>OW121794.1:4227500-4800000 GCA_933228885.1 Leistus spinibarbis | reverse complement strand
AAAAAAGTAAGAATGGAATGGCTTTCATGACTTTCTAGTCCTTCTCCAACCGGGCTATATATAAGTTTTAAGTTTGCCTTTAATAGTTTTGGTTCTAAGCGTTCACACACAGACAGACAATACACACAACACACAGGCACACAGATTTTTAAAATTTCGAGCTCGAAAATAATTAAAAATAATTTTGTAATTTTCTATATTCAATAAAGCAATTGCTTTCAATGTTGTTTTAAATTATGTTATGCTAATCAATCAAGTGTGTATATACGTTTGTATGATTCATTAATTTTTCTTCATAAATATATGCAGTTCAAAAATATTTGTTACTAAAAAGAAAGAGTACCACAAGCTGATTATACTGTGAGCTGTATGCATTAGTAGTTGCACCTATGCTTGATTTACGGAAAGAGCATAATAAATCATAAGTAAGCAACACAACGACCTTCAAAAATAAAAATAAACGAAATGATATCAGTTCCATAGAATTACACTTCTCCAAAAACTTTTAATTCTCTGTTTGTAATCTTAGTATGTTTGGCAGTGTCATGAGCTAGATAGGTACAGAAAACAAGGACGGCAGCTTCGTTAATCTTCCGAACATTCGCGTGTGTCTGGGTATGGTCTTGTTGAACTCATTCCGCCAGTGATACTCCCCCATTTCAATCGTGTGCGCTTGACGTTTTCCTCGGATAATTTAACTCATATCTCTGTCTATCTGTGCTCGGGCTTACATTTTACCCTTCATCAAGCAGTTTTCACCGAAATCTCTCCCAGATAAGCGTCCATTCAGACAGTTTTATAGTGGAACCTGAAATCAATAAAAGATTATCTACGTATATTGTAACAAAGAAGAAAATGTAATAAAACAACCGCTCGCTTTAATTTAAACAATTGTTAGTAAGTAATACTTTTATAAAAACATTAAACATCTGAATTAGCTAGTATTCATCCTATCGTATTTAAATTTCAATAGACTCATAAACATGGATGTTAGTCGTCGTTCTCTCATTTGCTTGTAAGATTTTTACTCCTCTACTCTTATGAAGGTACCGGAGTGATTTGAACCAAATTTGTTACACAAATCTCATTTGAAGGTGCTCGCACTTTAATTCTTATCGGCCTTATACTTCCGGAATTATAGGGCCCAAATTTGAAGTCCCCTTAATACTGCTATAATTAAATATATTTAACATTTTTAATAGACATTCTAAAATATTTATTCTACAAAAGGCCATAAAACTAAATATGAATTTTTAAATATGCATTAATTTTTTCTTTCTACAATGTTATATTTTCAAATCTTTTTCAAATTATAGTTATAGGTCCTCAAATTTTGAAATCGCTCTTAATACTGCCCTTAGGACAAATTTTAAAAAATGCACATCAAATTAATTTTTTTTTCTTATTGTGTACCCAAAACCCATAATTTTTAATTTAAAATAATTAATAGTTATTTTAAAATAAGCTATAATCTATTGTAAATGTAATTTAAATATAACGTAAACATAATTATTTATAAAACTGTCTTGAAAAAATAATATATTACGATAAAATTTTAACAAAATATGAATGTCTTTACATTTAACCCATGGGCACCATATGCCCATATCATATATGGCATACAGCCCTACTCACAAATCGTTCAGTCTTCAAATTAATATTCCAACAAACTTAATCGTAAAATACGATTTCAATACGTATTTGTCTCTTGAAATTTGAGATTTATAACACAACGTCAAACAATAATAATATAATATTATCTTTTCAAAAATCAGGATTATACATACTTTATTTATTAGTATAGTATTTGAATAGATTTTACACAATAATATTACTTAATTTGACGTTTGATTCGTGTTTATCTTTGTAACAAATAAATAACCAGTCCCCTAGACTATTAATTTTGCAGTGGTACAGCATTTTTTAAAATTGAATAATGGACATATGCTAATATACAAATTGGTTAAAGGTCAGTTTTTCGATACATTGTTAACATTTTTCAGTGGCTTAGACGATTTTCACAATGGCTCGAGCCACTATAAAAAATACCTGAATATGCCACTGATAGTAACTAGTAGAAACCTAAAAACAAAGCGTTCTACACATAAATTCATACATGCATTCGGGCATACATTAATACAAACAAACACGTGGAAGTATAAGAAAGTCAAGTTAAGGTCACTCAGTCTATTTTTTTTTTATAAAATTGCATTTAAATGCGTTAATTAATTGTTTACCTAACAATAGTTTATATTTTAACCGGTTATAACACAGTTATTCTTTGTTAAAATGCAAGTAGGTAGTTCTTGCAATTTATTTAAAATTGTGCTATAAAAGTGGTGAAATGGACTATAGTTTAGATACGAAACGAATATCTGGGAAAGATTTCAGCGTAAACTGCTTGGTGATAGAGAGAGAGATATGAGTGAAATTTTCCGAGGAAAACGCCAAGCGCACACGATTGAAATTGGGGAGTCGCAGTGGCGGAATTAGTTCAACAAGACCAGACCGAGACACATGCGAATTTTCGGAAGATTAACGAAGCTGCCGTCCTTGTTTTCTGTACCTATCTAGCTCATGACACTG
Organism: Leistus spinibarbis; assembly: GCA_933228885.1. Classification (NCBI taxonomy): domain Eukaryota; kingdom Metazoa; phylum Arthropoda; class Insecta; order Coleoptera; family Carabidae; genus Leistus; species Leistus spinibarbis. Next base: position 4,797,414 of record OW121794.1, on the reverse strand, counting down.
CCAAACATAGTAAGATTACAAACGGAGAATAATAGCTTTTGGGAGAACTATAATTCCTCGGAACTGATATCATTACCGGTCATCTTTATTTGATATATGAATATTATTTATGATTCATTTCTATATTTAAGACACATTTTATAATGTATTGACACAAAATTCATATTAATCATAACGTTTTCTCATATACGTCTTACAAGAATATTAAAGCTATAAAATATTAATAATTTTTTTTTTTACATATTACGAAACCTTATTTCAATTCAGGGAGTTATCTTCATCCTGAAATTATAATGACATGCATGATTGCGAGAGACATTTTAAAAATGATAATTTTTAGCGATATTCAACGGCATAAGTTGGTATCTCCATCAATACAGATTTCCCGTAATTCAAATGTAGCTAGAAGGGTTAATCTTAGCTTGTGAATAATTAGGATAATATAATTCAAGAAGCAAAAAAGTTTTATTGAATATTTTTTAGGAAATTAATGTATCAAATCGTTGAGTAATGACTTCACTTCTTGTAATAATTTTTATGCCATAATGTAAAATTATACAATAAAACAAGACTTGGAACGCGTAAAACGCACCAATGCGTAGAACTCGTCTTTAGGTAAGATATGCGTTGCGAGCAGTGGTTATTAATTATTATGGCCTAATGGTTCACAATTTGAAAATATGTTATAGATATAAAAAGTCTTTCAATTTTTTGTAGATTATTTTTTCGGACTTTAGCTCTTCTGTATTTTGTACGGCGAGCTAAAAATTACAAGATAAATAATATATTTTTAGTTTTTTTCCATTGCAAAATATAAATAAACAAATAAAAATGCTTGCAATTTCAATATGAAATAATATTGATGTAGTACTGCTATTTATTGCAGGTATGTTGGTCCATAAAAATACTAAAGCATTTCGGTTTATAAACAGTAAATGTCGGAAGTATACTGAATTTAATAGCTTGGACCATATTTCTTTTATACCTTTTGTTTTTACTACCCTCGTATATAATGTCGTAATTTATTCATGGGTTTTGAGGGTGACAGATATTATAAACTTAGAAACGCGCAACGTGCTTTGTGTACAAGCAACAGAAATGGTCGATGCTTGCACATTACCAGCGCCCCTTAAAGAGGATATATTTATAATTCATATTTGATAATCCGCGAAGGAATACAAATATGAATCTTTATATTTAGAGCAGGTTCACATTTTTTTGTTTCATAAAAATGTCGTATTCGGTCACTGTCTTGCGCACAAACTTACTCAAATATTTATTTAAATACATCTAACAGCCAAAACCAATAAAAGGATTTAGATGCATAATTATTACTATTACAAACGATATTACATTAAGCTTCAGTGAGGATTTTAGATACATATCTTTTAAAATGAGAAGAATTACAGCTGAATATGTCACATTCATTACAGATATTATAATTCAAACAGATCAAACACATTGGAGATATTATTAAAAGACTAGGTTAACCCGCGGGCACCAATTGCCCATATCATATACAGAATATGGTTTTCACTCTTCACCGATACATCTGCCTAATTGTAGACCTAATCTTGTTTACATTATATAAATAAGGCATTTCCCTTACAAGGTTTTCCTTCTGACACGGCTTTGAATTTTCGTTATTTTCTCCGTCGTTTCTTAAAATGTGAAATAAGCACATGAAATATTTGCTATTATATTTGTTATTGGCATACAATATCAATATATAATATATCATATGCCACTATCTGCAAACTACACAACACACAAAATACACATCTAATCAATATTTAAATAGATTTTTTACTATAATATTATTTACTTTGACATCTCATTTTGACGTTGGAATCGTTTTTATTTATTAAATAAATCAGTAACGGGATATATATATATATATATATATATATATATATATATATATATATATATATATTTATATATATATATATATATATATATATATATATATATATATATATATATATATATATATATTTATATATATAAAATGAAAACTACAAGTAAGAAAGTCGCCTGAAGGACAATCCAGCTATTTTAGACGATATTATAGAAAATCAACGGATATACCTTCAGTGTTAAAGAATTATACAGAAATGTTTTCGGTGTTATGAAATTTTTCAAAGATGTCAAATAAAAGTGGCAATGAAACTGAATAAAATAAAATATCTACGATATGTTAGAGCGAAAAATATTTCATATGGCTACATAATGTACATAAATTATTATCTATAAGGAAAACATCGCACCTGTCTTGCCGTAGAAACGACGATATTTATGGACATAGAAAAGGGAACGCAGAACTATAAGTAAGAACGTTCGATCGTGCTATTATCAATACACCGGAAACACCGTGTTATATTTCTCAGCGTCCAAAACACTGTCACACATACACTTTAGGGGCGGACGTGATTCTATTATTGCCAGAGAAATGTAGCTGATTACAAGCGGATAGGAGAGAATTCAAGTTGAAATCATTTTGCACAGTTTCTCCAAAGGCTATAACAGGGCCGAGTTGCGAAAAGAAATAACTAAAAAATCGCTTCTTTTGAACGTGATATTATTTGTATATTTTAATTTAAACACTTAAATCATTCAAATTTATTTTTGAATTTTGTTTTGATATGTTTGCATGTGGCAGTCGTGGCCGAGCGGTTAAGGCGTCTGACTTGAAATCAGATTCCCTCTGGGAGCGTAGGTTCGAATCCTACCGACTGCGATCGTTAATTTTAATTGTGCCCCCTAAATAAAGTAATGCCCGCCATTTAAGAAAAAAAAAAGAGAAAAAATCCAGATTGTTCCAGAAAAGAAAAAAAAAACACAAAGAAATATTTAGCCGAACAAAGAGTCTCCTTGAAACCTTTTACCTATGGATTTCTACCAACTGAGCTATCGAAGGTTATATTCTATAGCCACTTCTTCATTTTCATTTAGCTGTTCATCTGGATCTAAAAGAGATTCCTTCGAACCGGATTTGAACCAGTGACCTATGGATTTCTACTATAATTATGCATTCTACAGTCCACCGCTCTACCAACTGAGCTATCGAAGGTTATATTCCAAAACTACTTTTTCAATTTCTAGGGATTCATTTAGCTGTACAACTGGATCTAAAAGAAATTCCTTCGAACCGGATTTGAACCAGTGACCTATGGATTTCTACTAAAATTATTCATTCTACAGTCCACCGCTCTACTAACTGAGCTATCGAAGGTTATATTCCAAAACCACTTCTTCAATTCCTAGAGATTCATTTAGCCGTACAACTGGATCTAAAAGAGATTCCTTCGAACCGGATTTGAACCAGTGACCTATGGATTTCTACTATAATTATGCATTCTACAGACCACCGCTCTACCAACTGAGTTATCGAAGGTTATATTCCATATCTACTTATTCTATTACTATTCCAAAGAAATCAGTTCGATGTACAACTGGATCTAAAAGAGATTCCTTCGTACAGGATTTGAACCAGTGACCTATGGATTTCAACTTTTATATACATTTTACCGAGGGCATGATCACTTTGAATTTGGGTGTACACCAAAATACAAATACAATGTGTAATATACGTCGAATACAATCGTAATACTAATACAATTTACTAATTCCATCAAATTTTTGAAATTCCAATTACTTCTGTAAAATCCAAATAATTTCTATAAATTACAACTCATTACCTTAAATACCAAGTAATTCCCATAAATACCAATTAATTCCCATAAATTCCAACTAATTCCCATGAATTCCATCTAATTCCCATATATCCAAACTAATTCACATACATCCCAACTAATTCTAACAAATTCTATAAATTTCAATGAATTCTGTAAATTCCAACTTATTTCTATAAATAACAAGTAATGCTCATAAATTCCAACCAATTTCAATGAATTCTGTAAATTCCAAAAAATTCAACTAATTCCTATTAATTTCAACTAATTTCTTAAATTCTATGTAATTTCTTAATTTATACACAGAGATCAGAACATTTGTACAAATTAGAGATTCAAGCTTAGGTTCAGGCAGCTATGCCTGCAGATAGCCGAATAGTATATAGGCGATTAATAAAAAAAAAAGAAGTTTTTTTTACCTAAAATATTATACGTATAAGTGCAGCCAGTGGTAGAACTAATTATTTTATAACAGCTAGTTTAATGTGCTGTACGCGTTTATAATTCAATTTGAATAGAGGCATAGGAGCCCGTACCTATTCTTGTGTTCTGGTTAGTTTATTAGCGTATCCGTTAAAATGTATCATAATTACAAAACTTCATTTTAGCTATCATCTAAGAATGTAAAACATATTATTTAAAAGGTTAACGAATAATAACCAAAAAATATAAAACAAAAGTAAATAGTTAATGGATTCAAGTGAGTCGAATATCTGACACTCCACATATATTTTAAACTTATGAAGGTAAAGTTTCAAACAAATTCACGGCAAAGCCGTTATTTTAAATTACCAAACAGCATATTTTCCTACTCCAACTTTATTAATGATCCAAAAGGACGCGTGTCTACAATTTTAGCACACCAGACAACAAATTAGGAATTGGAATAAAAGGACACAATTTCATCCGTGTTGAATCTTAAATAGGATGAAATTTCTATGTAAATATTTTATTTGTATAGCAGATGTCAAGCGTTAAACCGCACAAAAACTTTTGTTGAAAATATCTGCAGGATTCCAGCGCCACAAATATCCATCACAGTGTCAAAAAGGCAAGCGTAACGACAAGAATGGAATGGCTCATCATTTCATGTCTTTCTATTACCACACTGAAACAGGTACGTCAGAACGTCTGTCACATTAAATATTATATCCTCAAATGCTTCCAATCCATGTAGATAACTATGATTAATGAAACTGTAAAATCCTAAGAAATCACAATTTTCTCATAAATACAGTAGCCAAATGTATTACGATAAACATTACACCGCTTTCAACCGTTGTAATTGGAAACTAACCAACTTTGCGTAAATATGTATTATTACAAAATAATAATTAAACATTCATAATAATAATAATCATAATAATAATAATATATAAATATTAAAATATAATAATAAATTAGTAAATTTCAAAATCAAATTTAACTAGAAACAACAAACATAAGTGCAGGCACCAATGCCTTCAGTTTGCCATTTAGAATCTATTTTGTGGAATATTTATTTTTTATTTTGTTTTACGATGTATTAAGTCATCAAAAAAATGAACCTCGAGATTTTAATGGAGATATTCAATTTGATAGATCCTGAATCCATTTTGACTATTTTGTCAATGATGTGTGTGTGTGTGTCCGTGAACGCTCTACAGTCCATACCGTTCAAATATGATGTTTTGAATTTAAGATTTGTGTACCCCAGAATAGACAATGTCCTATTCTGAAAAGGAAGTTTCAACCGGATGTGCTCATTTACTGGTGTTATTTTTCAACTATCTTGACAATGGCTGCATTTACAGAAAAACTTAAATATATAACAACTCAAAATATTCTAATTTTAAACAACTTTTATTTAAAAAGGTTTCTCCTAAACTGTAGTACAATTCTCTAAAATATCTGGAGTGGCCTGCACTCGACTTTATTTTATGCAGTTTTCACTAGATGATCCGATTTTATAAGCTACATGCGAATCCATGGCAACGTAAACAAGATATGTATAATGTTTCGTAGCATTTTTCTCGCAACTGGCACATTTTTGAAGAAACTTTTCAAACAAAAGTTGTGCAAAATATTAATATCTTTCATTATGAACATAACTATTTTTGCCGTAAGTGTAGTAGTTCTAGTGATATGGGCGATAGAACAAAAAATGTATAGAGTGAACATGCACTTCCGGATTGAATATTCTTTTCAAAAATAAGAGGTGCACATCTAGGGCATATACAAGTCTTAAGTATGAAGTTTCATAATTTTACGTTCGACAGTTTTGGCCCTAGAGCGTTCACACACACAGACACACACACACACACACAGACGTCACTCCGAAAATAGTCACATTCGATTCAGGGAAGCTCAATACATGTATAACCGTTGAAATCTCGAGTTCGAAATTTTTCATGATTACAATACTTACTTATTACTTTGTTAAAAGAAAGTAAAAATTGCTACTTTTTCTTTTTAATCGAAGTTAGCTATTACTGATAATAAATTGTTTTAGCGTTTATGTTTGACATAAATATATAGATTGTTAATTGCGGATTTATTCTGCTAAATTACATGTAAGTTATATAAAACTAGGTTAATTTTTCATATAACACTATAATGAATATATATATATATATATATATATATATATATATATATATATATATATATATATATATATATATATATGTATTCATTATAGTGTTATATGAAAAATTAACCTAGTTTTATATAACTTACATGTAATTTAGCAAAATAAATCCGCAATTAACAATCTATATATTTATGTCAAACATAAACGCTAAAACAATTTATTATATATATATATATATATATATATATATATATATATATATATATATATATATATATATATATATATGTATTCATTATAGTGTTATATGAAAAATTAACCTAGTTTTATATAACTTATATATATAAATATAATAGGAACGTAATAACATTCCGCATATCAATGCTCAAGTAATTTCGATAAATCTCGAAAATTATATATTTATGAATTGGCTTTTATTCAATCCTTCGTAAATTCAACTATAGTTTATACGGTAATAAGATCTATTTAAATTAAAGAAAGCTTATCTGGAAATATAGCATTTATTTAATATAACTTTACATTGATTTGGCTGTATTCAAATATCGAATTCATTTAATAGTAGTAAACCTAAATTGATTTTGTAAATCCTTTTCGCAGTGAAAATTCCGAAAATGATTGTTCCTTGAATTCTTCGTGTGCGACTGTTATCAAGTCGAACCTAAGATTATAGTAAATTAACGCTTAGTTCAACTCCATTTTAAGCGTTGAAAGTGCAACCGAGCATAAATGATTCACTGCTCGAAAATAAGTATGTAGATATTTCAGTGTGTGAAAATGAAATGTAATTACGTTCAGAGCAGCTGTAAAGATAAAGCATGCTGACCAATTCTACTTGAGTTATTTTGATGGACGTCTAATACGGTGTGGAAGACAGGCGTCTTGTCAGTAAATTAAATTTCTTTTGTGCGGTGGATAGTTCGTTTTCGTTGATGGCCCATGGAGCCGTTTCTTCGAAAATGTTTTGCTTCATTTTCCTCTTGGGAACAAAGTGGTTTTGCCATTTTCTACGTTAGAACAATTCTCTTATTTCTACAAAAAAGCAAAAAGGTTCAACTTCCTATTCTTTTGGATGGTTTGTATAAAAGCCGTTATCTCAGCGAGGAATAATTATTAAATACCGTCTTCAGCAAATTCATGTATTTTGAAATGTACAAATTAGTGATTTCGTAACAAGGGTGATCAAAACGATTATTTTGCGTTTTCACAACTTTTCCTTATATACATTCGTATAACAGTAAAAAGAAGGTTTATATCCTGGTTCCAAATATTAAATATCAAAGAAGATTTTTTCTCAAACATAACTAATTTTATCAATTATACAAACCACATTTTCATGTTTACAACTTCCTGCTAGAGTTCGTCCAAGAAAATTAAAGTCATGTTTTCGAGATATATTAATATTTTAAGATCGAGGAAAAAAACATTGATGTATTTTTGAAAAATATCGATATAATTTTGAATCTCTAATTACAACGTTATCTAATAAGTATTTACTGTACAAGTATTTGAATACTGAACATTTTTTGAGGTAGCAACTGAATTAGTAAACTTGCTGCTGTTGGCAGGTTGAATCTTTGTTCTATCTCTTATTCATGGTTTGAAGGAAGAAGGTAACTGTTATTCACTCCATAATTGTTTGCCACCAGTTCATCACAAATAGGCTGTTTATTCGGGACTAACCCGGGGTTAATTCTGAAACTGTTCCAGGTTAAATTAAAAGTTACCAAACAGTTACGACCTATATGGAAAATACGTGAATACTATTTAACAACAATTTATGTAGTACATAAATTGTTGTCAAATAGTATTCACGTATTTTCTATATAGGTCGTAAATGTCGTAGTTTACTAAACTACACTACACTCTTTTGGTGCTATCTTTTAATAATTATAACTTCCACTTGTTAATCAGAGAGTTGTTATTGTCTCGAGAGTTTGAATAATTTCCGAGACTTATTTATAACTTGGAACATGATTTATTCTTCATTTAATATCAAAAATAATGTATGTATGCCCGGGAAAATCTTAAAAGAAATATTTAAAATTTAATGACAATGAACCACAGAGAACAAAATATCCTCTACTCAAATAAACTATTCTTGGACTACTAAAGGCATAAGTGCCTGCACTTAGAGAAATGGATGTATGTGATAAATAGAACTTTCATACGAACAAGCTTATGTACAACGCACTTATGCGTCCAGCTCGCCTTATACGTAAGCAGTGGCTTTTAATAATTATGGCCTTTTGGTTATCAATTTGAAAGAAATGTTGTAGATATAAAAAGTCTTAATTTTGATAAAAAGAAATACTTAGGTACAACGCATCTATGCGTCCAGCTCGCCTTTTACGTAATATATGCAATGCGAGCAATGGATTCTCATTATTATGGCCTTTTGGTTAACAATTTGAAAATATGTTATATATATATATATATATATATATATATATATATATATATATATATATATATATATATATATATATATATATGTAGAGTTTTACTTTTTTTTTTTGTAGATTATTTTGATAAAATAACAAACTTAGGTACAACACACCTATGCGTCCAGCTCGCCTTATGAGTAATATATGCAATTCGAGCAGCGGTTTATAATTATTATGGCCTTTTGGTTAACTTTGAAAAAATTTTATAGATATAAAGAGTCTTACAATTTTTTGTAGATTATTTTGATAAAAAAACAAACTAAGGTACAACACACCTATGCATCCAGCTCGCCTTATAAGTAATATATGCGATTCGAGGAGCGGTTTTTAATTATTATGGCCTTTTGGTTAACAATTTGAAAAAAAATTATATATCATTAATATAATAACCCATAAATGTATGTATATATGTATGTATGTGTAGAACGCTTTTTTTTGTAAAAATGCAAATTGGCATAGACGGGAATCGAACTAACGACCTCCAGGGTACGAGGCGAGAATCCTAGCCACTATGCCATGGCGACGGCTAATAATGTAATAAAAAAATATCAAATAGTTTATACTGAAATAAAACAAGCATTACTCTTCTGAAGTTCAGTCTGCTTTGAAATAGACAAAAACGAATCAAACGTCAGAATGAAATGTCAAAAAAGCTTTTGTGATAAATCTTCAATTAATTTGATGATTTGAAGTGAATTTAGTGTTGTGTACTTTACACAGAGTGGCATCTGCTATATTATATTGATATTGTATGTCAATGAGAAATATAAATAAATGTTAGTTAATAAAATTAAGCCTTATTTATTCTGGTTTGAAGTTTGTGAGTCGCTATTAAGCATTTATGTTAAAATGACCGACCAAAGAACAAATATAAATAAAAGTGCTAACACATGAGCGTCAAGAACAGTATTTCAACGTACGAGTTAGGGAAACATTGTTTGAAGTTTAACGGGAGTAACATGTTATAATTTCAATTTTTAAGTATTTAATATGAAATAAGTGCATATTATTGCCTAATTTGCATATATTTTTAGCAAATACGTGTGTCCGTCCATTTATTTTAATTCATAGTTAATATTTTCACTTCAAAATGGCCAAGAAGCAGTTTTTTTTGGAAATATGAGTTGCGGTAAGATTCTATAGTTCGTCAAATTATAATAACTGCAAGGAAGTAAATTTATAATTCTGATTATTAGAGAAATAAAATCTTGAAGAGATAATTCAAACATATTTAGAAACATGATTGGTTGGCAATTTTATTTTTTATTTTTGATGGCACAATCCATTGTATTTTAGCATATAACTAATTATCATCACTTTTAAAACTGCCTTCACACTGCAGTTTAATACTGCAAAATTCAGAATCTAGCCTGATTATTTAATTCAAAAACAATAATGAATCAAATGTCAAATCATTAAAAATGTGTAAAAAGGGTTTGTATAATATAATCGAATCAAATAATAAACAGCAATCGTAAGTAAATTTATAATCCTGTTTTTTATATACAATCATGGAAACTGTCTAAATGATACAACACTTATGGCCAGTTGCACCATACAAGATTAAAGCCAAAGTTTAACAAAATTTAATTTAAATAAATCTTAGTTTAAATTTATCGGATGTTACACAGTGCATGATAAGCGATCGATTAGTTAATCTCAGCATAGTGATCTAAGAACAAAATAGCGTTCAAAAAAAGGAGTCGATTTTTTCATTATTATTATTTGCGATGTGGACATTTGTATTACTATTATAGTCAAACGATACAAAATGAAGAAAAACCGTGTTATTATTATTAAATTACATGAAAATTCGCCATCAGTCAAACCTGACCTTATGTTCTGTATACCATATGGGCACATGGTGCCCACGGGTGACCCTAGTATATATAGAGTTTTACATTTTTTTGTAGAATATATTGATAAAAAACAAACGTTGGTACCGCACCTATGCGCTCAACTGGCCTTATACGTAATATATGCGATTCGAGCACTGGTATTTAATAATTATGGCCTTTGGTTAACAATTTGAAAAAAATTATAGATATAAAAAGTCTTACAATTTTTTGTAGACTACATTGATAAAAAAAAATTGAGTGCATATTTTAAATTTCCAAATTATAATATTTAATTATTTTTTTTAGGTTTTGGATTAATATAAAAAAAACTTGTAGACATAAAGTATCTTAGAATATTTAGTAGAATTTTTGGGTGTTTTAATTATTTTTATAAGGGCAGTATTAAATGGGGCTTCAAATTTTGGGACCCTATAACTTGGGAAATATGCGAGCGGATTCAAATGGGATGTCAAATAATATGTGTAGCAAATTTGGTGTGAATCGCTTCGGTACCTTAGAGGAATAGAGGGCATAAATTTGGTGCGCGAGCGGGGGGCGCGACGATTAACAAGTATGTGAGTATTTTTGGAATCAGAGCGACGAGACAAACTCTTTTTGTTAAGGAAATTTTTTGATCCGAGAACAACAAACCTCATTTTATTGTTGTCGTAAATATACCGAATAATTTAATACGTTGTAATAACTATCATGCTTGTTTGATATATTATTCGACAAATATACATATATGTTCTATCGTTGGCAATTATCTTAATATTACACGTGACATAAACCAAACATTCAAATTAACAGCCACAACCTTAATGGTGCGATTCTGCGTCAGTCTATAGGTCTATAAGGAGAATCTGTAAGATTTTGAAAAAGCTGTTGTTCTTAAATGGAGACATATTTTAATATTATTAATTACATATCATGTATTATGTTCGATATATCTTAAAGAATCAGTATAGAAATGATTTACAATTCAATTAAAATATATATATTACACTATCAATATTTTACAGATTTTACTTATATATGTATAAATTTGCTCAAAATTGCACCATAAGTGATTCAGTCAGCGCATGCTAGTGTACCGTGGTCCATATCATTAATCGCGAATAGTATAGACATTAGACAGTGAGATCTAAAGCGTGCGAGCATGTTTTGATGAATAAGTGCTCATATATAAGAATTATGTAAATTAGATTTGACACATTAATAGAAATTTCAAATGTTGTCTGTGCGGAAAAGTACTTGATTTAATAATACATCTCGCTATACTGGTACGATATAGGCTAGATCTGCACAGCGCATACTCCGTCAGGATGTTTCATCTGGGGGCGCGTCCTTTTAGTAGCTCGCGGTTTTTTGTCGATGCCACAGCCAATTTCAAATGTAATTCGACTCCTCATTCGCGGGAAATAGCAGAAATATTTCATAATTAGCATATCAATCACCATAAATAATCCACAATACTGTGAACTTATTATTTACTGGTCAATAATATAAAATTATTATATTAGACTACAAATGTGCAGTGGATACAATATATAAATTTATTAAATGAATGAACTATTTCTATTAATATAAACGTGCATAAAAATGTGATGTTTAGTTTTGTCCAGGAATAAACGTGAACTGTTAAATATGTTGATGGGCTATCTCATAAGTTTTTACCTGTTCTTTTTATTGGATACTATTTCAAGCAAAGGTATGTATTATTAAAAAAAGATTAGTTATGCATTCCTATGAATTAGCAATTCAATCAACATGAACCTCATGAACTGATAAACAAAATTCTACATTTTTCACATTAGTGGATAAGTTTCATTGTATAGACATTAATTTACTATGAAACAAACATACTTTTTCCAACGCAGAAACAATTATTTAATTATCGCTTCTAAAATGAAAACATTTCTTATTTTTGGGTAAATTATAAACTTATTTCAAATTTAATATTAATAAAAACTACGCTGAGTGTAGTTTGAAAATAGTTATATATATTTGGTTTCTTATACGATGTATTTAAGGAAGTAATCATGAAAATTTTCGAACTTGAGATTTAAATGGGAATACACGTTTTGATCATAACTGAATCGAATCTGACTATTTTCTGTATAACATTTCTGTGTGTGTGTGCGTGTATACGCTCTAGAGCTAAGACTATTGCAGGTAAAATAATGAAACTTTAAACTATTAACCTTGCCGTTATATTTTAACTTGTAATATTGATACTGTTCACAACAGTCTTTCTTAAATTAAATTTAAAATAAAGAAATATATTAAATAGATAGTGGAAGAATGAGAAAGTCGAGTGAATACCACTTCAGCTATTTAGAAATTTAAATATTGAGTTTTGTAATTATCAGCAGTTGACTGCGCGCATTTATAAACTAACTTGTGAAAATGCACAATTTTATGTGATAAATATCAGTATTTTTAGCTCGCCGTATGAAGTACCGAAGAAACTAAAGCAATCGGTCGTGTGTCTGTAGCATTTTCGAATAAAAAAATGACCCAAAAAGAGTTTGCCTTGTCGCCCTGAATCCAAAAAAATATATACCTTATATACTTGGATGTTAGTCGTCGCTAGTAAGACCAAATTTGTGCCTTCTACTCCATTGAAATTACCAAAGCGATTTACACCAAATTTGGTACACATAGCATCCCATTTGAATCCGCTCGCAGTTTAAATCCAATCGCCCGTATACTTCCCGAGTAATAGGGCCCCAAAATATAAAGCCCCCCTTAAAATTGCTTTTATAAAAATAATTAAAACACTTGAAAATTCTAATAATTATTCTAAGATCTTTTATATCTACAAGATTTTCTCATATTGTTAACCCAAAGCCCGAAAAAAATTATTAAATATAATAATTTTTAATTTTAAATTATCTACAAAAATTATAAGACTTTATATATCTATAACATTTTTTCAAATTGTTAACCAAAAGGCCATAATAATTAAATACCACTGCTCGCAACGCATATCTTACCTAAAGGCGAGCTCTACGCATTGGTGCGTTCTATGCGTACCAAATCTTGTTATTATTATAATTAAATTGATATATTTTTCAGAATTATTTGACACAATTAACTTTCCTTCAAAAATCAGAAGAGATTGAGCGAACGACTGATCTCGTATATCCATACTTATTGTGCAAAAATAAATTAATTCCGAGAATGTTACAGGCACTCGACTGAACACTATAGTTCTCTTGCAGTAACCGACGAGCTAATTAAAGATGAGAAGTTTAAATCAAACCGTAATACCATACAAATTCAACCAACAGTGTTGAACTTTTTATCCATTACTAATGTAAAGTTTTTGAATTTGTGAATTGTAACAAAGCGTCAACTTTTGTCTAATTAGTACGTAATCCTATTACCTATTGAAATTATACGTTCCAAATTATCATTTAAAAACATTTAATTAAAATAATGGTCTTCAATTATCGTTTACTTGTGCTCATTGCGCATTTTCTAATTATTATATTTTTGTAAACTTCACTATCGGGATTTTCTATTTTCAAACAATTTACTAGAGTAGTGACTAAGGGTACTTGTAAGATATCGAGAAAACTGCATAATTATGCCAAGTGGATGCAGTAAAGCGATGTCAAGGAAGAATTTGAGAAATATGCTGCGTGGAATATTTAAGCGGTGCATTGAAGCAACAAAATTGCTTGGGTATAACATAAAAGTTTATCACGCCAATATTTCCAGATGAGACAATTATTGGACCGACGCGACATGTAATATCTACCCAGGATATGAGTTGAAACACATCAATAAAAATCTGCAGTGCCCTAAGCTGGACTTTCTTGTCTGTATAATTATAAAAATTTCGCACCTTGACCGGATTGGTCGAGCGTTGGTTCGAATCCTACCGACTGCGTTCGTTAATTTTAATTGTAGCCTCTAATAAACTAGGGTCACCCGTGGGCACCGTGTGCCCATATGGTACACTGAATATAGGTCAGTTTGGACGTGTGGAGAATTTTCTTGTAAATCATAGTTACAATATAAAAATAAGGGATTACCCTTACACGCTTTTTCCTTCAGTTTGTATCGCTTAACATACCTAAAGGAAATAAAATATTCATAATTTGATATATTTTATTGACAGATGTACCTTAGTTAAAAAACCGGCGCTAGATTTGCTACCTCTTCAAAATTCTAATATTATTTCATAATTTATCTATTGCTTTTATTAGATGTTGTAACTGCGGTATTTATTACTGCGTACTAAATAATACAAACAATATTTTGAACATTTGTACACGTGCATTAAAACAGTCTCCATGCATGTATTATTACACAAAAATAAATTGAATCGATTATTCAAACAATATGTGTATTACAAACCTTTTTACACAACACTTTCAATGATTTGACATTTGATTCGTTATTATTTTTGAATAAAATAATCAGGCTAGATTCTGAATTTTGCAGTGCCACGGCAGTTTTAAAAGTAATAATGGGTCCTATGCTAACACACAATGGCACAATGTACACAACTCGATATGCATTTTTCAGATTCGGAATATATTTAAAATTGACATTTGAATTATTCTGACGTATAACCTTTTATTTTTACGTAGGGCAGATTACTTGATTAGAAATTTATTCATTGCTGTTGTGTAGTCTTTTATTTCAGTATAAACTATTTGATATATACAAAATTCTTATCTGTCGCCATGGCATGGTGGCTAAGACACTCGCCTCTTACCCTGGAGGTCGTGAGTTCGATCCCCGTCTATGCCAATCTGCATTTTTACAAAAAAAGCGTTCTACACATACACACTCACTCACATACAAACATTTCTGGGTTATTATATTAATGATGTAAAGCCCGCCGTTAAAGATAAATAAAACCAAATTGTTCTCGATTGTTCCCATTTCAGAAAAGAAAAGAAACTGTATTCGATTTTCTTATACGTAGTATTTACTAAACCAACCAATACTCCATAGCAATACTATATATTGTACCATTTAGCTAATTATTTTAATACGTTATCAAATACACGCAGATATACATACACACATACACATTATGAAAATGTCAACTTCGAACGTTTTCATGATTAGAATACTTCCTTTTAGATTTCGTCCACATGAAAGTAAATAGCAAAGTTTAAACTACTGGAATAATATTTAAACGAAATCTTTTAAAAGTTTTGTTTGGAAAACAGAGTAAAGTGTTTAACTGCATTTTGAGAGCGCTGCTTTTAACACCTTAAACAACAACCGTAGAAATTAACTTTTGAACTTGTAACCAAGTTTTCGTATGGGTGTTGTGTGTTGTCACTTGTAGTTGTTGCAACTGTACGGAGAGTAAACATTCTCATACATGTTTCAAGGGTTCAAGTCTCAATAGTCGTCTAGTTTTGGTCGCCGCAAACGTGAAAAGACCTTTTCCAACTGAAAATTGTCTTAATAAATAATGTCGTAGGTCGGAGCTTCGGCCAAAGCTTAAACTTTATACGTCTGGATACAAAATAACTTGGTAATATTATACCATACATATTCATCGAGATTTGTTCTATATTTTTTATAGTATAATCGAAGGGTAAACCACATTTACAGTCTGTACAAGTAGAGCCTTCCTTAACAGTGCCCATAAAAACAAGCTTAGGTACAACGCACCTATGCGTTCAGCTTGGTTTAACAATATAAAAAATCTTGTGGACATAAAATATTTTAGAATTTAAAAGTTTAGGGTGTTTTAATTATTTTTGTAAGGGCAGTATTAAAGGGGGCTCCAAATTTTGGGGGCCTATAACTCGAGAAGTATACGGGCGATTGGATTTTAACTGCGAGCGGATTCAAATGGGATGCCAAATAATATGTGTACCAAATTTGGTGTGAATCGCTCCAGTACCTTCAGAAGATTAGAGGGCACACATTTGGTTTTATGAGCGAGCTACGACTAACATCCAAGTATATAATTTATATATATTTTTGGGATCACTTTTTGTTAAGAAAATTTTTGATCCGAGAATGCTACAGAGACACGAACGAATGCTTTAGTATCTACGGTGAGCTAAAAATATTATATTATACCATCCCAAGTACCATACCGCTATAAACGATATATTCATTAATGGATTCATATTTAAGTACAATTAATTACATAAATCATGTATTATGTTTGATATATCTTATAGAATCAGTCTATAAATGGCAATTCAATTAAAATATGTTTCACCCTATATTTTCCAGAATCTTCTTATAGATGTATAAATTTGCTCATATTTGCACCGTAAGTCTATGTTTGTAATACCGCAATATTTAATTTTATTGCAATTATTTTCAATACATTTTTACTAATATATACGGTAAGAAAAAAGAGTTTTGTGGAAGGACTTATTTTATTGTAATAATCGCCCGAAACCAATGACTAAATTGCTCTCCCACTTGACACTAATGCTTTTATTCGAGCATTAACATCAAAGCGGAATCCAATTACGGAATGTAATTGGCTGACTGGACTGCTTACAGATTCCGAATAATGATGCCGCTCATATCAGTTATATTTATATTTTTGGCCTGTTACCAAACGTCGGAATATACTGTCTGGTCATTCAAACGTAATTGGGTGTCAAATATCATTATTTTCAAAATGTGTCAAACAATTTAAAACATTTTCAGATACACACCCTATGTTTATCTAATTTATAATGTGGTGGTAGACTAACTGCTCATTAAATATCGCCATCAATCGCGACAGGCATCAATCCACTCTTAATATGGTTAATCAAAAGGTATAATCCAATTAATGAGATTTTATATCAATTTATAAACATACATAACTCATTAATCCTTGTTAAACACTCTTATCAATAACATTACTTAATAAACTAGAGTGGTCTTCACTCGACTTTCTTGTCCTTTCACTATCCGGTTATACTATGCTTTATTTTGTTTTAAATAAGATAGATATGAAACAAAATCAATATGTATTTTAACTAGGAAAACGTAAGTAGATAATTATCATTTTTAAACGCGGTTTTCGAACAAAAGTTTCTAGTAAAAGTGTTTGTCTCGTCACATTGATTACGAAAATGTATATAAATATCTTTGTGGGCGTATTTCCTCATAAGATACCGGGCCGATTGTAATCAAATTTTAAATCTAATCGTCTGTACAGGTCCGGAGTTATAGGGTCTCAAAATTTGGAGCCGTCCTAAATACTGCCCTAGTCAATTTTAATCAAAATTATTTTTTTTCATTAACAATTCTAAAATATTTTACGTAAACAAAGTTTTTTCAAATTGTGAACCCAAGGGCTAAAAATATAATGTTAAAAAAAAAAGAAATTTCTATATATAAAAAGATTAAAAAAAACATTATAATACATTTTATATTTTATTTTACAGATTGTAACCTTAAAAGAAATTATTAATAAAAATAACATTGAAATTTAAGATGTTGTTGATTGATTGTTGGATGATTGCGACTACAAATTTTGTACGCTAACAATTGCTATCGCTTTTAGTATTGTATTTCATGTGATGTTGCTCGCCGGTATTCTTGGTTTCAAATTTTTGCCTTCAACAGTTTTGGCTCTAGAGCGTTCACACATACACACACACGCACACACAGACATCGTTCCGAAAATAGTCAGATTAGATTGCATCATGGTCAAATGTGTATTTTCGTATTGATGATCAAAATACTTCCTTTTAGACTTCGTCCAAGAAAGTAAAAAATTGTTAAGCTTCTGCTTACCGACTGGGGTGTAGATACACCGCAATTTTACATTATTATTAATATATTTGCATCTCTTAACTTTCTCGAACGTAGTTTAAACGGCAATATTATACTTACACGTCACCTAGTTTACTTTCTTATACGATATTAATATAAAAAATCACAGATTGTGAACATGAATAAGGTAAAATTAGAAAATCATTTATAATAATAACATTGAAATTTCAATGATGTTGATTGATTGATTGTTCGGATGATTGCAACAATATATTTCATACTCAAATAATTGCTAGCGGTTTCTTGATTGTTTTTTGTTTTCATCTCTTCAAAAATATGTAGCTATAATATGGTTTTCTTCCTTGAAAACATCAGTGCGGTTAAGCTACTGTGTTCTACATAAATATACGGCAAGCAGAAGGCACTGGTGCTTGTTCATATGATATTCAGATTGTGGCTTCTTATTTTCGACTCGAGTTCCATGATAAAAGTTACATGATTACAGTGTACATACAAGTAATGTTCCTATTTAATCGAAAATGTGAAATTTTGGCTTTTAAACAAAAGTTCAATAACAATGATATTTATCAAAATTTTCGAACATTTGGGTCTTACAAATTTAGAAATATTAAAGGTCATTTTATCATTACTGGTTATTTTTGCAGGGTGCTCACAGATACACACAGCTATGTACACAGACACATGCTCACACACAGAGACACAAACACACACATCTCGAAAATGGTCATTATCAATTCAAGGATGAATTTTTTTTTGTGTATTTCCATTTAAATCTCGAGTTCAAATTCTTTCATGATTACTGCGTATACGAAAGTAAAAAGGATTTATACCTTTTAATATAATTGCTAATTAATCTTCAAAGAATAACTGTACAATCTGTTTGACCTACATAAGCGAGATCACCAAAGTTAATATTCATATACCGACCCTTCCTATGTTAATGGTAATGCATTTATACAAATTAATACTTATGTTCATTTTGAAAATTTGTATTTATAGGCTATGCATCTGGACTCCGTCTACTTAAACTGCAAGCACCATCCCAAGCCGATCCTCGCAGTGACCTTTCCCTCGACTGTCTCTTCGACATGGGAAACGAAGAGTTGTACTCGGTAAAGTGGTACAAAGATGATCAGGAGTTTTTTCGTTATACACCAAGTCAACATCCATCACTGAGATCATTTCCAGTTGCTGGGGTACATCTAATTGGGAAAGGCGGCGATTGCACCAACAGCCAATGTTCAGTGCATTTGACTCAATTAACATCAGCGCACAGTAGTGGTTCGTATCGCTGTGAGGTGTCTACAGAAGCGCCCACATTCCGCGTTGTATTTGAAACCGCAAACTTGATAGTAGCAGCAGTGGGTAGACATGCACCTGTAGTCGATGGGGTAAAATCCACGTATTCATTAGGTGATGTTGTGAATGGAAACTGTACGACAGCGCCAGCTGATCCAGCACCGAAGATTTCGTGGTTAATCAACGGAAAACCTGCCCCCGGAATTTCACTTGGACAACCGAAAACATCACCGCCAAATGAAGATGGCCTGATCGTTCAGTCGATGATGTTGCGTTTTCATGCAGATCGACGGCATTTTGTGGAGCCCAGCAGTATAATGGAATTAAAGTGTGTTGCCAGCATGCCTGGTTTGCTAGCGAAAGATCTAGTAACTACAGTTTCTTCGGTAATGCGCGAATCGGAACAAAATGCGATTAGTCAGAAGTTGGAGTTGGCTAATAATTTCGGTAAGAACTTATAAATGGCTGTTAGCATACTTATTTTGCATACTAATTTTGTATTTGAAGATTATTTCTACTACAATATTTTATATGCAAATTATTGACAATATTGTTGATAGTTATATTCGGGACTTGAAACATTATGTTGAATGGATTTGAATGAAACAAAATCTGTTCAAAATTCAAATAAAACAAGCATACATACAAGTACCAAACTTCAGCTTACAGTATAACGATTTTTAGCTAGCCGTACGAAGTACTGAAGAAGTTATAGCATTCGGTCGTGTGTCTGTAGCATTCTCGGATCAAAAAATTTCTGTAACAAAAAGTGTTTGTCTCGTCGCCCTGAATCCTAAAATATATATAACTTATTTACTTGGATGATAGTCGTCGCTCGCTCGTAAGACCAAATTTGTGCCTTCTACTCCTCTGAAGGTACTAGAGCGATTCACACCAAATTTGGTGCATATATTATTTGGTATCCCATTTGAATTCACTCGCAGTTTAAATCCAATCGCTCGTATACTTTCCGAGTTATAGGGCCCCAAAGTTTTGAGCCACCAATAACAATAAATTGTAAGATTTTTATCTCTATAGCATTTTTTCAAATTGTTACCCAAAAGGTTATAATTATTAAAAATCACTGCTCGCATCGCATATCTAACCTAAAGGCGAGCTGGACGCATCGGTGCGTTGTACGTACCGAATCTTGTTTTGTTATTTAGAGTTTTTCTTTACCTCTTTTTAGGATAGAAAGAGATTTTTACTTTCTTATACAAATGTATTTAAGGAAGTACTGTTATCACTAAAAATTAGAAATACACGTTTTGACCCTCCCTGAATCGTTTCTGACTGCTTTAGAACTGATGCCTGTATGTGTGTTTGTTATCGCTGTTATAAATCTCTGTTTAGAGTCCGGAAGAAAACGTCCTATTTTTAAACACAATAATTTAACCAAAAGTTTTGGTTTTGCTCTTGCAACTTTTTCAATATCTTGAAAACGGCATGAGTTAGAGAATGTGAATATAATAACAGTGGAAGATATTTAAATATCTAAGAACTTTTGGCTGAATGTTTTTTCGAGATATCTGCCATTAACAAGAAAGTCGTTACATTTATGTTTCCATAATTTCAAGAAATATTGACAATGTTTCAAAGCATACAAAACCGTTTTAATTGTAAAGCGATCACAGACAAACACACATCTGTTCTAAACTAGTCAGAAACGATTCAGGGAGGGTCAAAACGTTTTCCGTTAAATCTCAGGTCTGAATATTTTCGCGATATCAAAATTATTATTATTAATATTTTTGTTATGGTCCTAGAATTCACAAACTAATAAAATCTGGAGTGGTCTTCATTCGACTCTCATGTCCTTTCACTATCTATATTTATTCTAATGCCAAGGAACAAAGATTAAATCGAATGCTTAATTTTGTTTTAAATTCACAGTACGATTGCTACAAAACAGAATCAATATTTATTTAAACTAGGAATACATAAAATAACAATTTTCAATGGCGATTTATCAGTAAATGGTGAAAACTACATAGTGTTGTGCTACTGGAAAATGTAAAATTTTGATTTACCACCAGTATATACCAATATTTTTGTAAACAGCGTGCCGTTTCATCCGGTGTACATAAAGGCTTAACAAAGGGGTTAAACGAAGTGCAATTTTTTTGCCCGTGGCTGTACAAAATGGTACTCAAAACAAAATTCATTTGCGTCATGTAGACATGCACAATTCATGCATGATTATCAACATTTATACTACTTTGATAACCCAAAATACACTGGATCATGTTTTCCTTGATGTACAGCCAAAAATGGCGCATGCACCAATGCCTACCATTCGTCGTATAATTTATTTGGTGTAATTTTTTCTTAATTTCTGTTATTTTTAATAAATTTGTTACCACATTTTATGTATTAAATTTTAAAAATATTATTTGCAATATTTTCTTTTTGGCCATTATATAAAAAGTCTTGTAATTTGTTAAAGATTTTTTGATAAATGTTAATTTTTTTTTAATGATTCTGTAAGGTGTGATGTTAGTGTGCAACCGATAAACTCTCCGACATATGTTATACAATGTATTTTGTATGCTACAGAATAAATCAGATTGTGTAAGTAACATCGGTTGTAAGAAAAATGCTGAATTCTCTCCTCATTTTGTCTAAATTAGCCACTTTTAACTTGAATATAGTTTTAAATAAAAGTAATCTACATGTTGATGTATGAATAGAAATATCTATTTGAATATTAGTACACGCAACAATATTTAATAATGATGCAATTTATAATAACTAACAGTTTAAAATATCAATAATTTAAAGGAAATATTTCAATAACAGATATACGGCCCCTTGTAGTTATAACTCATAACTTCTGTAGAATATTAGTTAAAATTTATAAATATGGATATTAATTCCGTAAAATAGAATATTGGGACATCTTATTATCGCATGAATATGTCAGCAAGTGTAGAACCTTTAATTACGTGTAAGTCATTTGTTAATTGTTAATTTTCACCTTCAATATCTTCAACTTTTATATACATAATTTTTTCTCTCGTGTTATTTTAGACTTATGTAAGAAATAGCTATATCTTATCTTTCGGTTAATTATGTTAAACTCGGTCCGGTACCTTCAGAGATGCGTTCAGTAAGTTGGTCTTACGAGCGAGCGACATAGTTTGAATGCCTCATTTGCATACTAATACTCAAATATAATTTGAGTAATTTTTCTTGAAATCTATTTTATATAAATTGTGCAGTATGACTTCTATTATTAGACGCATTAATTTTCAATATTGGACATAACTGGGTATTAATGGGCAAAGTTTTTTTTTTAACTTTTGGCATCCCAACATGATACACGACCTTAATTCGTTTTTTATGCTTGGGTTTTCACTGAAACGTGTACCCAGGAGACCTATTCTGTAATATAGCGACGCATTGACATCGGTATAAAATTTAATCGTGTTTGTTCTTGTAGATTAATCACCAACAATGTGGTTAAAATTTAATCATACTTGAAAAAATAATTTATTTTAACGACTCTAAGAAATAATTACCAAAAAAAAACAAACGATATTTTTGTTAAACTTGGTTTTTCTTACTTGTAGATTTGTTGTAATCGGAAGCTTATCGACGATATTTCCACACTGTTGCCTTTCCTGTATGACACTGTTTTTCATTAAAACCAATAATATTATCATACAAATACATAAGTATAAATATTTAAATATTTATACGTAACGGAATCCGGACTTATAATCTATTTTGGGTCTGAAATTAAAATACAGGTTTGAGTATGAGCTCAGTGAGGAGTCAGTCTATAATTATCTCTCTCTTTCTCTCACACACACAGACTCATATCAAAACTCCATATATTTAACTCTTAAACATCTTTCTCAAGTCTCAAATCTCATACGTAAGCGTTAAGGTTACATATGAGGGGTCTACCGTGGGCGACACCTACCTGACTTTGACCGTCGATGGTACCACCACCTGAAGAACAAATCAAAGCCAGGCCACCGTTGGGCCCCCAGACACACCAACTAGGCCACCATTGGGACCCCCACTCACTCCAGACAGGCCACCGTTGGGACCCCCGGACACCTCGGATAGGCCACTGTCAATAGTCATTGTCCTCACATATTCAACACAACTCATATTCTATATAATCAACTCTTTAGATATACCTCAAAACTCATTTAATAGGTCTAACTCATATTCTATACATTACTCCATAATTATACTTCAATGCCAATCCGGACACTTCGTCCCATCGTTTATATATTAATATCAATAACAATTCAACTGATTAGTCTCACTTCACACATTGATTCATACCTATTTATACTGCATATACATCAACATTAATACATATAGTTGCATACTCAAATATCAATTTACGTTATATATATATATATATATATATATATATATATATATATATATATATTATATTATTACATATATTAGCTATCAACCTCACTTCAAAAAATAATACACTTCACTTTTATCACTCACTAAATCACTCTCAATACACGATCTATTTCACTGACAGATAGACTGTAAATGGTTATACGTTGTGAAATAATTTTTTTAAACAAGACTGATGTTCACATAATATCCTTTTTAATAAACGGATATATTTATACACATAATATTTAAAATGTATCCTAACATTTCATTTTAGACTTTGATGCAAACTAATATAGATTCAATCATTATTACTAACCAGTCATCATTAATCAGAATTGAACAATCAATCACGACAGCACGAAGCAGATGTTACTTATGTCAGTTTACCGATTAAAAACGGAAACATGACAGAAACATGTAGCAATATGAGTAACAAGTCTAAAGTAATCCGTTTCGCGGTGTTGACTGTTGCTAACGTAGAGATCAAGAAAAAACTAGAACGCCTCTTCATGTTTTCTTGAAAAAAAAAAAAGTTATTTCATGTATACATAGTACGACATAAATTAGTTTCAACAATTTTTTTTCTCCTATTTCTACAGCTGCAAGAAAATTCACAGAATAAATTTAACTTTCAGAAAACTATTTTAATCTGTAAATATAATTTATTTAATGTAGGCACCCTTGTCTTCAGTTCGCTAGCTCTATTTAGTTGATTTATATAGAAAACATTATTTTAACCACTGATGATTAAATAAAGAATACCTATTGATAACCACTGAATTTTGAGGCGATAAAATGATAACAGATAATAATGGCACTGTTATTGATTCATTGCAATCACTCAATAATTATCAAAATGATTATATTTAATCATTATCTCCTGGCCCTTGGTCTTACCATTCAAATATAATGGCATTAACCACTACTATGTCTATTTATCTTCACTAAATTATGTCATTAAATTACTTCACCAAATGTTCAATTATAAATTAGTTTTAAATTCCAACATCACCGAATAAGAATATTTACCTAAATGGTTATGTAAATATAATAAATTTTTTAATCTTTCATTTAACCTATAAAATTTTAACCATTTTTATTTTCTGATACGTAATAAATAAATCTTGTAATTATGAAAAATTTCGAACTCGAGATGTCAACGGAAATACCCGTTTTGACCTTCACTGAATCGAATGTGATTATTTTCGGAATGACTGTCAAACGTAAAATTGTAATATTTCAAACTTAAGACTTGTAGATAGTCTAGATGTGCATCTTCTATTTTTGAAAAGAATATTCATACCGAAAGTGCATGTATACTCTATGCATTTTTTGTTCTAACTCCATAATTATTAGAACTGTGGCACTTACGACAAAATTAGTTATGTTCATAATGAAAGATATATTTTGCACAACTTTTGTTTGAAAAGTTTCTTTAAAATATGTACCAATTACGAGAAAACTGCTACGGAAAATCTTAAAGTTCTTATCTATATTGTCATGGAAATGCTTTTGTAAGATTTTTTTTTATAATTATCATATTAACTTTGTCTGAAAGAAATATGACAGATAAACAGAATATAAATAATTTATGTAATTTTGCGCTGTTTAACACAAATGGATCGACTGAGAAGGCGAATTTTAAAGAATCGACATCTATGTTACATATTAAAGAAACAATATTTGATAACATAATAAAATAATAAGCTAATTGATACAATTTCATGGTATTTTTTGACAGTTTATTTGGAAAACTACATAAAAGGAAGTTCTGCATTGGCAACAAAAAATTTTTTTGTTATTAAATAATTAAAATTTCTGAGACAGATAGATCAGCAAAGCGCCGGCAGTGAATGACTTTAAGGGTTTTCATATTGCTTTATTATGCTAAAAGCTACGTATAGTTTATAATTGGACGCTTCTGTTATTGGTCAATTAACATAACTAGGACGATTCGGTTTATAATAAAACAATACCAAACTATCTATTTAGATATGTTCATGTAAATTTCTGAATAAATTGAAATCGATATTTCACAACTATATATCAGAATCTGTCTGATCAGATATATTAAATGTATCTATTGATTACATGTTTTGCATAATACAACTATGTTTTTTTCATTTCAGCTATGAAAAATATTCTACCGCATCGAATCTTGCTCATGGCAACTACAGCGATTCTGTATAACCGGTAATAAAGTTCCGCATATATAATATATATATTTCTACAAATCTCGTATATATTTCTATTAGAAATAAAGTGATTTACCACGTAAGAGACTGATTGTTTTTATTTTATATTAAAGTTATGTTTTCTATATCATATTTATGTATATTATATATTTAATTAAGGGTTAATATTCAAATAATGAATTGTATAGGTTTGTAAATGTACATTTTTACGTATTATGTACTTTATTTCATTAAAATCGGTCCGGTCCCTTCAGAAGAAATGCGTCCACAATGGCGGTCTTACAAATTATATACATTTTCGGAATCAGAGTGACAAGACAAGAACTTCGTACTCATTTTAACTTATTTTCTTTTTTATTTAAATTGTTAATGTTACAGTCCCACGACCATACACTTTTGATGTCTTGTACTATCGTACGACGAGTTAAAAATCAATTAAGAAGTACTTATCATGATTTCGAAAGAATTAATAGCCCGTATCAATTCACAAAATGTTTTGTTTTAAATATAATAATTTCTCTACTTGTTTATATATATATATATATATATATATATATATATATATATATATATATATATATATATATATATATATATATATATATATATATATATACGGTAAGTTGTTTTCTAAGTTTTTAAATTCGTTAAACATAAAATGTGTAAAGGTTTCACAATAATAAAATTATATTGTATAATCCCGAAACACGCATTTACATAAGAAAATTCGTTTCAATGCCAATCCTAAAGAAACATAGCGTGGGCTTATCCTAAAATGATGTTTATCCGTTCACATTTACATTACATATATTTTGGGTTTTTGGCATCCGTAGGAATTCCATCCGATCGAAATCGCTTTGATGTAAATAGACAGTATTTAAGTTTAAACATATTCCAATCGTTAAATATGTTGTGTTCATTATTTGAAAAATATAATTATTGCTAAAAGAGAAATACCAATTAATATATATATAGTTTGATAGAGATTTAGTTATGTCGTTTTCAACAGCTTTGTTCGTTTGTCTCTCTTCCACTTATAATTAAGGACACATTATGATCTAAGCAAGAAAAGCAGAATTAACGAACAAACTTAATGATTGTTCTACAACAGTATATCTTTGTTTATTTGACAAATAATAGATAATTTAAAATAAAATAAAAATTAAAAGTTTACTATGCATTTGATGAAATATTTTGATAAATGTATGAATTTTGTTGGGCTCCAAACAGTGGTAGAGGCCAAGGGAGGGCCTCTATAGTTTTATTAAAATTATATAGCTATAGATACATTCGTATATAAATAATTCACGTAACGAAATGTTAAAGATATATATTTAAAATTATATGGAGGCGATTTAGGTGAACTAAATAAAATAAAATTAACATATATATAAATATATATGTATATACTTGTATAATTTGTATATAATGATATATTTGCACCTTGTATTTTGTAGGTATTTGTACTGCCTGGCAAACAATAAAACAAATACATCACAAGTGTCCTATTTTATTTTATATGTGTTCTAGTTTTTCAACTGTGCGATAATTTAAGCTTAGTGCATCAAACACCGAACACTACCGAGTAAACACGAACGATCTCGAAGCAGTCCAGAAGCTGAGTACTGAATCTCTCATATTTTTCCGGGTACGCATTAAGAGGAATCCCTACCGAGCTCACTTTGAGCTATCAGCATTATTCAGTAGCACAAATATAACAATTTATAAAATACATAAAAACCAGATATTGAAATGCTTGCGTTTCAACTGTACCGCAGTGCTTACAAATGTTACCGCTAGAGGCAGTAGCTAAATTAGAATACAGTTACCTTGAAAATGCTCCTAGAATATTTCAAAATATGACTATTAAATGTATTTTTAAAAGATAATAATTGCAAGTTAAAAGTTCAATCTAGGCATCTACAGCCGTAAATTGCAAATATCGTTCTTCAATTCATAATAAACCTCTTATGAAAATCATCAATTTTTGGTAAATGTTTCATTTATTTTTATATGTAAAACATATAAATTTTGTAAAATTTCGTCTGTACAGACGTGCATTAGATCATACTTAAGCGACATATATTTTTTTGGAACGATTATATTTTAATTTAGGATCAGAAAACGGCAAGAGCGGAACGATGATTTTTGTTTTCATGCTACTGGGTAGGGATTCCTCTTAATCGTACTTTCTCTATATTTTCATTTCATAAAGGGTTTGTAATTATAATTAATTACATCTTTTCAAATACTTGTCTGCTAAATAATTTGATATAAATATATAAAGAACAAACAATTGAAATCAAGATATTTATTTATGAAAACAATCATATTACATAAAACATTTTACATAGCACTAAGGTCAAATTAACCGGATAGCAGCAGTTACGGGTTTAGTTAAAAGTTAAGATAAAAGTTTTTTAAATTTTCAAACTGCAATTAAATTCAAATTAGAATACATCATTTGGGCGTAACTGAAATCTCAAATTATTTATGAACAAATACATTTTTAATATATAAACCGCCTATGTAGATCAAGTTGCCACCCTGGAGAGGTACTATCACGAGTAAATGATAATAATCATTTCTCCCTGGGTACCATATTTGCTTAAAGATATACAAAGCTAATTTGTGTATAATCTAAGCAAAACTAAGACTTTCTTCATACGTACAACATAGATTAATCTTTTAAGTTTTTTTTTCTGGCATTGGGTTAACAATATGAAAAAATCTTGTAGATATGGAATATCTTAAAATTTTTAGTAGAATTTGTGAGTGTTTTAATTATTTTCATAAGGGCAGTATTAAGGGGGGCGAGCGGATTCAAATGGGATGCCAAATAATATGTGTACCAAATTTGGAGTGAATCGCTCCGGTACCTTCAGAGGAGTAGAGGTCACAAATTTGGTCGAGCGAGCGACTAACATCCAAGTATATAAGTTATATATATATATATTTTTGGATTCATGGCGATGAAACAAACACTTTTTGTTAGTAAAAATTTTTGATCCGAGAATGCTACAGACACCCGACCGAATGCTTTAACTTCTTCGGTACTTCGTACGGCGAGCTAAAAATATGACTTTGTTAAAATAGAGACAGGATATATATATATATATATATATATATATATATATATATATATATATATATATATATATTTTAGATTTTATTGTGGTTGGCGACATTAATGTATACACTACGAAAATAAAATTTGATATTATTTGCTCTTAGCATTTACTACGCAGTTTAAAAAGTTTTTATTTCACCTTAAAACCAGTACAGTTGACTCGCGAAGTGTAAATGCGAAATTTATGCAATAAAAAGTGTTTAAGATGAACCGACTACACCCTAAAAACTTTTTCAAACATTACGATTTATGCAAATGGGGTGGTTAGAGACGTCTTTTTCTGAACGAAAAGTAAATACATAAAGCAAAGCAGTTATCAAAGAAGTTTCAAAAGATTAATGTAAATTATGTAGTCTACTAAAATAAATATTTTTACATGTAGATAAGGTTGTGGACTGTCGACAAAACTGAAACAACCGTAAATCACGAGCGATCACTTGAGAAGGAAGCAGCGTATTCTTTTATTATTAGTAATATCATCAAACGTTATACGAGTATTATAAGCCCTCAGGAAACAATAATTGGAAATAAAACGAAAGTCATTATTTAAAAAATCGGTTGTGGCCAACACAGAACTTTGCTTTACGTTTTCTTGCTTTCTCGGTTCATCTCTCGTTCATTCCATTTATATTCGTCATTCATTCATATTTTTTTCATGCTTTCTCGGTTTATTTCTCTTTATATTCGTCATTCATACGTCTTATTATCTTGCTCTCCCTGTTCATCTCTCATTTGTTTTGTATCCTGGTACTTTTCAATTCTTTGCCATGCAAGTTTTGCTGCATTTTTTTCTATTTGTCCGATTCATAAACATGTATTTTCAAGATATAATGAAATTTCTCGAACCATGATTTACGGAATATGTATTCGATCCATTATTGAAATATAAAATCACAAAATTTCAAATTTGACCAGGATCTATACCAAGAATCAATAAAAATATTAAAAAAATACAGGACTTAAAATAATTTATATATGATTGACATTAACAGAAATAAAAATATCTGGAGTGGTCTACACTCGACTTTCCTTTACGTAATTTGAAGGGGGCAGATGATTTATTAAGATACATACGAATCCATTCCAACATAAACAAGATACTTAAGATTTTTCGTAGCAGTTTTCTCGTAACTGGTACATTTTTAGAAGAAACTTTTCAAACAAAAGTTGTGCAAAATATTAATATCCTTCATTATGAACTTAACTATTTTTGCCATAAGTTCAGCCGTTCTAGTGATATTGAAGATGCATAGAGTATACATGCACTTCTGGTTTGAATATTCTTTTCAATAATAAGTGGTACACATCTAGGGCATATAATAGTCTTAAACTTAAGACTTGTGTATGCTTCTATTTTCGAAAATAATATTCAAACCGGCAGTGTATGTTTACTAGTGATGCAAAGTTTCGTTACTTTTGAGTACTTGTAACTACTTGTTACATTTAGGTAGAGTACTCTTTATTTTGTATTCGTTACAAGTATTCGTTTACTTGAATGGCACTAAATAAGTACTCGGACTATTCGGATCGCGTATAGATAACTGAACCGAGTAACGATTAGTTTCATCTTTCGTCGACTTTTACTTTTGTCGGTATATCTGCTGTTGATATATCGTATTCAAAGTGATTTTGGTGTTTTTTTTTTATAAAAGAAATGGGTTGTGGCCAACGTGGTACTTTCTTTTACGTAGTATATATATATATATATATATATGTACTGCGTAACAATTGTCAGTTCACCATTGACAATTGTTACATTCTGTCACAATATGTATAACAAAGGCAAACGCAATGTATACATACAGAAACGCCAAATCATCCCAAAACTTCAAAGATCGTACTCCAATATGCGCGTTTCGACAGATTATATAATTGATTGCAGATGTTTGTAATGTTAACGTTAAGGTCGCGTAAAAATGTCAATTTAAGTCTTGATACAAATGAGTGAAATATTTCCATAATTATCTCAACACACAAGTAATCAAATGATAATTCCTTTAGTACACTGATTCTATGATGTATCTTGATTGCTCTGAATAGAAAATGAACTGCTAAATCATTATTATAAATAATATAAGTGTTTATTAACCATGGCATGTTTTAGCTGCTACTTTGAACCTCATTTTATTTGGTTTAATAGAACCGAATTGAGCGGAATCATGTCTCAGAGCTCTAAGGTAGTCATAATCTTTAAAATGAGTCTAATTATTGTATTCTTAATTATATATAATCGACAAAAACAATGATAAAAGAATCGTCCATAAGACTCAATGTTAAAAGTTTCAGGGTTTGTCCGTGAGAGGCTCTGCTGTACGTATTAGCTATCAAACTTTCTTCCCCTTGCTAATATCAAAGCATAGACCAGTGTAGCGCAGTTTAATAATTATGGCGCCGACTCGAAGACGTTTGAATCGTAGAATTAAACGTTCTAAAGCCTCGAAAGCTGCGAAATTAAGATGGAAAAAAATTCTTACTAACAGTGACAATAATAATAATACTTATTCACCACCACGGCCACTTATAGATTTAGAATCTGGTGTTTTAGAAGCGATGGATATTTCGAACAGGTATTCCTACTATACCTTTAAATTAACTAAACTAAAGTTAATTTGTATAATAACATTGTTCGAATTATTGTTTATCTTATAATTTGTCCAAAAAGAAATGAGACGCAATTTGAAGCTAGTCCAAAACTTATGACACTTGATTCAATTGATGATTTGAGTAATGCGTGGGGAACGGAGGAAGAATTTCGAATGTACGAATATATAAATATACATATTTATATATTTATATATATATATATATATATATATATACACACACACATTTATATATACATACATACACATATTACAGGCTTGATAAATGACAATGGCATCATTGAAATTAAATGCATGTATAGTTTAGCCGGCTCTAAATTGCCGATGAAGGCAGAATTAAAAAACAAAAATATTTGTTTAGAATTAAGAAATAATGAAGTTAAATTAAAAAAGAGCCACGACTATTACTTCCAAGTAAGATAAATCACATAATTGTTGAAATTTTTATTTTGTCGCATTTACTTTTAGATACAAGGTCAGTTTCACATATCAGATAGGGAATATTGTTATTTTATAATTTACAGAAATGATGAAGTTGACTTGCATATTGAAAAAATTGAGAGAGAAAGTGATTTCTGGCAAAATAAAATTCAGGATAAATTAATACATTTCTATAATGAATGTATTCTGCAAGAAATAGTTAGAAGAAGAATTCCACGCGGGCTCAAATGTTTTGAACCGGAACAAGATAAATAAATAATATTTTTTAAATACAACATTGTTATTTGATTGGTTTCCCCGCGCCTTTACAACCTACCGACAGAACGAAACGTATGTATGTAGCTACTTCAGTTGAGAAGTAAATTTTGATACTAAATTTGTGCAGAAACTCACATCACGGAAAGTACTAGTGGCGGCACGGGAGAGCGTAGGTTGAGTGTTAGAAGAACTAAGTCATTTTTACTGCTCCTTAAGTGGTTAGGCAATATAGAGATTATAATCCAGAACACTAAAGTCGATATCAAAATTATTTCGTATACCTTGCTATTTCGAACGAACACCCTATGAATAATTTTCTAATAAAGGTAATAAATCCTTTTCTATTAATCATTTACCAGTGGGTTGCTGACTAAGGCGTCATAATAGTTAGAGTATGCGAATTTTAATACATATTGGCATTTGCAGTTAGGTATGCGAGCTCTAGCGGCGAAATTCTAAACTTTTTAGAATTCAGTATACAATAAATAAACAATATATAAGAAGTATATTTCCATAAAACAAAAATCTATTTGTTGGGGATCCGACCCTGGATTTAAAGCAACCTGCCAAATACTGTGTAATTTACGATCTGCGCGGTAATGTGTTTCTTTGTATAGTTTGCCCCATACATCTTTTAACCATTTATATACAAAAAAGTATAGGGATTTACGAGTTAATTTGAATACAGTAGAAGTTTAATTTACGGTCTGGCTCTGAAACATCTTTTCCAAATTTACGGGTAATAGAGACAAAATTATAAGACTGGCCTCTCTAAAAATTTGTTTGTTTGAATAATGCTTACGGTTTTACTTTCTTCGAAGTTCTCTTTAAGCAATTAATAAAATTAATATAGCTAACTATGTGTTTTGTAAAATAATTATAATACTTGTGATAATTTAATATTGTACAATATATATTGTACTAAATATTAAAATGGCTATTTGTGTAACCAGTCAGGAAGTATAACATTCCACTCGTTACACATAATTATATTAAATCTAAGCCAATATTTCTTCATCATCAGCAATTTAATGATAATAATAATAATAGAAGCAGTTTTACGGATATGGAAGGAAATGTTTCATTTTGTGTAGTAAGTCGGATGTTACTATTACACCCGATTATATTTTTAGCTCGCCGTACGTAGTACCGAAGAGGCTAAAGCATTCGGTCGTGTGTCTATTTGTCGCGTTTGCCTCTGATCAAAAAATTTCATTAAGAAAAAGTGTTCGTCTCGTCGCCCTGATTCCGAAAATGTATATAACTTATATACTTGGATGTTAGTCGTCGCTCGCTCGCTCGGTATCTCGTAAGACCAAATTTGTGCCCTCTACTCCTCTGAAGGTACCGGAGCGATTCACTCCAAATTTGGTACACATATTATTTGGCATCCCATTTGAATCCGCTCGCAGTATAAATCCAATCGTTCGTATACTTCCCGAGTTATAGGGCCCCAAAATTTTGAGCCCCCCTTAATACTGCCCTTATAAAAATAATTGAAACACTTAAAAATTTTACTAAAAATTCTAAGATATTTTACGTCTGGAAGATTTTTTCATTTTGTTAACCCAAAGCCCGAAAAAAATTATTAAATATTATAATTTTGAATTTTAAAATATGCACTAAAATATTTTTTTATCAATATAATCTAAATTTGGTACACATATTATTTGGCATCCCATTTGAATCCGCTCGCAGTATAAATCCAATCGCCCGTATACTTTCCGAGTTATAGGGCCCCAAAATTTAGAGCCCCCCTTAATACTGCCCTTATAAAAATAATTAATACACTTAAAAATTCTAAGATATTTTATATCTACAAGATTTTTTCATTTTGTTAATCCAAAGCCCGAAAAAAATTATTAAATATTATAATTTTGAATTTTAAAGTATGAACAACATTTTTTTATCAATATAATCTAAAATTAAATGTAAGACTTTTTACACATATAACATATTTTCAAATTGTTAAGCAAAAGGCCATAATAATTAAAAAGCACTGCTCGCAACGCATATTTTACCTAAGGGCGAGCTCTGCGCGTTGGTGCGTTCTACGCGTACCAAATCTTGTTTTCATAAAAGGCTGTAGTGGCCTTTACTTTCTTACCCTCTCTTACTATTTATTTCAAATTCATCCTACGTTTGCCATGAAACAAAATCAATATGTTTTGCAATTAGGGAAACAATCATATTACTATATTTAAAGGAGATATTTTCGTAAATAGATTTTTTCAAAATAATTTTTCAAGCAAAAGTTTCTAGAAATTTCAATATCCTTAACTTAACTTCGAGATATACACAAGATTTGGTACGCGTGAAACGCACCAATGCGTAGAGCTCGCCTTTAGGTAAGATATGCGTTGCGAGCAGTGGTTTTTAATTATTATGGCCTTTTGGTTAACAATTTGTAAACATATCATAGAAATAAAAAGTCTTACAATTTTTTGTTCATAATATTGATAGAAAAAATATTTAATGCATATTTTAAAATTCAAAATTATATTATTTAATAATTTTTTTCGGGCTTTTGGTTAACAATATAAAAATAATTTGTAGACATAAAATATCTTTGAATTTTTAGAAAAAGAATTCAGTGTTTCAGTTATTTCTATAAGGGTAGTATTATGGGGAACTCCAAATATTGGGGCCTTATAACTCGGGAAGTATACGGGCGGGTGGATTTAAACTGCGAGCGGATTCAAATGGGATGCCAAATAATATGTGTACCAAATTTGGTGTGAATCGCTCAGGTACCTTCAGAGGAGTAGAGGACACAAATTTGGTCTTATGAGTGAACTAACATCCAAGTATATGTTATATATTTTTTGGATTCTGGACGAAGAGACAAATACTTTTTGTTAATTAATGTTTTGGGCCCGAGAATGCAACAGACACACCAGCGAATGCTTTAGCTTCTTCGGTACTTCGTACGGCGAGCTAACAAGTTGCAAGACTAAACCTTCACTTCCGGGTATCATAAATTGCTCTGCCAAAGTTCTGGCTCTAGAGCGTTCACACATATACTCACACACAGACGTCATCTCGAAGATAGTTCGATTCGAATCAAGGGTTCTCAAAATGTGTATTTCCGTAAAAATCTCGAATTAGAAAATTTTAAAAATTCATAATTTTTCCTTCAATAATTTCTCATTGAGATTTGTGAGGAAACAGAGGAAGCAAAAGTTTAATAGTAGATCATGTTGTTATATTTGAAGGAAACGTATAATTACAGATAATCTGTTTGGATCTGGGCGTCGCACAGTGGAGTATTTGTATGAAAAAACACGGTCAAAACTCGAAATCACAAATCTAGTCGAAATATAAACAAATCGGCATTTTCTTTAAGAAGAATGACTGGCCCGTCAAACTGTTGCCATATAAGGGCGCCAAATGTTTATTTACATACATAAATTAAATCAGAACCCAGTCATTGTAAGTAGCGAATGCGCCGAGGAACGACTAGGCTATAATACAGTACGCATTTGTTTTGTAATTTGTGTTTGTTGGTCTTTGAATTTTTGAAAAAAAAAAACGATTTTGATATGGTAGGAGAAGGTATGTACTTTACTTTGAATCAATATTTAATTTGCAATTAAAATAATAAGTTTACGAATAATATTTGCAAGTCCTATAAATGTCTGATATTTTTTGCATCAAACTTTCATATAAAAGTGTTTTTGAGTACCTGTCGCGTCTTGTCGCGTTATTTCTTTTGTACACGCATAATATTCAGACTGTTCTTTAATCAATTTCGAAGAAAAACCTTCCGCACCCTTCCGCCATTTTGTGTACCATTAGTTTAAATATTAGAGTAAAAGAGTATATATTGTACAGTCATTTGGTTGTTTCACTTTAGACTTAATTTTTTTTTTTATAATTTGATTAAAAATGGAACAAATATGAAATGTATAAAAATAATTAGTTTATTTTCTCGTTGGGGTGGGTGAGTTACACCCCAACTCAGAGGTTCAAAAAAGAAAGAAAGAAAGTGACTATGAGAACGTGTCGATCGTCGAATTCTACTCCAAAAACTCAAAGAGGATCACATTTTCGAAAATGTTTGCCATGACATAAAATTTAGCTTATGAAATTACAAAAATAATTCATGAAATAAAAATTTGTTTAGGCTCATCGTTGCTGAGATACACTGAAAAGATCACGCTCTTCAAATAGTCGTAACTCTAGTTTAAAAAATACTTTTCAATATGTGCCATGAACCAAATTAAAGCTATATATAGTAGCTTATTATCATATAATATTGTTCCTTATTTAATAATATTTGAATAAAATCTATAAAATAATTTAGACCGGTTATTTCATACAAATACTTCACTGTGCGTCGAAAGGAAAACGCCTATTAATTATATGTTATAGAGTTTCACCTTCACTGGATTACAATCAAAAACAAACAATCAGTGCACACATTATAATAGCTGTAGTAAAAAAGAGATTCTGCAGCAGAATCCAAAGTTAGTAATAAACATAAAAAATAGGTAGCAACACTGGTGGTAGGTAGCAGCGGTCGCTCCAAAACTTTGCCAACTACAATGGGTTTATGCGAGGGTTTATATTATACCTACTTCAGCGACTATTACACACCGGTACAGCGGTAATGTTACCGGACATTCATTATAAAATGAATATATTGCGATAGTGTTTAATATTAGACACATGTATAAATGAACCAAATATGAAAATTGCAATATGATGTAGGCATATTCGTACTACGAAATTGTTCAGCATATAATATATATTTTTAAATTTGCACACTCAAATAAATTAGAATGACACCTTAGACGGCAACCCATTGTTAATTAATTAATATAGAGGGCTATATTTATAATTACCTTGTGCTCTTAGTGCAAATTAGAAATTTAGTAAATTGCTAGTAAATAACCACACATAACATATGAAGTTTTAAAAATTGTAATAATACTATATTTATACAATTTTGAATAAATATGGTCGTTTTAAAATGACGCTGATTTAAAATAAAACATATTCTTTTTAAACAATTGTATTTATTATAGAACAATAGTTCATTTTTAATTTCCTGTATGAAGTCTAAAGGGAAGCATTGTAATCATGTAATTTTCGAACTTTTAACGAAAATACACGTTTTTTTCCATACTTATATATTCGAACAAGACCGTAAAATGTCATGTGCTTGAAGTTTATTACTACATTGTTATTATCATAAAATTATCTGATGACTTATCTGTTTTAGTTCATCTCTTTTTTGTGTATTGCCTTTATTATTCTGTAACTCTTTCGAGTCTGCTCTCTTTATAAGCAATTCGTTCTTTTGAGTGTTTTCTATTTACAACATTCCCTGTTTTGGCCTTTCTCTATTTTACTCCTACACTCTTTTGGTCGTTCTCCGTTTATGTAATTCGTTGTTTTGCTCAGTCTCTGTTTTTGTTTTTCTCTGTTTTAAGCATTCTCTCTTATGTGTACTCTTTGTATTTACAGTCTCTGTTAGTCTCTGTTTTGAATTCTCTATTATGCGAATCTCTTTCAAGGAATTTGCTCTTATGCAGGAGGTTCTCTTTTTGAGTAAACAAAGTAGTTTCCGAAGTTACAATAGGCCAATAGGGTCACGTACCGACTTGAATGTTAATATATTTTCGTGTAATATATCTTTTTATCGTATAATATCATTCTTGGTCACATTGTTCGGGAACGAATATGTTCACTAGGGAGTGAAAAAAAAAACGTACGCAGCGGAAAAGTTAATAGAGCGTGTAGCGGATAGGTCTAACAGGACCTGCATTGCTCGTGAATTCACATTTGACTGGTGCGGTCTCATCCTCGTCGCGGGTTGCCTCGGAGGTAAACACGAAAAAAATTCTCTGGCATTTTACGTTGTAACGTATGGCCGTATGGGAAATAATGTTTCAAGATACGATGCTTCATAGGGTCTTATGCATTATCCTGGGGCGACTTTTATTCAAACATTTTCCATAGTAAATCGCTAAAATTGAGAAGATATATGAATGATAACTGCTCAGATTTTGTATTATCTCAAAATAAAATATTAAATTCGCAGTACGGCATCTAGGCGAATGGTACACAATCTGCAAGTAATATATTTATATACTGAACATATTTGAAACATGTTCAAACATGTATTAAGCTCCATTTACAGAGAGATAATTAATAATTAACATTAGAAATTAAAATTAAATATTCAGTATTTTTAGCACGCCGTACGAAGTACCGAAGAAACTAAAGCATTCGGTCGTGTGTCTGTAGCATTCTTGGATCAAAAATTTCATTAACAAAAAGTGTTTGTCTCATCGCCCTGAATCCAAAAATATATATAACTTATATACATGAATGTTAGTCGTCGCTCGCTCGTAAGACCAAATTTGTGCTCTCTACTCCTCTAAAGGTACCGGAACGATTCACACCAAATTTGGTTTACATATTATTTGACATCCTATTTGAATCCGCTCGCAGTTTAAATCCAATCGCCCGTAAACTTCCCGAGTTATAGGGCTTCAAATTTTGGAGCCCTTCTTAATACTGCCCTTATAAAAATAATGAAAACCCTCAAAAATTTTAGATATTTTATGACTACAAGATTTTTCTTATAATAATTTTGAATTTTAAAATATACACTAAAAAAACTTTTTATCAATATAATATACAAAAAATTGTAAGACTTTTTATATCTATAATATTTTTTCAAATTGATAACCATATGGCCATAATAATTAAAAACCACTGCTCACAACGCATTTCTTACCTAAAGGCGAGCATTGGTGCTTTATACGCGTACTAAATCTTGTTTATGACAAGTAATATTAGAGTTCACTTTTTAGTTCACATTTGTAATTATTGTGATAATTTTGTTGTTGTGAATGCTAGAATTTTTTATAATAAAGCAAACTGGATACTTATTTAAATTTTTAATCTTAATTGCTAATTGGTTCGCTGTAAATACAGCTATATGTCCAAACAATGTAATTTTCTTTTATTTCACATAATTGTTATCATGTTAATTTTTATTTTATAACAATTTTTGTAGTCAACTCTAGTATCCTTCGTAAATTCATCCCCTTTTTCACAAGAATTTTGTTATAACCTAATGGTTTTTAAAGACGTTATCTTAATATAAGTAACTACATATTTTGTGTAACGAGGCATTTCGTAATTGATTACATAAATGCATCGCTCTTCTTATCGAATACTCGAACAACACAAATATTTATTTATAAAAATCAGTTGCAACACAAGCATCCAAGTTCAACCAAATATTAAAAACGAAATTGTCCTTATATTGAAGATTACATTCAATTGCTGTATTTATTCTTATTTAAACAAAAAATATCAATTTGATATAAACAAATCCCTATACAGTGTGTAAGTGTACTTGTGTTCGTGGCAAATATAAAATAAAAAGCCCAATTCAAAGCAGTCTCTAGAGTAAATAACGTGCCCCTTTTCAAAACTTAAATTGGCGAGGAAAACAAAGCCTTATGACTCAATAAAGGGTCCCATAGAAACTGTAGTTCGGAGCAAGGGTCACATTTGCTTCACAGCAATGTCGGTATTGCATGTGAGATGATTGTATTTCTATAGAAATTTCAAAGGAATTACATACACAAAGCCCAATATTGTGTGTTTCTAAATTAAACTATTTTTAGTTTGTCGTACGGTAGTACTAGATTCCGAAAATGTTTCGTTTTCAATATTGATTTTATCATTTTATCTCTTCAAAAATAAGTGGTTATAATTAGGGTTTCATCCTTAAAAATATCTTTGGTTAAGCATGATTTCTAGATAAATAAACAATAGTAAATCCGCCAAGTAAAATATGGAACCTGTACGCTTGTTAAATGATAAAATGGTAATTGAAAATTGCAATAACGAAGATAATATAGTTTATAAGCAAAATATA
This sequence comes from Leistus spinibarbis, assembly GCA_933228885.1. Taxonomy (NCBI): domain Eukaryota; kingdom Metazoa; phylum Arthropoda; class Insecta; order Coleoptera; family Carabidae; genus Leistus; species Leistus spinibarbis. Next base: position 4,756,898 of record OW121794.1, on the reverse strand, counting down.
AGCAGATTTATATTTCAAATTTAATGCTTGTGCTTGTATACTTACTATAAACAGAAATGGAGAATTAATAAAGTTAATAGATTGAAATGTTTGCAGTGTAATATTTATCTCATTAAAAAGTTATTTGAAAAGTTTTTCAATATCTGTCTGCCTTTGTGTTTATATATAATGAAGTGTAAAGTAACTTTTCGTGTCGGAAGATATTACTGTGAATTACTCTAATTATTTAATCTATAGTCCACAGAAATAAGTTTGTCTTAACAAAGATAAAAAGTAATTTTGTCGCACACTGCACGTTTCGTCCCTAATTTAATCAACTATAGGTACTCTAACTCTAGCGACCACTTTCGTAGTAAAACCTAAAAGTGGCACTTAACCAAAAGTTACATTAATTTAAAGTGTTACTTTATAATTAATGCGCATCATCACGGATATTTATGCAAACTTGTATTTCCTTCTAAAATATATATATAATATACTTTTAGTAAGTAATTACGTGTTTGCCAAACATATGTTTAATATTCAACCTTCAGGAAATGGCAATGTATATTATATATAAATAAACATTACCTAATTATAGCGTCTATTATCACTGAAGCAATATTGCCAGTGAGAGTGACAACACTGGTAAAGAAATTTCGTTTTAGCTATATTACAATTGATGTTAATGCTTATAAGTTTGTTTTTAGCTCGCCGTACGAAGTACCGAAGAAGCTAGAGCAATCGAGCGTGTGTCTGTAGCATTCTCGGATCATAAAAATTCCTTGACAATGAGTGTTTGTCTCGTCGCCCTGAATCCAAAAATATATATAACTTATACACTTGGATGTTAGTTGTCGCTCACTCGTAAGACCAAATTGGTGTTCTCTACTCCTCTGAAGGTACCGGAGCGATATACACCAAATTAAGTACACATATTATTTGGCATCCCATTTGAATCTGCTCGCAGTATAAATCCATTCGCCCGAATGCTTCCCGCGTTATAAGCCCCCAAAATTTGGTACCCCCCTTAATACTGCCCTTATAAAAATAATTACAACACTCAAAAATTCTACTAAAAATTCTAAGATATTTTATATCTACAAGATTATTTCATATTGTTAGTTATTATAAAATAATATTAAAACAAATATTGTCCCACTAAAGCACTGTATAAGTGTATATTATGTTTATCACTTCTGTTTCTATTCGTTATACTTTTGGTACATTTTGTATGATTTTCTTTTTGTTTATGATAACAATTTCATTCATCGAGGTAGAATATTTGATATGAAGTTGGAAATACCCCCTAGCGACCAATTCCGAAAACTTTTTACATGACTTTTTTATAGATCAAATTTTCCTAGCTGATTTAACCGAAATGATATTATTTTTTGTCTTCCTTAAGACATACACATAAATAAAGTAATCAAATTAGCTTGACAGTTTTTTAAATATTATCGCAAGCCCAAATTTAATATGTAGATAAAATAGGAATTACTTTTTCTCTATCTCGTGTCATTTTCGAAGTGTGCAATAAATGACACGAGTAAACAAGCACTTTGGGTTGAAATATCCTTTTCAAAAACTGGAGGTTTCTTTTCCCGGGATATCAAATATTAAATTTGGATAATATTTTGATGATCAATAGTATCGGTTGTGGAGGGTTCACACATAGACGCAACGGAGATAATAGTAAAATTGAATTCAAGGACCCTCAAATCGGATATTTGCTTTATAATTTCAATGTCGATTATTTTTTGGAGATGACAATACTTTCTATTGTACATTTCGTACAGACATTCTAGAAAATAACGGATTAAGTGATGAACGTTGTCACGAGGTGTTATCTATAATCTAGTCCTGAACACTGTGAATTAGCGCACTGAACACAGCAAATAAAGTACAGAATTAACTATAATTCGCCTTGTGCATGATGTCACAGCTATGATCAAATATGATACCATTAGTTCATATTAAAAGCTTAAGGTGCCATACTTGTATGCAGTTGATAAACTATTCAACACAAAATATGCAACGCGAATTTTGTATGCTCGGAAACAAAATTAATCATAGGTATAAGATACGTCGGATATGGTAAAATACTACAATCTCTGGAATCTCCACTGAAAAAATAGTGATAGTTAAAATTATTAAATAGAGAAAAGGTAGTTCCAGGTGCCAATTCCTTCAGCTCGCCGTTCTATTTGGTGGAACCCAACATTGTATTTTCAATATCTCGGACACAGTCACAACCTCAATTTGACCTTGAACTTTCCCACCTTTCAAAAGACCAAACATGTCCTATAGTTTATAAAAATCTGTTCAAAGAAAAGTGCAATATATATAAGAACCACATACAATTATACACAGATGGTTCTAAAATAGATAGAAAAACAGGTGCTACATTAGTAACAGAAGATAAAATACTAAAATTCCACCTCCCAAACATCGCCAGTATTTATACCGCAGAAGCATATAGCATCCTAAAAGCAGTAGAACATATCCTGAAAACCGATCAAAGCCAAACCAACTTCCTCTTATGTACCGACTCCTTAAGCACACTCCAAAGTATGAAACATATATACTCACCAAAGCCCAGCATACAATCCATTCAAACAAAAATACATGATTCAATAACAAACCATAACAAAAACATAATATGTATCTGGATACCGTCACATATTAACATCAAAGGAAATGAAGAAGCAGACAAAGCTGCAAAAGAAGCTGTAAACACCACTGAAATAAGAAGTCCGATTACAAAAGATGACATTAAAAATAACATAAAACAAGCAATCAAAACGAAATGGAGCGAAGAATGGCGAGAAAACACTAACAATAAATTAAGAAAAATTAAAGATGACACAGAACTATGGAAAACGTACAACAACAGAAAAGAACAAACAATCATGACTAGACTTAGAATAGGACATACACTCCTAACCCACAAATATATTTTTGAAAAAACAGACCCAGAATCTTGCGACATATGTAACACACAGATTACAATAGAACATATAATCTTACATTGCCAAAAATATGACACACACCGACAACGACATAATATACCAAACACTCTAAAAGAAGCACTAAATCAAACCAAGAAATCACACGAGAACATCATCAACTACTTAAAAGCCACAAATCTAATACAAAAAATCTAAAACCAATTAAATTACAAAATTCCAGGCTGTCATTAAAATTATCAATATATATTATATAGAATACTTTATCCAGCACTAGTAGCCTTAGAAGCTGAAGTGTAATATTACTTTTAATAAAAAAAAAAAAAAAAAAAATATCTCGGAAATTGTATGATTTAGAGAAAAAGTTATTTCTATAATAGTTGTAGTTATAGACATTGCTAGGAACATTTGTTTAAAATTTTTTTTTTTTTTCGAAAAATATATTATTTACTGCAAATTACCTAATTATATTTCCCTAATTACAAATATATTGATTTGGTTTCTAGCAATCGTATTGTTAATTTATAAATAAAATATAGCTTTTCTATAAATCAAAATAGTGACAGGAACAGGAAAAGAAAGTTGAGTGAATGCCTTTCTCAATTTTAAATTTCTTTTACGAAGTATCTAGTAAGTATAGGGATCACCAAAAAATCGAACTCGAGATTTCAACGGATATACACGTTTTCACCTTCCCTGAATCGAATGTGACTATTTTCGGAATGACGTCTGTGTGTCTGATGTGTGTATGTGAACGCTTTAGAGTCGAAACTGTCGAACTTAAAATTGTGAAAATTCAAATTTAAGAGTTGTACTTAGTGCACCTTATATTTTTGAAAAGAATATTCAAACCGGATGTGCATATTTACTCTATACATTTTTTGTACTATCTCCAATATCACTAGAACGATTGCACTAATGACAAAAATTGTTATGTACATAATGAAAGATATTAATATTTCGCACAACTTTTGTTTAAAAAGTTTCTTTAGAAAATGTACCAGTTACGAGAAAACCGCTATGGAAAATCTTAAAATTCCAATTAATAATGTCATGGAAATGCATTTGTGAGAATTGTTCTTATAGTTATCGTATTAACTATACCTGAAAATTCAATGATCCGAGAATGTTACAGATCCACCACCAAATGCTTTAGTACATATGTGCTTCCACAGCGTGCTAAAAAGAGCTTTATATATCAGATTATAAACACATTCGATGAATGTTGCACGCTTGTCTCCACAAATTGTATACGTCAAACTCTGTGTGATTGATTATGGCCAAATTTAATAAACCTATACGCAGTGTATATACAAGTTCAATATACTTCCATCTTCTCCAGTGAATTGGGTTATCCCGCAGTTCAGTATGTTCTGTAAAAGATGTTAGATATCACCAATGAATAAAATATTGGTGTCTTCTCGGCAAACAGACATACATAACTATGTTATGTCGCTGATATAGTGAATTTAGAGAGCAAAGTACGGATCGATAAATATATAACAGAAATGTAACATAGAATAACTGTGTTTACGAATAAAATTCTTTCTCGAGCATCATAAATGTAACACACAGTTTTATCAATTATTAAAAACTTTGGATGTCATATCTTTGGTAAAACAATTTTGTGTTTTAGGTAGAAATATTAATTATTTACATACATTCATACACATTACGCCTATCCAATAAATGAAGTGGCAGACAATCTTTTTCTCTATGTAATTCCAATCATCAGATTCAAACGTGAATCGATAGACACATTTACGTAAAACCATTATTGAAAATAAAATGCAATTTATAAATAATAAATAACACTTATAAACTACATATTATAAAAGTTATTCTTCGTTTAATAAAGTTGTGTTGACATATCGGATTATTGTGAAAACGTTGTTTTCCTTTTGTAACTCCATGAGCAATATTTCACGTTGAAATTCTACAATGTATTTTAAATTGAAGTTTTATATTTTTATCTTTAACAGTTTTAACTGTAAAAAGTTTACAGACATTCACATACATCATGCAGAGAAGTGTGTATTTCTATTAAAGTCTCGTGTTTCATGTTTCCAATATTTCATTTTCGACTTCGTTTAAAAATAATAAAATGTTACTGTTTGGGTATTTCTTAAAATATTGGATTTATTTGAAACATTTTTTTCTGAACATCTGCTAATTCTTATAGTGTCTGCTAATTGTATTTACAAACTAAATAAATGCATTAAAAAAACCACGATAAAATTGCGGGCGAATTGATAAATTGCATTATGATACGCGGTGTCCAGCGTATCCTCAAGCGGTCAGTTGTGTCTGCCGGACACGTTTTCACACTCGACAACATGTCTGACAAACTACTGGACGCTTGAGAGATAAATCGATTATCTCGAAATTACATAAGTCTGACGTTGCATTTTACTCCCTTAAGTATTCTCATAGTTATTAGGGTCTGACCTATTCTGGTGCTGTAATCAATGATTTGTGGGAGAAGCGATATAATATATTTTATTTAACAAATTACTCTATGAATATGAGAGAATGTACAAGTTAGCTATAGGAAACGATCGTGTCTGTAATATACTCAGATCAATAAGTTAAGCCCTTTTCACACCAAGACTTTAAGATAGGATGCTGAAGTGAGTCTGTCTTGAAAAGCTAGTGTATTTGCGCATGAACTGACCTCAAGTTCGCCTATTTTAAAGGCGAAGTTCTTAAAATATAACCTTGAAAATACAATTGTCAGATTTTAAAATGATTTACTTAATGCGTGTATCTATGTATTTTAAAGGTAGAAAATATGTTAGAGCCCGTGCCACATAGAAATGTGCATGCGCGAAAGACACATTTGAGTATTGCTCCTCCCTCTTTCCTAAAGGGCCAATAATATGCAATGCGCTCGGCCAAATTGAGCTCAGTGACGTGCGATTGATTTTACCCAAATAGTATTGAAAATTACTGTGTGTTATTAGCTCGTTAGTTAATTTTTTTTTTTATATACATATATATAATAAAGTTTATTGTTTCAATTTATAATTGAGGTGCAACTATTTAATGTTTTTAAATAGAAGTAAAATTTAATGTAGGCATAAACGAGAAATATTTTGTAAACTTCACGCCGCTGGTGCCAGATAACGTTATCTCACCAACGTGGCAATAACATGTTACAGCGAAACGCATGAAGCTTCAACGCTGAATGCACTCGTATGTCATATATTATACAACTGGAGGACTGTAGGCGGGACCTCGTAATCTATTGCGATGTGCGGCACACTGACTATTGAATATATTGTGTAGGAGAATATATCGTATGTTATGACACAAATATATATTAGCTCGCCGTACGAAGTACCGAAGAAGCTAAAGCATTCGGTCGTGTGTCTGTAGCAATTTCGGATCAAATAATTTAATTGACAAAAAGTGTTTGTCTTGTCTTCCTGAATCCAAATATATATATATATATATATATATATATATATATATATATATATATATATATATATATATATAACTTATATACTTGAATGTTAGTCGTCGCTCGCTCGTAAGACCAAATTTGTGCCCTCTACTAATTTGAAGGTACCGGAGCTATACACACCAAATTTGATACACATATTATTTGGAATCCCATTTGAATCCGCTCGCAGTTTAAATTCAATTGCCCGTATACTTCCCGAGTTATAGGGTCCCAAAATTTAAGGCCCACCTTAATACTGCCCTTACAAAAATAATTAAAACACTTCAAAATTCTACTAAATATTATAATATATTTTATGTCTACAAGATTTTTTCATATTGTTAACCCAAAGCCCGAAATTAATTACTAAATAATATAATTTTGAATTTTAAAATATGCACTAAATATTTTTTTTATCAATATAATCTACAAATAATTGTAGAACTTTTTATATCTATAACATATTTTGAAATTGTTACCTGAAAGGCCATAATAATTAAAAACTACTGCTCGCAACGTATATCTTACCTGAAGGCGAGCTCTACGCATTGGTGCGTTTTGGCGTACCAAATCTTGTTATTTTATAGAATAAATACAAAATCATTTAATCGATACATAAAAATATATATTATTTTGACATCGCGAACTGTTGCGAACCCAGGAATAAATATGTAATTATAAATGGCAGCAGTAGCAATTTAAATATCTGTTGCGAGCGTTAAACGAAATTCAAGATCAGAGAACTTAAAGTTACTCTGTCTTGGTGTGAAAAGGGCATTAACAAAAAGTTCTTGTTTCGTCATTGAACTTTTAATTCGCATTTCACTTCAAATATCATATATTTTTTTATTAAAACAAATTTCGATCTGCATAAATACAATTTATAATTACCATCGTTATTTTTCTCAGTTTACGTAATATTTTATTTTGGCTTCCATTGATCGATATGCAATTTAAATTAAATATTGATTTGATATGTGTATAAATATAAAAACTAATCTTAAATAAAATAAATTCAATGTTGGCTTAGGTACCTTAAACACATTAAACGTTCCTGATACTTTGACATTCATGACAAAACATGAAACCCCAGTCTTTCTTCGATCGTAAATGCCTTTCTAGACTGCAGGAGCTTAAGTGGAGTTTGACATTGCGATGCTAGATACGCTACTGTATCCCCTGTCTGTGCTTTTCTGTCTCTGTTTCAGCGGATCACGTTGTTCTCATTTCAACCTTTACCCTGCGCAGTTGTACTTTTGCATTTCCTGCGCACACGTTTTTGTTTTTCTAATCTAGGGAAACACATTTGTCCGGTACAGCGCGACGTACTAATATTATTATGAACATTACAAATTATGAGCTTTTAGTATTTTAACGAAGCATTAAAATGTATTTAATACCTATTAAGAGAAGCTAATGTTAAATATGGAAGTTTAAGCTGTTATATCGAATAAATGAATACAGGCTGCTGTAAAGGTGAGGTTTCTCACAGTTATTCGAAATGTCTCTGGGGTTGCGCTCTAAATACCTATTTGATTAATATACAAGCTAACTACGGAACACGTTGAGTTAGAATGCATTTAATTAACTATTGGTGTACCACAATATGCATATACATTATGGATGAAGTACCGTTTCAAGCCGCGTCAGTCACACAAATTTTATCTGATGTATAGGCCCGATTCGTGCCACTACCACTACCTTAGCCTGAAAACATGTATATCCGTTGAAATCTCTTGTTCGATTTTCTTGCTGATTCCTATACTTACTTATCACTTCGAAAAAGTAAGTAATACGCTAAAATATACGTTATTGTGTTTATACAATTCATAAAAAAAAAGAATTGCCATTTTACATTTACGTTTTCCTAGTTACCGCACATATTGGCAATAATACAATATATTTAAATCAAAATACAGCAATATTATATTATATAGTTAGTGGATGTATTAGAAAGTTGAGTGAAGGCCACTCCGGCAATTTTTTTATCAGTCAATTGCTTCTGATTGTTTGCATATTTTATGGCGAACTAAAAAAGTAAACAATTTATAAATTGGCCTTTGGAGAAGTGAATAAAAAAATCGCCACTGTCGGCAAACACTGACACTACCGTATTTCTCCCCAGCTAGTTCCTAATTAATCAGTTGTTCAATGTTTCGGTTTGTGTTTGAGTATAATATGGATGTGAAAACATAAAGTGTATTGTACCGTTAAATATTGTAAATCGATCGAGCAGCCAAACAGAATATGGAGCTTCTTAAAAATAAAGGATTGTTCACAGTTAAAGAATTAGTAATTAAGCTTAGAAAATTACAAATAATAATCTAGTTTGTATTATGACAAACAATGTTAACATTCCAAGCAACACAATTTATAATAAATTTTGTTGCTGTGAACGTTAACCTTGTATGTCATACAACAAACTGGAATTATTACTTATAATTTCTAAGCTTAATTATTAATTCTTTAGCTGTGAACAATCCTTAAGGCGATTTGATTGGGATCTGGCTTGAGTCATTTGAGACACTTAGCTATATATATATATATATATATATATATATATATATATATATATATATATATATATATATATATATATATATATATGTATATATATATTTATATTATATCTATGTATTTAAACCAAGTGTCTCCAATGACTCACTCATTCGTGAACGCAGATCCCAATCAACGACGTCAGTCTGTCTCTTGTACAATCAAAGCAGGCAAAGTGCGAGATCGCGCTGTGCTTAACGTCTCATATATAATGCTAGAGACAACTTTACAAAGTTCACACGGGCAATAATTTTTCATTTGCTAGAAGAATCGCTTGAAAGGGGACAGGGGAGGACGCCAGAAGAATGTGGTCGCCGATAAATAAATTATTGCATATGAAGACTTGATTACACTAAATCTATGGAAATGTGCGGGAAAACTCGTATGTCCTTCGGACATCCTACAAATGGAGTTAATACGTCTTCTGCTCTAAGCAATTCTTTTAAACCAGGACGAAGAAAGGATAGACGATCCCTATTTTCAACACCCAGTTTAGCTAAATTACCTGCTCAAATATTCCTTGATGAGCTTTTATCCATAAATATTTAATTGCTCTATCAACTGATTGCAATTTAAAAATCATTTCTAAAATTCTATTTACTATCCAGTTAACAGATTTCATATTTGAACATTTTTGATAAAAATCTCTTTAATATACATTTACATTTAACATTAAATTTAATGTTCATTCAATTCTAATTTATCTTTTTATAAAATGCATATTCATGCAGACTTCAAACAAAAAATAAATGAAAATTGAATGCATACGCAAAACCAAGTTTTGTCAACCACTGTCAACTGGTCGTTGAGGTTTATATATTTGTGGTCCGAAATTCATATTAAAAATTAAACAAGCATAAGTGGCAGGCACCAATGCATTTAGCTCGCCGTATTATCTATTCAGTGGTTGATTTAATTATTACTTTCTTTTACAGGGTAATAAGTAAGTCTTGTAATCGTGAAAAATTTCGAACTCGAGATGTCAACGGATATACATGTTTTGACCTTCCTTGAATCGTATGTGACTATTTTCGGAATGACGTCTGTCTGTCACTCAAGAATTATCGCCACAGTGAAATTGATTCGCAAAATAATATTATATATAAATCGATACATCTCTAATGATATTGTAGTATGTGTAATAAATGATTTAAGATATTAATATTTAGTCAAAATAATCTAAATTTATCACTAGAACAATTAAATACGTAACATTGTAACTCAGTAATTAGGCCTTATAGCTGTTTAGTTTGTTGTATATTAATATTAAGGATTTTAATTTTAATTTATTTAATTAATACACATGAACAGTATTGCAGTTTTACTTCCAAATCCTATGTTTACTGTTAGTATTTCCACGATAAGTGGATAGAATTAATATTGCACGTTAATTCGGTTAGCGACAGCATATTCACAACGAACGATATTTTTGACTTGGATAGTATAAATTTATTGATCGATGAAAAAGTTATTTAATTATCATTAATTGTTTAATGCTCATTGTTTTTAAACTAACTTTACAACATATATAGAATAAACGTGCCGAACTAATTAGCGATATCAGTTTAAATCCAAATAAATACTTGGTTATATATTATCGGGAAAACAAAAAGAACAATGGGCCAGTTTCATTGCTACTTAGAAACAAGCAAGATGCAGATACCAAAGTCAAACAAATAATCAATGAAGAGATAAACCAAAATGTATACAAACTTGATAATTCGGGAAGCATACAATTCATAACACAACAATGAAAGCAATTGTTTTATTGAATATTTTGATTTTCAAAACTTTTGCAACGGACGTAATACTGTGGTGACGATGGTGACATAAGTGACACTCCATAAAATAAAATTTTAAATAATCATAAGTTTTCTTCTGTTTTATATATATAAACACATATGTGTAAAGCTAATTTTCTTGTAAAAATACAAACTAGCAAGGGCAGAAATCGAACCGCAAATTCACCGTGAAAGTCGAGAGTCTTCACCTTAACTCCACGGTTTAATAATTGATTTTCTGTATTTTCTCAAGACAACTGTCCAACAATCTCACACTTAAATAAAATAATAAAGAAATTCACCGAATGAATATTAAAGCGTGATTCCAGTTGGTTTCCTCAGTTAATCTTAAACTAAGTTCAGATATACTTAGTGAAGTTACGACGAGGTAAAACCACTCATAATAAATTCCATGGCAAAGTTTTAGTAAGATTTTCCATAAGAGAGCAACATTTTCTGATTAATTATTAAAATTATCTAATTTCACTTTCACTTTGAGTTTAAGTACAGAATTTTGGTGCACTGAACACCTGGTCACATCGGCAACCAAAACTACACAATACAAAACGCTGGAGAGAGAATATTTTCTAGAGAAAAATAAAATATAACAATAAATATAATTATAGATGGACCAAACAAAACACTGTGCCATTAATAAATACAAATTTATATTTAATTTGTTATATTTCGATTACCATATAATCCTGGAATATTATAACAGCTGATTCGATATTTTACAGTTATAATTAGCCGAGTAATTAGCTGTCAAAATTAAATAACAATCACTCAATTCATTATTTAAAACTGGACCATTAGAGTTAAAAATATATTACCGTAATTTTAAATGAACTTAACTTTAAATTAATTTTACAGATTATTTGTTCTGAACTTTCTCATTTGCACTTTTCCGTCAAAATGTACTGTACAGATAATATACCTAATGGAATTAACTTGCACTTTGTTTTCTAAACACGCTTCGGGTAAATTCATTAAAATACGTAATCATAATTGTATAAACCTTTTACAGTATAGTAATAACTAGATTCGAATGATATGGTTCACTTAACTGAACTTCTATCATAACAGCTTAGTGTTAATGAGTAAAGTTCTTTTGATAGAAGCATACTTAATTTTTACGTCGACAGATCGAGATGTTTCTGTTTCTTCAAGATAGTTTTCCACACGAGAATAATTTCGTTGTGCATAATGGCTTCAATTGATTACTCTGAAGAGACTTGAGAATTTTATTGTTTCTTATTATTGTTAAGAGGAGAAACGTTGGGAAGAGTAAACCGACGGATTTAGATTATCTGTCAGGAATTTATCTAAAGCATGTATGAAGAAATATAAATGCAAACACAGAGAAATTATAACAAGTGTATTAAAACAAATATTACACACAAAAATAATAATAATCATAAATGTAAAATAAGAAAACAATGGTATCGCTTGGTCGACGCTGATTGGGCTCCGGCAAGACTACGGCATGTACTGAAATTAGTAATTAAAGGAAAACTTTAGTATGGACAATATACCCAGTTATTAGCTCAATAATAAAAGCATTACAATAATTATTTAGTCAAAGTCGTGACAAGTCTTTAGTGGATATTAATCTCCTCACGTCATACAAGCCGCACTTGTACAACGGGTATCAAACAAATCGAGAGTGATCAGCTCCGATACAACTGATACATCGGCGTGGTGATAAAACAATATTGGGCCGCAAACAACGCATATTATGAGCTCAGTTGAATATGACGATTGCTTCTCATAGAGCAATTAACTTTAATTAAATGTGGTCAGTTATTACCGATACTACACATTTTATGAGGTCGACTACAAGAGACGATTGCTTCTCATTTAACTAAACAATATGGAGTTGACTCTATGAGACGATTGCTTCCCATTGAACTAAACAATATGGGGTCGACTACAAGAGACGATTGCTTCCCATTTATATCAAAATATGAGGTCGAATAGACATAACTGATGGCACACAGCAACCCATAATAAACAACAGGCCATAAAACACCAAATACGTCACCAAACATCCCAAAACATCTTTCCCTCCATCACAATGTCCATATAATTAGTAATGATGTTTAATGTACTTAAAACTATAATACATGTAGTAAGAGTTAACTTTCTTGATATTAACGGGTTTTTGTTATTTCTAAAACACAATACACATTGAAATTAACCAACTCGCTAACCAGAATGATGCTTAAATATAACGGTTGGGTTGCCAATGCTACGCATGCGTTGTTGCAACGGAAACGCCAGCAATAATGAACGGGTACGACTGTCAATCTATATGGGTGCAGTCTTCAAAATGTTACGCGCCTTCTCCTCGTCCGAAGAACTCTAACATTATTTACCTTTCACGGTTTTTAGCTCGTAGTACAGTACAAAAGGGCTACAGCGATCGATCGTGTTTCTGCAACATTATCGGATCAAAATATTTCATAAACATAAATACAAATTAATATAGGTATATATATATATATATATATATATATATATATATATATATATATATATATATATATATATATATATATATATATATATATATATATATATATATATATATATATATATATATATATATATATATATATACCTTCTAACTGCGCTTTTGATTCCTTTGACAGTTTTTGCAACAATATGTACAAATATAAATAGACTTATTATGGTCCTTGTCTAGCACAGCCATAATTACTCAAAACTAAATAGTGTATGAATAGCATAACTGAAACAACATTACATTTTTCTGGTTTTAATTCCAATTGCTTAAACTAATATTGTTTAAATTATTGATAATTTTAAAAATAACTGCTTTCGGCAAAAAATATTAAATTTTAATTCATATATATTTTTTCGAACAATACTTTATATATTCTTAAAATTCTTATAGATGATTCTTTTTTAATTTTTTTCTTTTTTTTTTACTTTGGTTATTTGTGGTTATTGACTCACAAAAGAATTAAATTTTTTATACACTTAGATATCATATTCTAGTTGATTTAACGACTTTTGGTCAACCATATTGGATCCGCCATTTTGTTTTTTTGAAATTTTAACTTTGAAATCGTTATCAGTGGTATCAAATACACCTGGATACCAAATTTTAGCTAACGTCTTTTGATTTTGGATCCACAATATTGGATCCGCAATTTTGCTGTTTTGAAATTTTAATTTTAGAATCGTAACCAGCAACCTCAGAAGCCCCAGTGTACGAAGTTTCATGCAAATTTAAAAACGATTTCGACTTTTGACCTGCTTCTTGCGATTTGGTCTCACTGTGTGACGTCCGGAGATACCGAAACAGTTCGTAGGTGTTTGGTGGTTCCTTGTTTCTTTTAAGGTTTTATGAGAGCGAGAAGTACTGATGGCGAAATACCCTCCATAGAAGAAACTTTTTCCTATTCCATGGTTGCGTGTTAGGGTTTCATTTTCAGAGGTCTCTTTTAACATGAGAATGGCTGTTCTTGGTGTTCCAGCTACTGACGAGCAATATCTTTTTGGTTCCATATACGTCAGTGTTCCTTAGGGATCCTTTTATGAGTGCAATCAGTGGCGCAACAAGAAAGTTGAATTAGGAAGCGCGTTATTATCCATAAAATAAGTGGATAAAGTAGTCTTAACAGCGTTTTCATTTATATTGTGCGTCCTTTTGCTACACATTAAAATTTATTTTATCTCGAGTAGTTTGAGAGTTGCCTTTGCATTCTCGCACTGCTAGTAGTTGCGCTACTGAGTGTACCAACCCCTTATAAAACTCGATGCCGAAAATCGTTGCAGATAGCCCAGGGAAATAACGACGCTGGTATGTGGATTCCACAAGATTCTTTTTGTACGTGTTTTAGCGAATATCTCGCTGGTAATTGTAGATACAGGTTACGGTAAAACTTATTTGCGAGATCAAGTTCATTTGTATATACATATACTATTACTTTTATATATTTTTTATTTCCATTGAGAATTATATTTGCATATATAATTTTGAACAAAGCTCAATCAATTTACCTGAATATAACAAGCATAGGTACAGGCAACAATGCTTCTAGTTCTCCGAATAATCCATTTAGAGGATCTCTTATTTATTTATATAGAAATTATTTTCTTAACTTCTGATGCTAAAATGAAGAAAATCTATAAATAACCATTCAAATATGTAGAGATAAAATGTAAAAGGTAATAATGACATTATAATTGATTGATTGCAACAATAAGCAATCTTTTAATACGATCACTAATATTATAAATTTCAAAATTATTATTTTTAATATATATTTTTCTTTAGAGTTCACAATCTGAATATACGTTATGGACTTCAAAAATATTATAATCTTTTGAAGATCCTTTAAATTCAATAGTAAAGAAATAAAATCATTAATTAATATCAAATATATTATTTTTAATTTTTCTATATATTTGATATAATTTAATAGTAATAAAGTATCATAGAACTTAGTGCAACATTGTTTGGTATTTGTTTTCTTTGAGTCTCTTTAATTCTTTGGAGGTCAAAAAATCTATTTTTCAATTTTTATATAATATTGATCCCACATCTCTCTAGAATATACTGGTAAAAGTTCCTTTTGAAGAATATTATTTCCAGGTCAAGATACTTATGTATATATATATATATATATATATATATATATATATATATATATATATATATACGTAGAATTTTTAAGTGCTTCCATTATTTTTATAAGGGCAGTATTAAGGGGGGCTCTAAACTTTGGGACCCTATAACTCGGAAAGTATACATGCGATTGAGTTTAAACTGCGAGCGGATTCAAATGGGATGCTAAATAATATGTGTGTGTTGGAGTGAATCGCTCCGGTATCTTCAGAGGAGTGGAGGGCACAAATTTGGTCTTACGAGCGACGACTAACATCCAAGTATATAAGTTATATACATTTTTGGATTCAAGGCGACGAGACTAACACTTTTTCTTAATGAAATTTTTTGATTCGAGAATGCTACAGACACACGACCGAATGCTTAAGCTTTTTCGGTACTACGTACGGCGCGGCGAGCTAAAAATATTCTAATCTACTATATATGTATATCTAGGCGGTCTAAACGTGATTAGTGTATATCAAACATTTCTTGGGACAATACATCCCTACTGTATTGAAAGGGTTAACTGACCTGTCGAAAAGCTTCAATTAATAATCCACATAACCTACCGTATCCTCGTCAAACGAATCCTGACCAAGGAAATTGCAAACGCATTATTGGGTCGATAATAAATTTCTTTTATTTTGAAAGTTGAATTAATTTTCTATATTATTCGGTACTATTTTAATTCTGATTAATACACACGATTCATTCTAATCCTATACTGGAAGCATAGTCACCATACGGATCAACAGTAATCCGGTCACAGCATTGGAATTGCCCGGAAATATAAAAATCGTCTTACTGTTAGAAATGTTGGCACAAACCGTATGAGTCCCGGCGATGTGTAAATCGACTTTAAATCATATCTGCAATAAAACTTACAGGGTGATAAAGAAGAAGTTACGTCTTACTATTTTTAAAGCTAAAATATAAGGATAAAGGTTAGATGGCATTTATAAAATTTATCATAACTCATAAGAAATACCGGAACGCTGTTACGAACGCGTCAGTATGGGGGTGATGATTTACATATAATAATACGTACATTCCCACAACGGAAATTAAACGGCACAATATGCATTACTCAAAGGAAACAACCAAAACAATCTATTTTTTTCCAGATCTAACAAGTGTATTTGAGTGAAATTTAAAGAAGGCATATCTATTACGTTCTTTTCAGATTGTGAACTGGAGGAGCAAAATATATATATATATATATATATATATATATATATATATATATATATATATATATATATATATATATATATGAAAAATAATAATTTTTAAATTTTAGCTACGATCGCATTAAAAGAATGGCTATTGTTGCAATCAAGCAATTATCTATAACATAATATCTCTTCAAAATTCAGTTATAATAAATAGGTTTTCATTTTTAAACATCTATCCATAAAAACATGTTATATAAATATGAAAACTAAACCATCACGGAATATGTAATATGGCGAGCTTAAAGCAATGGTGGCTGCAGCTATGCTGGTTTCTTAGTGTTTCTTGCATGCAATTGCTGAAAGTCCACTTTAAGGCGAAAAGAAACCAGCATTGTTAGCCATAATACAAATTGGATTGAGTTTTTTATTTGTAAGTTCTAATCTTAGTTTTCACAGCAAAACCACTTAGTAATTATAATTACAAATTACAAATAATTATCCAGTTTTATGATAAGTAACGATCAATGATTATCCACGATGGTTTAGGGTCAGGAACGTGGAAATAATTTTTTCAAATTTGTTTTATTTGTTATCTATAGAATCTATAATAATAGAAAAAATCGATGCGCTGAAAATAGTTTAATATCAATGTAAATATAAAAAAAACACAAATATGTACGTTGCTGACATTATGAAATATTTTATACATTTTAATTTAATTTTGATTCATCAATTTTGTACACAACTTTATGGTACAATAACGTTGGGTTAATGTCATGTAATGTTAGCCTGCAGAGCTATGCAGTTGGCAAACGCTGATTCATATTTGTATATTTATAGTTGTTTATGCAACATTGCTTTGCTATGCTCGATGTGTATAATAATAAATATTTATCGATAATAATAATAGTTAGGAAGGTTGACGATCGAAATATATTTGTATTATAAGCATGTTTGTTACAATTCATTTTTATTTATATTGTTATTTACAATTTGAACATATTGGTTTTGTTATGAAAGATTATGGTTTATTATGAAAAAAGGGGATTGCAAAAATATATCAAGCACACTTAAGTGTTGGTTCTTATATCTCGCGAACTATCGCTTGCCAAAGTTTAATTATTGCCCTAATTTCTTTGGCTGGTGAAGAATTGGCCCAGATTAAACGAAATGCTATCCCAAGAAGCGATGTATGCTATTATTTTCTGTTCTTTAAGATATACCTTCTGCCTCAGGTAATGAGAATCGACGTATTCGAACATTTCACTATGGCTGTGGTCTTCAATTTATGGGTCATGAACTATATAATAAAGGTTACACTAATTCATATTTTACTTTCAATGCGACTAGTCGCGAAAGTCAATAATCGCCCGAATGAGACATAAAATTTCCTTGTCTGTAGCAAAAATATGAATCACAATGTTATATTTGGACACAATTGAGCTAGTACTGTGAGTTTTGTGAAAAACATATATTCTGTTCATAATACCTATATATCTTTCAGCTGTACATGTTGCAAAATTATAAAAAAAAATAAAACCGGTTTGAATTATAAAAGCAATATATCATTGAAATATTTACATAATAAATCAATTCGGAATACCCTGAATATAATTTTGACAATTTTTGATATAAAAGGAATGCTTTTTAATTATATTTATTATTGAAAACTATTTATTCGTCTCTGAACTTAACATTGAATGAGCGTCAAATAAATAAATTTCAATATTGAACAAACAAATTTAGTATTCGGTTTCTATTTGAACTGTTATACTACTAGTAAAATTAGATAAAATAAAAACACTCGAAATAGTTCCACAAATTCTTTATTTTCGACGACTAGTTTCGGCTATTTAACCATCTTCAGGTCTGACACACTTACAAGGTTTATATACAAATTTATTGTTGTTATACCACAAAAATATGTAATACAAAATAGGTACAAATTTAAACACCAAAGGACTACGGATTGGCTTTAAAATGTAATAATATTATCTTCTTCATACATTAGCAAATGCTTAGAATAGGATAGGCCCGAAAACACGGTCTTTTATTAAATCTAATGTTGCATTCACAATGAAATAGTAACATATTGAATTACTATGAAGATAAATCAAGTCCATCTAGTTCGAAGATATTCCGCTGCTTGCATAGCATATATTTCCTACAAGGCGAGCTGATGGCATAGGTGCTTGTACCTAATCTTGTTAAATCAATCTTATTCCTTTGCAAATTCAAAAAAAAAAAAAATCATAAAAAAATTACAATAATTAACACATTAGTTGAATATAACAAACATTATGCATCGTGCGAATTTTTATCAAAAATGCCCAATAAAAAAACAATTATTTCGTGATCGGCGTTAGAAAATACATAGCTCCAAAAAATACTATTTTTTAATAGTTTTTATATTTACTTTCTTGTAACAAAAAGAATTATATCATGAAAATTTTCAAACTCGATATATTTACGGAAATACCCGTTTTGACAAGCCTCTATTTATATATAGCAAACCCTATCGAAAATAAATGTATGAAACTTAATTTTAAGTTTTAGTAAAGAAAATTTTAGCCGGTAACATTGATTCCTTTTAACAATTTCAAAATGGATAATAAATGTTTTTAAGATTTAGAACACATGTTACTCTAACTTCTAACATAAGAACCTAGCAATAATATATATTTTTTTTAATATATAAATTATGATAATGTAATTATTTCTATGAAAAATACACGTCAAGTAACAAGGACAATAATTGTAAAGAAAATTCTGCTTTTATATGTATATAAAATAATGTATATCGTTTACTATCAAATTTTACCTTGAAGTGCGTAGAAATTATACGAAATAAAGGTCTTTAAATTAAATTAGTGAACGAATAAAAAAGAAGTCGCTTTATGATTTAAAAAAGAATAACTTGAAGCCTACAAAGAACGCAAACCCGTATCTTTTACTACAAAAGTTCTAAATGCTCAAAGAAGACGTTTTGGTTGCAAAATAAATGGTATCAGCACAGCCCATCAAATTCTCAGCATCTTATTTTAGAGATAAAGTAGATAACCTGCTTCAATACACCATTCTATAGGCCCAGCTTTAAAACAGCCTCGATACTCGTTTTACAGTTTGATGTATTGACACACGACGAAATAGCTTTAGCTAAACCAGGGACGAACTGGTACAAAAGAAATCGTACGATTGGAGTATCAGCTTCTAAATCTAGAATTACACTAATGAAAAGTAAATATGTATTTATAAGTTTCCTTGCTTAGTTAAGAGGTATTTGTCATGGTATATTGTAAAGGTAAATAGAGGAATATGCGTATAGTGAGAAATACGATGAGATATCGTCAGTTCGTCCCACTACCTGACTTGGTGGCGTTTCATACCTGGTGTATAGTCCCGATTCGTGCCACTACCTCAGTAACTAGCGAAGCGGTACTTTTAAGGAATTCAGTGCACATTGTAAAAGGCAAATGTACATTGGTTAAATAATTTTCTTCAAACAGAAAAATTGTATACATACTTTTAACTCAAAGTAAACTATCTTGAAATACTAAATGCAACTATTTTATTTAACAATTTGAAAAAATATTATAGATATAAAAAGTCTTACAATTTTTTTGTAGATTACATTGTTAAAAAAAATTTTAGTGCATATTTTAAAACTCAAAATTATAATATTTTATAATTATTTTCGGGCTTTGGGTTAACAATATGAAAATATCTGGAGTGGCCTGCACTCAACTTTTTTTGTGTCTGTGTGTCTGTGAACGCTCTAGGGCCAAAACTGTCGAACGAAAAATTATGAAACTTCAAACTTAAGACTTGTGTATACCCTAGATGTGCACCTCCTATTTTTGAAATGAATATTCAAACCGGTAGTTCATGTTTACTCTATACATTTTTTGTTCTATCTCCAATATCACTAGAACGGCTGCACTTACGGCAAAAATTGTAATATTTATAATGAAAGATAAAAATATTTCGCACAACTTTTATTTGAAAAGTTTCTTCATAAATTGTACCAGTTATGAGAAAACTGCTACGAAAAAACTCAAATATCTTATTTACGTTGCCATAGTGATACCTTCACTTGTGACAAATTTTATTATTTTTAAATCAGATCAACCATGAGTTATATCATTTGTTTCTTGGTTATTGAAAACAAGCAAGCATTACATTGTCAGTTATATGTATGAATTATTATTTAAAATATAGATTTCTTATTAGAATACATTGTATCAGGTAAATTATTATAGAATCAATATATATATTATTATACATAATTAATTAACAATATCAGAGTTTTACTGTGGAGTTTGACTGTTTAAGAGTGAATACAATAAGTTCTTCAAATTCTGATCCATTATAAATTGGTATAATTATCCAGTATTATTTATATATATATATATATATATATATATATATATATATATATATATATATATATATATATATATATATATATATATATATATATATATATATATATATATATATATATATATATGTATATGTATATTTATATCTATCTATTGAAAACTACTTTAAAGAAAGTTGAGTACAGGCCACTCCAGATATTTTATTTTATATATGTATACATCAATCGGCGTGACCAGAAAATCACATTTTGTTAAGAAATTTTGTTGTTGCGAGAATCTTACATACAACACGACCAAACACAACAACCGTACGAGCTAAAAAAGAATACTTCTTGTTGATGTACAAAAAGTCTATTCCTTTGTATATTGATATTGTTTACCAGATACGCATTTATTTATAATAAGAACGTATTAACATTTTAGCAAAGTTTTGTGGTGGTTACACATACACCTCTTGGTGGCTCCTTGTTTCTCATTAACATATTAAGGCACTCGAGTTTCAACGTAAAGTCGATATATAATATACTGTTTTTTGCTTCGCTACTTAGATGAAGTTGATAGCAGGTGTCTTCTATTAGGGGAGCGTGGTGAAAGGCATCGCGGCGCCATTGTATACGTGTGAATAGCAGAACACCACACATTTCCTTTGCTCATTTCGGTGGGTACACTGTTTGCTACTAATTTTCCGCTGAATATATAAACAGACTTCCGGAAAAAACAAAGACAAGAAAGGGGTTAGCACATCTTGGTGATTCCCGTGAAACTCTTACATCAAAAGAGAAACCAACAAAGACACACTAGCTACATCTTTTGTCACTCTGCGCCAACGAGACGTAACGCGCCGAGACGAAGATCACACAAACAGATAGAGTGTAACGAAGATGGCAAAGCTGTGTTATTTGAATTCAGAGCGCCTACGTGCTAATAGCTCACTTTTCATTCCTGTATAAAGTGAGAGCACGATTTCGACGCTGTTCCGCTGGGCGCAGTTTATATTTTCTCTTTATCACCTAAGAATAATGACTGTGATGTGCTTGGAAATCGTCAATGTGCGAAAAGATTTATTATTCTAAGCCTTATTCGTATGTTACAGGAACACACAACTCTTAACCGTTCCTTTACAAATTACTCTTGTTAATGGCTGTATCATCAGTTTTTTTGTTTTATTGAATACATTTTTCTTTTATATTAAATCCGTTTGACATTACGAAATGTTTCATTTTCTTCAAGGTTTAAAATCACATTAAAAAAATATTAGGTGAGTCCTGCACTCGACTTTCATTTACGTAGTTTTCATTAGAAATATATATCCCTAATAAACTGTCAAAAAATAACAATACTAAACAGTAATACCAGAAATGGTACCATTTAGATCATTAAATTATTACGTTATTCCGAAAATAGTCTCATTCGATTCAAAGAAGGTCAATACGTGTTTATCCGTTGATATTTCGAACTCGAAATGTTTCCTGATTACAATACTTACTAATTACTTTGTAAATGAAAGTATTAATTTGAATCATTACTATCCCAATTGTATGGTTCATTTTTAATGATGTTTAATTATAGAACTAAATTGTTTTCTACTTCATCTATGCTAGCTAGATTTCCTTTTTATCTCACTTATTAAAAAATACCAAATCAAGTAGAAATCTTTTAAAACTTGGAACTGTACAAATTACCCATTAATTTTATTTTATATTTGATAAAATAAACAATTATTATGGATAATGAAAATATAAGAAAGTCGAGTGAAGGCTAATCCAGTTTGCTTTCTTAAAAAAAAAAAAAGTATTGCAGCTATGTGTAAATATGAAAGTAAATGACAGTATTATTTCAACGAATTCTGTATTTCAAATTTGTCAAAAAATCAATAACAAATGCTATCATTATTATTTTTTATTATTTTAAATCTTCAAAAATAGTGGTCATACATATATTTTCTTCTTTAAAATCATCACCAACACGATTATACGTCGAGCTGAAGGCATTGGTTCCCGTATCTATGTGTCTTTTAAATTTAGTGCTGCCGGAAGACGAGCTAAAGGCTTTTAAAATGTTATTAATTGAATATTATTGAATACAAATGCAGACAAAGACCTTCTCTCTCGCACACACGGACATCATCCCGAAAATAGGTGATATCAATTCAGTATTGCTCAATACATGTTCAATTCATATTTTGAATTACAACAAACAACGACCGAATGTACACATTTGCAGATTTCGCACTATAATTACGATGTAAACACATATCGGCAAACGCTGAAATTGTATTTTGGGGTCGACATGGGTAGACAATGCGTCCCTACGCGACAGTTTTGCTCTAAATGCATTTCTCGTTCGAATCTAATGCAATTTTCATGTTTTTCTGTATGTAGTTTCATTAGATATTAAAACGAGAACGTTGTTTTCCAAACAACATTGTTTTTAGAAAATTGTTGAACCTCCATTTTAATTCCAGAGGCAAAATAATATTTTGAAGGGCTGGGTGCACGATACGGGTGTGTCCTGTCTTTCATATGGTGTATAAACCTATTCACTCATGTATCACGGCTATTTGTAAATCTGTTGTGCTTTTTCATCAGTGCATTTGATTACTCCTGAGTAATCATGATGATAAATAAAACACGAACCGCTTCGAATGTGTTTTTCAATTCGTTATTGTTTGGTTAACAACAAAGGGTTGAAATCGAGTAAAATTAACAGCATAATATCTGTTCAATGAACTACTTGGGGCTATCATTTTTTTTAAATATACCAATGGAACAGATTTATGTATTATGTTATTTATATTTTATAAGAAATAGAACAACGACATTTACACAAACAAGCATAGGTACAAGCATCAACGCCCTTAGCTCGCCGTATAATTCTTTTTAACTCGTCACATGATAGTACAAGTCAGCTATAAGTAGTGTTTAGTCGTGTGTCTGTAATTCTCTCGGGTATGAGAAATGTCTTAACAAAAAGTTCTTATCTCGTCACCCTGAACCCAAAAATATATATCTCATATACTAGGATATTTGTATCTCGATTTTGTGACCGCATCACCTCTGAAGGTACCCGGCCAATTTAATCGGATTTGGTATACATATATACTATACGTGCTCAATAAGCTCCCGTCCCAATTTAAATTTAATTGTCTTTATACTTCCGAAGTTATTTTGGCCGAAAAATTTAGAACCTTGCACAGTTATACCTTGTGTCCACGATTATATATTATTTACACAGCCTGATATGCAACAAACTGTCAGCATTTTGACGTTAGTCAGTACACGACAACCTCAACACTGTTTCTATAAAAAGAGGCCTGCTTCAATAAAAATGTGTATAGTATACGATGAATTTTCAAATAAAAATTGGTTTACTGAGTTTAAATTAAGTAGAAGCAGTAATTGTATCCGAAATATAATAAAATTGTATAAGAAATAGTTAAAGCTATTTAAACGAGGTTCATATAATAACAATAAAAATAAAATCCCCAAGATAAGAGAGAATGAACTACAACATATTATTCCGGGTCATTAAATAATAATTAAATCTTCGTCCTTTTACGACGCCTTTATTTAGTAGGAATATTTAATCTGGCATAGAAACTGTAGAATGAATATAGTTTTTCTAAAGTCATAAATATGATTAATGAAAGGAAAATGAAGTGAAAATAATCTGAAGTTTCCTTCATTCGTCATTCTTATATATATATTGATTTTAAGTCTGAAAATTTGAGGCATCTTTGCATTCTGTCTACGATGTAACATAGTGAAAATATCATATTTTAAAGATCTGATATTATTTTTAGCTCGTCGTACGATGGTACAAAACAGTTATAGTATTTGGTTGTATGTCTGTACCATGCTCGGATCAAAAATTGTTATTAATAATAATAATATTTACTCATATATTTAAATGTATGAATCTTGCTAGCTCGTTCGAGTTTGTGACAGCCTCTGAAGGTACCAGTTCGATTTTAACGAAATTTGGTATACATATAATTTGAGTGCTCAAAAAGTTCCCATCACAATTTTAATCCAATCGTGTATACACATCTGGAGTTATTGGGCCCTAAAACATGTTGCCCGCCTGAATACTACCTTTAGAAAAATTTAACAAGAAATTCTTAGGTATTTTGAATCTATTACATTTCTACAAACTGTGAGTCTAAGGGCTAAAAAACAAGCACTGGCGCTAGCGCCAGTGCTACCAGCCGTTCCGGCGAGCCCGGTCACAACAATAAATACAAAACTAAAAGCGATAGCAATTATTATAGTACAAAATTTATTGTTGTTATGAAATTTCATCGGCATTTAATATGAAATGAAAAAATTTCTAAGTTTACGTATATAATTCTAAATCATCGACATTATACTCACATTGCCCATTGAACCAGTTATAATCCCGAGATTTATTTATTATTGAATTTTAAAATATGCATTAAATTTTTCTTTATCAATTTAATCTAAATTTGGTACACATATTATTTGGCATACCATTTGAATCCGCCCGCAGTATAAATCCATTCGCCCGTATACTTCTCGAGTTATAGGGCCGCAAAATTTGGAGCTCCCCTTAATACTGCCCTTATAAAAACAATTGAAACACTTAAAAATTCTACTTAAAAAGATATTTTATGTCTACAAGATTTTTTCATTTTCTTTAGGGGGGGTCCTTGTATAATTTTTTCCAAAAATCGATTTTTTTTTTATTACATAAATCGAATGCTACAAGTGTGTAGAATATTTGGTTAGCATTATTTGGCGGTCCGTGAATTAGTTCCGTCGCTACACGGCTTTCAATGGACGCCGCGTTGTCCAAACTTCAAACGCATTTTTCTCGAAACAAGATTTTTCGAATCTGCGGGAATTGTAACTTTTGAACCGTTCAACCAATCGACTTCGCGTTTTGTTTACCTAAAAGCAAATTGAATTCTCGGGCATCTATCAAATTGCAACATTTTGATGATTAACGATTTTTCACAGCAGGCCAAAGTAGAAAAATCATGCGACGAAACTGTACCTTATTTTCAAGTGGCCGCCATTTTGTTTCTATAAGGATTTTTTTCATGTTTGTTAGGTATAGATGCCTGCTCGGAATGTAAACTTCAAGTTTTTTTTTGGTTTCATGCATGTGACGAATTGCAGCTTCTATACTTCCCGCAGATAACATTTATTTTACAAACATGACTTTCTGGAGCCGCCATATTGGACACCATTTTGTAATATTACATGTTGAAATCACGGTTTGTAGACAAAAGATAAATAAACATTTTGCCAAAAACTGCAAATGTCTAAGTCATTTCAGTTCCTTAAAAAAATTTGCCAAACATCAGGTGGTTTTGGCACAATTATAAAAGGACCCAAAGCCCGAAAAAAATTATTAAATTTTATAATTTTGAATTTTAAAATATGCACTAAATGTTTTTTTTATCAATATAATCTAAAATTAAATGTAAGACTTTTTATATCAATAACATTTTTTCAAATTGTAAACCAAAAGGCCATAATAAATAAAAACCACTTCTCGCAACGCATATTTTACCTAAGGGCGAGCTCTGCACGTTGGTGCGTTTTACGTGTACCAAATCTTGTTATTAATCAAATCAAATAATCTTCAAAATAATTATATTTATAACAATAATTTAGATTGTTAATCGGAAAAAGAAACATAATTAAAAATAATAATATTGAAATTTAATAATAAATGTTGATTGATTGATTTTTCGGATGATTCCAACAGTATCTTTTATACTCAAACAATTGTTATCGTTTTTATTAATATTTTTATCATTCTATCCCAAAAGGTTTATTTGGCCGTCCGTGTGTGGCCACATTGCCCACTGCAACCAAATTATTATGAAACTACAAAATGAAGAAAATAGTGTAATGCATAACGTGCTATACATCTTGTTGAACTGACAAACTAATTATCTTTTATATAAGAAGTGAATGCGGACGTTCGCGCGCTTTGTGCACCAGCGACACTATGATTTGTGGGCAAAGTTTTAACATATATATATCGCTACATTTCTTCGACCAACAACGAAATGTAGTAGCTATATCTCTATTATGGAAAATACAAACTAAAGTTTAGAACATGTTTGGGAACCCGAAGTTATTTGAATATATAAGGGTCTGAGGTCAAGACGTTATGCTGAATTCATTGCAGGGTATTTATGTTTTTAATTTACGAAATAATGTAAATGGTGACCACTTAAGTATTCTTGTATTTCTTTGTGTAGAACCTTTTGAAATATTACTCAGCAAACCATTGTCTTGCATTCCTTGTACCTACACAATTAATATTTACAAAAAAAAAGATTTTCAAGAATTAAGGTCGATTCACAAACAAAATTTAGTAAAATCTGTCGTTCTTTGACACAGAGAGAATATGTGTATTCGTTCTCAACATTCAGATTTGGTATCACGAAATTTCAATTTGGTCAAAGTTTTTCAATGTCCAATCTTTGGAGTGAAATTTAGAATTGAGAATATATTCTAAATTTACTTTTCAATTAATATTTGCATAATTATTATTTTTAACTTTTTTTTTTTGGCTTTGGGTAAACAATGGCCTATACTCAACTTTCTTAGACGTATGATTCACTATATTTTTATTCAAATATTATATTTAATATTCCATTATATATTTCAATATCTATAAAAACCAATACGCTCGAAACACATTCTGTCGATTAATTTGTGATTACCGGTGGTAAATGACAATTATAGATTTATTTAATTTCTTTGTTAAAATATCTGTTTATAATTCATACTATGTAATAAAAAATATATATCTTCTAAATGCGTATCTGACGATATAAATGAGAATATTAAGATTTTTCGTAATTGTTTTATCGTAACTGGTATATTTTGCAAAGATATCTTTCAAACAAAAGTTGTGCGAAATATTATTATCATTCATTATGAACAAAACTATTTTTGCCGTAAGTGCTGCCGTTCTAGTAATATTGTAGAAAGGACAAAACATGCAAAGAGTAAGCATTCCGGTTTGAATATTCTTTTCCAAAATAAAAGGTGCACATCTAAACCATATACAAGTATTAAGTTTGAAGTTTCATAATTTTACGTTCTACAGTTTTGGCTCTAGAACGTTCACAGATACAAAGACCGACAGACACACAGACGTCATTCTGAAAATAGTCTCATTCGATTCAGGGATCGTCAGAAATGATTACAGGACTTACTGATTACTGTCTGTAAGAAAGTAAGAAATACGAAAAACTGTATTGCTTATAAAAGACGAATTTTTTAAAGGATTCCTTAATCAAAATTTGGTTTTACGGATATTTCTTCCATTACCGGACACACGATTTCACAGTTTGCGAACAATTCGATGCTAGCTGGATTCTTTGGGAGTCCTTTTAAAAGTTAACAAAGAAAATGATTTTAAAAAAGTTCAGCAGATCGCCTTTTACGTTTATATCCGGTGATCCCCATTGCACCCATATCAAACGTAATTGGAGTTGAAAAGGCAAACCCATGATCGATATATCACAGACAAACCGAAATTAGAGAACCGTAAAAACCGGTAAATGAATTTTCTTTCAAACTTCTTAGTTAGGGATTGATAAAAGAAATGTAATCAACTATTAAGTCCAAACTCTGAAAATACAAGGACAATTAAAAGGACAGCAGGAACACGGTATCTGTACGTAAATAACACCAATGCTGTCAACTTCGCCTTATAATCAATTTAGGTGGATTTTCTTTAGTGGAAAATATATTTTAACCACTTTTTTTTTATTTAGAAATCCTATTAATATCCTATAATAATTAGATGATTTTATCCGTACATCAAAATGTGATATTGCTGGTCTGTGTTTAACCAAAAATATATTTGCACCCTACCAACATTTTAATTTATTATTGCTGTAATTTAAAGTCAATATTCATGAAAATTGTCACCAGTAATTTATATGACAAGTTTCCTTTTATAACGTCGCCATGCTTACTGTCGATGTCGATAACGGTTCTGGTCCTATAGGATGGTGTATGAATTATATTCAGCTTCTGTGACATTGTGGACTAGAGCCAAGCAATTTTAGTTATCTTGACAGAAACTTTTTTTTTAACAATAATTTGCATGTTTTGTTTCGGAATTAACCTGATTCTCTATATATTCCGTATTCGCCAAACCGTTCCTTGTGAATTGTTTGTGAAACACAAATACCTTTAATGAAATTGAATTCTACGAACGTGATTCATTAGTATGGAGCTTGGCCGTTCCAGCACTCTCTGCTCAGAATAACGTAATATATTTAAATAAACTTTAAGGACCTATCACTTGTTCTTGATAGCATTCTAACGGCTCTAATGCTCGATTTCGAGGCAGTAATTTTAAATATCGTGAATTCCTTTGCGTGTTTTAAAGTTCAGTTAGACAGTACCTATTAAATATATATATATATATATATATATATATATATATATATATATATATATATATATATATTATATATATATATATATTATATATATATATATATATATATATATATATATATATATATATATATTTGTATAATTCTAAAGTGTTTCGTCGTTCATGAGATAAGTACTATTTTATTCTATATACGTATATTCAAGCACGTTTTTGAGTTAAATCCACAATTCTTATTTTGGATATGAAGAAATGAATTTGCATAATTCTAAATAATGTTCTGCCACATTTGAGTATAATACTTCGTTTAATACTTGGTTTATTTTGAGTTGTATAGTATATTTGAACTGAGTTTGCAGTATATAGAAATTTTAAGTACGAGTCATGAGCTAAGTACTTCAATTGTTTTATTTATTATTTGATTTGATTTTGTGATATTGAGTAATTTATATTTTGGTAGCGCTGTATGCGTGATTTATTGATTTTCCAGTATCTTTAAATTTGAGTTTATTATCGTAATTATTATATTTTTGGTACCGTTGATTACGGATTTATTGAGTTTGAAATTTATGATGTATTGAATTATCCTTATTTTCTTTTTACCGCTTTGTAATATATTTATTTATTTTTCTTATTTTTGAGATTAAGCTTTTATATTTTGTTAATTTGAACTACGTTGTTTTATTTCACTAACCACACCTTTGCCAACGTCGAAAACCAACCCCTTCTTTACTGAGCTAACCGCTGGCAGATAACTAATAATTGTTTCGTGACTATATATATATATATATATATATATATATATATATATATATATATATATATATATATATATATATATATATATATATATATATATATATATATATATATAGTCACGAAACAATTATTAGTTATCTGCCAGCGGTTAGCTCAGTAAAGAAGGGGTTGGTTTTCGACGTTGGCAAAGGTGTGGTTAGTGAAATAAAACAACGTAGTTCAAATTAACAAAATATAAAAGCTTAATCTCAAAAATAAGAAAAATAAATAAATATATTAAAATCAAGTATCAAATACATTTATATATATGTGTATATACATATATATATATATATATATATATATATATATATATATATATATATATATATATATATATATATATATATATATATATATATATATATATATATATATATATATATATATATATATATATATATATATATATATATATATATATATATATATATATATATATATATATATATATATATATATATATATATATATATATATATATATATATATATATATATATATATATATATATATATATATATATATATATATATATATATATATATATATATATATATATATATATATATATATATATATATATATATATATATATATATATATATATATATATATATATATATATATATATATATATATATATATATATATATATATATATATATATATATATATATATATATATATATATATATATATATATATATATATATATATATATATATATATATATATATATATATATATATATATATATATATATATATATATATATATATATATATATATATATATATATATATATATATATATATATATATATATATATATATATATATATATATATATATATATATATATATATATATATATATATATATATATATATATATATATATATATATATATATATATATATGTATATACACATATATATAAATGTATTTGATACTTGATTTAGGTAAGTGGCGAATCAAATGTCATTGACAAAGGTATAAAATTATATTGACGCTATTTACAAAACTGGTTCGGATATTTCACAGCGTAGCTCGTATCTCTGAAGACTTGATAGTGTCATTGGAAAACGGTATCAATCCTATTGTTGGTATTGGTTACACATTCCTCGCGTCATCGTCAGCTGTGCTTGCCTGTCAGTTTTGTGTGAAGAGGAATCTTATAAGGATATCTAAAAAAAAATACGATAAAATTTTATTTTATAAATTTGCTTTTTGTGTTGTATGTACTTAATTTCTAATTAAACAAGCATACTTGCACGCACCAATATTGTACGTCAAGATAAATCAATTTTAGAAGAATTCTGTGAAAAAACGGTTTTATTAAGAATAAACAAAAACCTTCACAGCTACTACTACTCAAGAGATATATCAAACATGTGCATAAACTTGATTAATAAATTCAAAACAAAAATTCATAATTTGTTCATGGTTTCGCAATCTGAAGAAACTTTATTGAAACCAAGACTTGCGTTTTTTCTGATGAATTCTAAGGGTCGTATTTAATATGGTTTTGCTTATGCCCTAAAATTACATTAAAATAGGATGTTAATAAGCCTGTCCTAAAGTGCTAATGTGTTTACGCATGGCCTGATTTAAAGTTCGCCTATCATGAAGATAAAGATTTGTGTCTTAAAGTATAAATAAAAATATAAGAGTGGCACTTAATTCGAGCTAGGTAGCTGTTTAAGGGAAAAATCATTCGAATTTCAATTTTTTTTTTTTTTGGGAATATAACAAAAAAAAAAATACTCTAATTGGAGCACTGTATTATACATGTAATAGAATATACAAAAAGAAGAATTTATAGTAGAAAAATATACAAAATGGTGGCTTGTCACAGTCTATGCTAGCAGTGTTTTCTTTTAAGGCGCTTAACGGGCGAAAACGTATCTCCGAAATTATTGGACTTAGAACAAAAAACCAAAAAGCACGTTAATTTACAACATTTTATCTATACAATGACGTAGAATTTTTTTCGAAATATTGATTTTTGACAAAATGGCTCGTATTTGAAGTAAGTATCGATTTTCGAGTGATAATTTCGTGAAAAATTCCTTATAAAATCAACAACTTTGCAGATATCAAAAAAATCCTAAGTCATCGTATAAATAAACTATGAAGGAATATACAGTTAAAATTTCAAATCGATCAGTTAAAATTTGAATGAGTTCTGTTTTCGCCCGATTTGAAAAACATTTTCCAGATAAACACTTTTAAAGTTGTAGTAAGCAAAAAAGTGTAATTTATGTTACTCTACGTTTAATCTGCCATTATCCAAAATATAATGTTGATAAATGGCGTTTCTGGGTGTGATATTTCTACATTTTCCCAACTTGAAGGTAGTGTGGTATAACATAACCTGATTGTAAACGTAGACATTTTTCTCAATTGTGTGTTTGTAATGTTTTACTGTAGTTTTGTGTTTGTTACACAATACAGAGCCACTTAAATGTTTTATCATCCATAGAAAAGAGCCGAAGAACGAAAAATATTACGGGCAACTCGTGCTGTTGAATATAATAAAACATTTTCAGTATTTTGGTTTTCTTTTCTTGTTTACTTATATTTTCTCATCAAATAAAATAGGGCAAGTGTTGGGTTTCCCAGACCTAATATGAAACACGCAGACATCCGGATAGAGAGTAATATTACAAAATTATTGCTCTTCTGTATTCCGCTTTTATATTGTATAAGAATACACAGCAGTGTCGCCTTTCCCAACTTTTTCTCTTATTTAGTTTTTTTTTATTTCTTCAAGTAATAGCACTTGTGGATTGTCCTTGATAATACAAAGTAATTTATCGGCTGCTTCGAATATCGCGGAAATTGTTAAAATGCTAGAAAATTATCGAATTAGAAGTAGCTAATAATTTAAATATCATTAATTTTTATTTTCCTCTATCTCAAACATACCCCGTTTCCGATATATTGAAAAAAATAGCATGAGTAAACTGTAACTTCCGGCATATAACAATCTTAAGTTTTCAGTCATAAAAAAAATCCTACGACAGTTTTGGCACTAGAACGTTCACACACCCACAAAGATATCATTTCGAAAATAGTCAAATTTAATTGTTGGATGGTCAAAACGTGTTAATAAATTGAGTTTGAACATGTTTAAGATTACAATACTTTCTTTTAGATATCGTTAAATATATGATTGATTAGATTTAAATAAATAAAATTTACAAAAATCGGCGCAATAGTTCGATTCTACCGATTGGAAGGACACCTTAAACGAAGTTGATTATCTGACAAAATAATATTTCTAAAATTGGCAAAATAGTTATCATTCTTGTGTGTAGAGTAACCAACTTTTATGAAACTTGTCTAACTCTTTCATCTGGTCGTGTTGTTTTTCAGCAACAATTTTTAATTTTTATTTATTAGATAAGTATTTGTTAGTCAGCAATTTGCATAATGGAACATAATAGATTTCTCTTTTTGATTTATTAAACTGCAATTAAAAAGTACATTCTTTAAGCTACATTGTTTGGCTTAGGAACAAAATAGTGCAAGTTCCCTTATAGTCCTGATGTTGTTTCTCCATTGAATTAACTCTCAATTAGTAGACCTGAACTAAGGTGTAAGGTTGCATACAATTATTAAATTTAAAGTTTCATATATTATTATCTTAAACAGTTTTTGCTGTAGGTCGCAGGGATTTCATTTCAAAAATAGCTAATATCGATTCAGATAATATTGAAACGTAGATTTCCATTAAAATATGTGAGTTCAAAATAATGATTGTCTCATTATATAAAAATACTAACATTTAGATTTATCTAGAGCTATGTGTTGGTATTTCATTGATTTATACCAAGGCGTTGAACACATATTGATATAAAGTTTTTAAATTTAACATACTATCACTTCTTTGAACTCTTTCCAAAAATCTTATTATTCTATCATAAAAAACAGGTTTGCATTAATTATTATGCTTAATTTATTATACCAGGATCAAGCAATTACTGTAAGTTCTCTTGATAAAATTGGGCACATAAAATATGTCACTTTTACGATCACTTCTCCACATCACTACTAATTTTATAATAAGAGATAATTGCGTAGATTCATTTTAGCTTGATATTGTTTATAAAAGTTTCGAATCTAAAATAAATTCCATAACCCTTCTCCAAAACAATTCAACTGCAATTGGTATGGATATGAATATTGTATGAGTAAACATAAACCTACATACATGCTTTGCTTTAGTTGCAAACATGTTTGAATCGCTTGCACATCATTTATTTCTCTTAACTAATTTGTATGTGCATATCAGGGTTTCACTATTTACCTTCAATACACAAACACAAAGTTATTATAGACATTATAATATACCATTGCCAGCGACACGAAACTCGTAGTGCAGATGATTAAGCGTTTTGACAGACAATCATTTTAATTTTGATTCTATATATCATAATAGACCACATCAATTTCGAGAAAACTGAACGATTTGGATTTCAGCATTTCGTAAAAATCGGCCCGGTACCTTCAGAGGAAATACTAAAATTAGTCTTACGGGTGAGCGACCAAGTATATAAGTTATACAAATTTTCAGAAAATAGCTGACGAGTTAAGATCTATTTCTTTAGAAATAATTTTGATCCGAAAATGTTACAGACTCAAACACTGTAGCTATATTTTACTACCACACGACGAACTAAAAATTGCAAAAACAAGCTTTATTTGACTGATTCGATAATATTCAAAATATCGAAATCAGAATCTTCAAGCCGAAAGCTTTTACCAATGTTTATTTTTTGCTAAGCGCACTTCATTTTACATTAAAGCCTTGCTAATTAATTAAAATTCTTGTGCCCTCTATCTACACGAGAGCTTAGTGATGGAATTGGTGATGACGGCCATCCCTTCTGTATGTGAAACGCGAATTCATTTAATTAAATTGATTTGGGGCAGCGTGATCAAACTTAATTTATCAAGCAGAGGTATCGCATTTCAATATACGGTATAAATTACAATGGTCAGTGTTATAAATCAGTGTAGCTTAGATATATACTTCATGGGGCATCCCTGTCCTTTCAATTCACCCTAAAGAGAACCTCATGAATATCGCAGCACCATAAGCTTGACAAAGTTCTAGATTTCACAATTAGTTATTTTGAGTCTAACAATAAGAATAATTGCAGTTGAAAATATCTATATAAACGAATATACCAAAGACTTCAGCTGCCGTACGGCGAGATTATGATCATAATAAAGCTGGAGTGGCTTTCATTCGACTTTCTTGTCTTTTCCTTATCTGTTTTAAGCTCGCCGTACGTAGTACCGACGAAGCAAAAGCATTCAGTCGTGTGTCTGTAGCATTCTTGGATCAAAAAATTTCATTACCCAAAAATGTTTGTCTTGTCGCACAGTGGAGTATTTGTATGAAATAACCGGTCAAAATTATTTTATAGATTTTATTCATATATTATTAAATAAGGAACAATATTATATGATAATAAGCTACTATATATAGCTTTAATTTGGTTCATGGCACATATTGAAAAGTATTTTTTAAACTAGAGTTACGACTATTTGAAGAGCGTGATCTTTTCAGGGTTATGTTCAATTGCACATAACATTAATTGTATCTCAGCAACGATGAGCCTACACAAATTTTTATTTCATGAATTATTTTTGTAATTTCATAAGCTAACTTTTATGTCATGGCAAACATTTTCGAAAATGTGATCCTCTTTGAGTAATTTGCTAATCAGTGTTTTTGCTTGAAAATCAACGTTTTCAACCCCCTGTAACTAGGATGGTATTAAAGCAAAATTAACGTTATAGGGGTTTTTTGGAGTAGAATTCGACGATCGACATGTTCCCATAGTCACTTTCTTTCTTTCTTTTTTGAACCTCTGAGTTGGAGTGTAACTCACCCACCCCCAACGAGAAAACAAACTAATTATTTTTAAATATTTCATATTTGTCCCATTTTTAATCAAATTATCAAAAAGAAAATTAAGTCTGAAGTGAAACGACCAAATGACTGTACAATATATACTCTTTTATTCTTAATATTTAAACTAATGGTACACAAAATGGCGGAAGAGTGCGGAAGATTTTTCTTCGAAATTGATTAAAGAATAGACTGAATATTATGCGTGTACAAAAGAAATAACGCGACAAGACGCGACACTCAAAAACACTTTTATACGAAAGTTTGATGCAAAAAATATCACACATTTATAGGACTTGCAAATATTATTCGTAAACTTATTATTTTAATTGCAAATTAAATATTGATTCAAAGTAAAGTACATACCTTCTCCTACCATATCAAAATCGTATTTGTTTTTCAAAAATTCAAAGACCAACAAACACAAATTACAAAACAAATGCGTACTGTATTATAGCCTAGTCGTTACTCAGCGCATTCGCTACTTACAATGACTGGGTTCTGATTTAATTTACGTATGTAAATAAACATTTGGCGCCCTTATATGGCAACAGTTTGACGGGCCAGTCATTCTTCTTAAAGAAAATGCCGATTTGTTTATATTTCGACTAGATTTGTGATTTCGAGTTTTGACCGTGTTTTTTCATACAAATACTCCACTGTGCGTCGTCTTGAATCCAAAAAATATATATAACTTATATACTTGGATGTTAGTCGTCACTCGCTCGTATGACCAAATTTGTGCCCTCTACTCCTCTGAAGGTACCGAAGCGATTCACACCAAATTTAGTACACATATTATTTGGAATCCGATTTGAATCCGCTCGCAGTTTAAATCCAATCGCCTGTATACTTTTCGAGTTCTAGGGGCCCAAAATTCAACTAAAAATTCTAAGACATTCTATATCTATAAGATTTTTTCATATTGTTAACCCAAAGCCCTAAAAAAATTATTAAATATAAAAAATTTGAATTTTTAAAAATATGTACTAAGATTTTCTTTTATCAATATAATCTACAAAAAAATTGTAAGACTTTTTGTATCTATAACATTTTTTGAAATTATTAACCAAAAGGGCGTAATAATTAAAAACCACTGCTCGCAACGCATATCTACGCATTGGTGCGTTTTACGCGTACCAAATCTTGTTACAATCATATTTTAGTTTGTTTAAATTTCAGTAAACCTTTAATGGTATACAACAAGAACAAACCATAAATTTGCTTATTCACATGTATTCCTTTTCTTATTCGTGGAGCTACAGCACGTTGCAAACATTGCAGACAGTGGAAAACACATACAAGGGAAAATAATCACGTTCGCAACTTAAATCGTTGCGAGTGTCGCAGTCTCTTATATTTACTTCAGTGTTTCCGGTGGTAGTTAATTGCGATATCGAATGGTTCCATGGTTCTCGTGATTACCACTCCACTTCGCTACCATTTATCTTCACAGTTAAGGCTCCAAATGCGCTCGGAATACTTTCTTAAATTAAATTATTGTAATATAAAGCAATAAATTTTTTAACTTATTTAATATTTTCATATAAATTATATTGAATATACTTAATACACTGGCCGACTACTAATCGGAACACTATCTTATACGAATGTATACAAGAAAGTACTACATTAAAATGATAGTTAAAACATTTATTAACGAAAATACACATTTTAACCATTCTTGAATAATTTTTGACTATTTTCGGAATGATGTGTCTATGTATGTCAGTCTATCAGTCGGTATATCTGTCTGTCTGTATGTCTGAACGCTCGTAAGCCAAAACTGTCGAACGTAAAATTGTGAAACTTCAAATTTAGGTTAACTACTATTAAATGAATCTCATATTAGAATACAGCCAAATCAATGCTAGCCTCAGATTTTATATAAATAAATCTTATTACCGTATAAGCTACATAAATGCACCATGTATTTACTGGTAATAAATCGTACTTGCTTAAAATATGCTATGTAAAATTTTGCTGTATTATACGCAAATCTATTACTATTACATAAATTTACCTCCAAACAAGATTTGGCACGGGTAGAACGCACCAACGCGGAGAGCTCGCCTTTAGTTAACATATGCGTTGCGAGCAGTGGTTTTTAATTATTATGGCCTTTTGGTAAACAATTTGAAAAAATGTTAGATATAAAAAGTCTTACAATTTTTTGTAGATTATATTGATGAAAAAAATTTTTTAGTGCATATTTCAAAATTCAAAATTATAA
Organism: Leistus spinibarbis; assembly: GCA_933228885.1. Lineage (NCBI taxonomy): Eukaryota > Metazoa > Arthropoda > Insecta > Coleoptera > Carabidae > Leistus > Leistus spinibarbis. Next base: position 4,718,607 of record OW121794.1, on the reverse strand, counting down.
TATTCAATAATTTTTTTGGGCTTTGGGTTAACAATATCAAAAAAAATTTGGACGTAAAATATCTTAGAATTTTTGAGTGTTTTAATAATTTTAATAAGAGCAGTATTAAGGGGGGCTCCAAATTTTGGGGCCTTATAACTCGAAAAGTACACGGGCGATTGGATTTAAACTGCGAGCGGATTCAAATGAGATGCCAAATAATATGTGTACCAAATTTGGTGTGAATCGCTCCAGTACCTTCAGAGGAGTAGAGGGCACAAATTTGGTCTTACGAGATACCGAGCAAGCGAGCGACGACTAACATCCAAGTATATAAGTTATATACATTTTTGGAATCAGGGCGACGAGACAAACACTTTTTCTTTATGAAATTTTTTGATCCGAGAATGCTACCGACACACGACCGAATGCTTAAGCTTCTTTGGTGCTACGTACGGCGAGCTAAAAGAATGTAGGTGTAGTAAATAAACTAGTTTAATAATAATTAATAAATTGAGTAATATTCACAAAGAAATGCTCAAATATAGATTCATTGACTATAAAGACAAGTTTCTTTTTCAGTGAACACAAAAGGAGGTATGTCCTAACTGGCTACATAAATAGTTATTATGTCAACCAACACTGGAGTTGTCTCGATAAATGGCGAAGGGTTTCCATATATTTAAATATAAATGCATAAAATAATAATTTTGTCTCATACCTCAAGAGCGATTCTATTTATAAATAGTATGTACATATCATACATCATAAATTATAATACGCACAGTAACATTGAATATTGAAATATATTATCACTCGCTTGGCAATTGCAAGGCTACTCCATGAAGAATTTAAGAAGGGAAAGGCAACATATAAATTCTACTTATACGTATTCTTAACATTTATTCGAACATAACTTCTACGAGTCGCCATCTTATCGCAAGTAGGGCATCTAAAGCTTAATTCCGAAGCGAATACTATTTATTTTACTTTCTTAAACCTGATAAAATTATTTATATTTTCTTGTTCATTTACAATTATAAATTATATTTGGAAGAATTTAACGGAAATATAATATAAAATAGGAAACATAGTTCTTTTGTTGCAAAACTAGAATAATTTATTCTTATTATGTTTTGATGCTAATATATAATATTTGTGTGAAATTTAAATATAAAACCTGGAAAGAAAACCGTTCCTGCAGTTGCATATAATGTTATGTAAAGTAACGATAGATATTGCAATTCGTAGTTCAAATGAGATGAGTTGTGGAAATCGTCTAAATCGTTGTTAAAATTAGAAATATTGTAAAGAAACAAAATTACGTTTTTAAACATCAAAAAAAAAAAAAAAGATTAAATATCAAAATAAATATATTGTGTGAATATAAAAATAGAAGCTGTACCTAAAGTGTTAAATATATTGTGCGTGAATTGTGAGAAGCAGTGAGTTTATTTATAAGCACTGCCAGTCTTCACACCACAGAAAACTTAAAATCAATTATTTGATTATTGAATAATTGTCAAAATGCCAACAGTTATAAAAATTAAGAGGTTTCTTTTTATAAACTTAAATGAGTTAAGCCCGGTATTACAGTCATGGTTTAAACTCCAGATTTGGTTTAATTACAACATTTTGTTTTTAGTGCCCTTTGAATAGCATTGGTACACAAATATCGTAACTATGAAAACGTAAGGATAAACCTTAAACCTCAACTGTAATATTGGGCCCTTACATTTGCACGTAGGTTATGAGTAGAATTCAGTTTTAAAGTCAAACATCATCGTCTTAAAAAAAAAAACATCAACAAATGATTGTTAAAAAAAGTCTGTCGACTCGTAATTGCATAAAAAATACCTGAAGAAAAAACAAATTATTTTGAATGTAAAGATTCAGAGATAAAAAAAAATAGAAACCTCGAAAATAGGGCATTTATTATAGTTTTTCTTTTTTATCTCCGAAACTTTATATTCAAAAATATATATTTTTCCCTGGCATTATTTATTCAATTACAGATCGACTAATAATTTTTAATTTTTTTGATTAGTAAATCAACCGATGACTCGGCTATTGTTGTCGGTGCCATGACTTAATGTGTAGATTATTGTTTCCAAAAAAACGACTGCAATCTTAGCAATTTGTTTTCAATAAGTTTTCCTTATTTACTTAACGTATAAATATTGAGCGGCTTAAATTCGAAACCATGATAACAAAATCAATGTATTTATTCCGTTTCGCATCAAATTTAGCAGTTGTGAATACAGTGGAATATCGATAGGTACGGTACGGCATCATATTATTAAAACTTTTATTACATTCCTAACTCAAACAATAGTCCAGGATGTTATTCAAACAAATCTTGTAGTAAAATCTATCGCAAGAAACCTTTCGACGAATTAACGATGCTCGACTTAACAGGACTTATAATTGTCAAAGTTTCAACTTCCATTCGACGAAGATAAATCAAACTTCTTGGATATACAAAGTACATATGAAGATGGTGGGTCAACATATTACCAACTCTCATTCTTTCTTTGACAAACTCTAAAAACATAAGAAAGTATTGTAACTGGGAAAACTTTCTAACTAGAGTTTTTATAGGGCTACTCTGAATAAATATTGCTCTGAATAAATAATGACTGGGTATGTAACTGTAAACGCTCTAAGCGCGAAAAACCTGTTTATCATCAATTTTCATGCAATTAATACGCAAATAATTAATTTAAATAATTTATTATCTCAACTATTTGGTGCTACAATTATCTTCGTGCCAAAACATTTCTTGAAATAGCAATGAATAATAATAAGTATGAGTACAGGGGCGCCTATGTTTTCAGCCACTGCTTGTTGTAAGATAAAAATCTCCACTCCGCGCATTTGTAATATTTTTAGGTTCATAATTTGAATAAATGTTACGTTTTTTTTTTGCAATACTTGTAAAATATATGAAGTAACCTGCACTCGACTTTCTTATATGAAATTTCACTAGAAATATATATCCCAAACAACTGCCAAACCAACCAAAACTCCACAAGTAATACTCTGAAATTGTACCACTTAGCTTATTAATTTATTTCGTTATCAATTTTTTTTTAAATATAAAATTTAGATTGATTCGTTAATATTCACCTTATCAATATATTCAAATATAGTATTTAATATGTATTGCTTTTTAATTTTGTTTTATAGTAACAAAAATAAGAACATTTAAGACTTTTTGTAGCAGTTATTTTGTAACTGGTACATATTTTGAATAAACTTTTCAAATAAAATTTGCGCAAAATCACTACTATTTCGCATTTACCAATCGACAAAGAAAAACTATCGTAAGTCTGCATTCTAGTATTCGACTGACTCGCCTCTAATGAGTAAGATAGGAGGATCAGCATTATTTATCCATTAAAATTTCAAGGTCGAGTTTCTTTTCTGATCCTAATACTTTTTTTTATATCTAGCGTAAAAAAGTAAACAAATAAACAATGCATAATTTTTACTTAATTATTATGGTTGTTAGTTTAAATTTGGCTATTGTAATATCATACTATAATAATTATATTAAGAAAGATATATATATATATATATATATATATATATATATATATATATATATATATATATATATATATATATATATAAGATTTTGATATTGTCGTAGTATATGCATACTAGGAACTGTAGATGTACAGCAAACTTGATATTTCCATATCCATAATATCGTACATTGGAGTAAATACGGCGGATAGATATACGATGCAGAAACAGGAGACGAAGTGTTTTATTAGATAGGATAAGAGGTATACGAGAATGGATGATCGTGTTTCATGGTCTTACGGAAAATGGAATAAGAAATTTATACGGAGGAAAGTTCAAATTTAATTATCTGATACATTATTTTTGATGGAACCACGAATTTATTTAAAAGATGGATATCCAAATGCAAATTCTTGGAATATCAAATCATCGCACTTATATGCGAGTTATTTAATTGGCGGATTCCTTTAGATATTTTATTTTATAGAACCGTATTCTAACAAATAAAGCCTACACTCGACTTTCTTGTCCTTATATGTATTTATAATAATTCTTTATATTATTTTAAATTCATCTTACGATTGCTATGAAACTAGCTCAATATGTATTGTACTTAGGGAAACGTAAATATATTAAATAACAATTTTCAAAGGCAATATTTTAGTAAATGGTATGTTTGTAGAAAAAGAAACCCATTCATATGTATGTAAATTGTGGGACTATCTAAGTTATTATTATTGTTTTGATATTAACATCAGAAGCAAACAAGAGTAATATAAATATAATTAATTATAAATTTTGTTTAGAATAGGTTGTACCATATTATTTTATTTTGTAATGGCTATCGCGAAGAATTCCATGAACAGAGGTTATGTTAAATTGATTTTTTTTTTTTCTCACATGTTCAGGAATGTTCCAATTAACTGTGTTGTATCAAAAGTATGGGGCTAAAAATTATTTCAAATAAATATATATATATATATATATATATATATATATATATATATATATATATATATATATATATATATATATATATATATATATATATATATATAATAGATCCCTTGCAATAATAATAAAATCTTGAAAAAAAGTTCACCATAATTTACAAATCAAAAATTAATCCGAACAATAATTAAGTTTCCTATACTTCAATGCTGGAACTGATAGGAGTAAGAATGTTCGATAGCGGAATTAATGGTGACCGGAAATACAAGTAGAAGGGTCTCTACGCAGAAGAAAATAACTAGTTAAGAACGTTTCGCCGTGGCAGCGTCGCCTAGAGGAAATTTCTGTTATAAGCTGGATTCTAGGTTATAGGTTTCATTTAATCTTTTTGAGACCAACTGGATAAATTGCGCTGTAAACAGGGACGTATTCAGTAATTCTGTTTCTTTGAGATTGGCATCGTACAAACTTTTGTATCAATAACATTGTAAATTAATAATATATTTCTTACAAGAGAACACATAATAATTATGTATGTGGAACAACGACCACTATCTTAAATATACCACTCCTTGGAACTGTATTCAGTTTTAGAAAAAAAAAAGCAATATTAGGTTCAGGCCTTAAGCTCACCTTATACCTTCAGAGGAGTATATATATATATATATATATATATATATATATATATATATATATATATATATATATAAATATATACGAAATACTAAAGCTGAGTATCTGACGGTAAAAAAAAAAACCCAGATAAGAATTATATCATTACAGAAAGATATAGTTATCAACCTTTTCTTGATTCTTAAAAAACATGGATTAAAATATAATGGCCGCTATAATTATATTTAAGTAGTGTATTTCGAAATAGCAACAACAACGGATTATATATATATATATATATATATATATATATATATATATATATAAATTATAAAACAATTAAGAAATATTTGTTAAAATATTAGTAAATTAATAATAGATAAATATTTTACAACTAATTTACCAAAATTTTGTAAGTGGTCCCAAACTTTTGGCCTGCAATGTATATAGAAATATATGCTTGAATTCAGGGCGACGAGACAATTTTTTTTGCTAAGGATTCTTTTTTTAATCTGAACTTCGGCATTCTAATTATTTTAATACCAAATTTCGTAATAATTGATCCTGTACTTTCAGAGGAGTTGCGTTCTTACGACCAAGCAAGTTAGACAAAATCATCCAAGTATATGAATATATATTTTTGAGTTCAGGGAAACGAGCTTTTTATTAAGGAAAACACTACAGCTGTTTTGTATTATTGTGCGACGAATCGAAAACTAATTAAATACATGTTTGGTTACATTGGGAATGTCTTAGTATTGTGACCCATATTTGGCAATAGATTCTTTTTATGATTCCTATATAGTCTCTGCTACTGAAGTATATTCATATTTTTTGGTATGACGAAGATCAAAATAAAATTGTAAATTTAAATAAAATTAATGGAAAGAAAAGAACTAACAGAACAAAAACTTTCATAAAACTTAAAATATAAGTCTACTTTTACGATCACTGATGCATTTGACATGTTTGATGGATAGCCTTAATTTAGAATCGATAATCAGCATTTTTCTGGAGGTTCTTATTCTATTTTTTCTTATAAATTTAAAACAGCATTGCAAGTAAGCAAATAATTAATTTTGGAGTTACATACATACATGCAAACATAACATCACGTCTTTTCCATAAATGTATACTGCTTGGTTAGGGTTGGTTGATCAAGGGGTGCTTACTGGATTCACTTGGTTGAACCATGGAGGGGTATATAACCCATGGTTCTAACCATTGGTAATCATTCGTTAACCAACTGTTCTATTGTAAGCTACATTGGTCTAACTATTATTTACCAGGTTAATATTTTGTTGCTGTTAAAATGGCAGCCATGTTTTTCCAAGTATTGTGCTTGTTCGATCAAGTTACTACTTCAGCAATGGTGGATCCAGTCCGCAAGTTACCGACTGAGTTAGTCGAGACTATCTTCGGGTAAGCCGATAATATTTTGTATTTTTCTTTATATATTTGTCTTTTAAATATTTTTATATATGGAGTCAATGTTTAATTTAATCTCTCAATGTTAAAGCCTAAAGTATGAAACTAGCCAATCTTGCAACTATGACTAATATTTACTTCGTTTCTTTACAGATACTTAGACCCAGAATCACTAACCGCTGCCTCAGCAGTGAGCCGTCGTTGGACCTCCGTCTGCAAGAGTTCCCGAGTCCTGCGTACAAAGATCCGTCGTCGTCTTCGTCAACAAAGCAAAGAACGTGAAAGTGCCTATTTCAATCCATCTGTAGCCATCCAAGTAACTCGGACGGAACCAGGAGTAACTTTTGGAAGAAGAAATGGTCAAGTTACGTCCAAAGCTCTGCCAGTGCAATACGAATTCAACAACAACACGGTTACAAAGACTCAAGGGCAGTTCAAGGTTGTGCAAAGTTTGAAAGTAGAACCGAAGAAGGTGGTCAAGATGGCGATGGGTTGTTCGGCAAGTGTTAGGGCTGCTTCGAAGAAGAAGAGCTTTACTTATTCTAGGTTAAGATTGTAATTTGACTTATTGTGTTGTAATGTATTGTTAAATTGACAATAAATAATTTTGCCATAGTATTTGTTGAATTTTTACTATGGAGATTTTACTTTACAGAATATTTCAATTATATGACAGTTACAAAGTTAAATTAACATTATTATTAATAATCAGTAAATAAATTTTAAAAACCACATAAATTTGAAGTTATCAATAAGTTCTATAATTATTATCGATAATATTTTCAATTTTATTGCTCATATTAATAAATAAAAATATATAAAATCTGTTTTTCCGTATTGCTTTTTGAAGAGTCAAACATAGGTTGATTGTTAGGAATTGATGGGACCTATTTCGGATTCTCCTTGTAACACCACAAATACCCGTCAAAAATCTTTCCACCCTACTTTTATGTTTCGTCTTCCATACCCAACACTTACCATACGTAAAATTCATAATATATAAAACTGATATCGCCAACAAAAAAATCACTGATCAGCGTACCACACCAACAACAACATTAATCAAGGTTTGCATTGTAGCGGTTGTAAGATTATCCCTCGTATATCAGACAAAGAAAATATTAAGCAGGAGGTTAAATTAATAAATAAAATACTGTAAACTAATGAGCTGGTTGAATTTAATAAAAGTGTGCCGTCACATTTTACACCACACGCTACCAATCTCTGTGTAATAGCCGGCATTCCAAGCGTCACCTTGTTTCCAGTGCAGCACAGACTGCTTTCCTACTCATAACGAGGAATAATTAAGCTGGTGAAGCGTAACACTGTTTCGTTGTTCTAAAATTATACAGCAAAAGCTCATTTATAATACGCACTGTTGTTGTTTTAGGTAAAGTGAAATACATTGTACATTAAGAACTTTCGGTACGTACATACATTAACAGTGGAATTAGAGTCCGATGAGTTTCCTCCTGACAGATACTCATTTACTTGCCTTGGTGCACTTTTTTTTTTTTTTCATTTAAACAATAGCTCTTGTCATATATAGCACACAAATGTACATATGTGTTTATATTTATGTCTATATGTTTATTTTTTAATAAGTTTCATAACATGTGTGTTTAAATTTATATGTAGAATGGTTTTTCTTTTTTTGTTACTTTTACCGTAACAGTCGAGAATCTTACGACTACACCACAGCGATTAATGAATATCTATATTAAATCAAGAAAATTGGGCTACTGTAAAATAATTAGAACTAAGTTGTTAAACGTCAGAATAATTATTAAATGTCACAATAAATATATTATGTGAATATCAAAATGCTTATCGAGTTGTGTAAATAATAAAGAAGAATATAATATAAATGAGAAGGCATCTTTATTTAGACTTAAGACAAAGAAAATATGTTATTTTATGAACTTCTTACGACATAAGAATTACGGTTAATTTAGTAAAGTGAGTAGGTAGTATTCATTATTGAGGTAAACATTAAGATTCTGTGATGGTTAATAGGTTTCGGTAATAAAACTCGGGAGAAAATACTAAAATGAAACAATATTTGTTGGTTAAAAAAAACGTAAACTACACAACAGCATATATTAGCAACTTAACTATAAAAATAGGTTTTGCCAACCGGACAAATATTTTAATAACTAGGGTCACCCGTGGGCACCGTGTGCCCATATAGTACACAGTTTTGAAGGATGGAGAATTATCTTGTAATTTTCTTGTAAATCATAGTTACAATATAAAAATAAGGGATTACCCTTAAACGGTTTTTCCTTCAGTTTATATCGTATAACATGTAACAAACCTAAAAATAATTAAATATTCATAATTTTATATATTTTTCCAGCCAATCAGGTGTCTAAATATGTTTGAATTAACTCTTTAAGATTTTGTTTATTATTTAATTTATAAATTTATTTACTGCATCTATTTGGAGTTAAATATATTGTGCAATGCACATTTTATATTATTTAATAATTTGATGCATGTTTTTATTGATTTTTAAATGCCTATGAATTATAGAATATAATAAAATAATTAAAGATTTTGAAATTTGGACAGTTTATTAAAATTGTTAATAATCATTATTTGAATAAATGTTTGCAATTGAAACAATTCATTCTGATAACAAAGTCGGAAAATGCATGGTAACTTTGAAGTACTACTTGATGGCACTTCATACACTTAGCCGAAGTTTATAGTTTGAATTTAGGATATTTGTCAACATGTATAAAAAGATTGTGTTATCCGAATTTCTGAATGACGATGCAACGTCAAAAATAGTTGTACAACTGGCGGACAGTATTTATTTGCAGAAATAAATAACAAATTCTGTATTAATACATAAAAATAATCAAGATATTTACGTTGATTTAATAAATCCATGCGTGTATTATTACACAAAAATCGGGAATATAAATTCACTTACGGATTCTGTTTACTAATTGAATCGATTATTCAAAAAAGATGTATATTACAAACCTTTTTACACTACACTTTCAATGATTTGACTTTTGATTCGTTATTATTTTTGAATCAAATAATCAGGCTAAATTCTGAATATTGCAGTGCCACGGCAGTTTAAAATAAATAATGGATCCTATGCTAAAACACAATGGCATAATGTACACAACTCGATATGCATTTTGAAGATTCGGAATATATTTAAAATTGACATTTGAATTATTCTGACGTAAAGGTTATACGTCAGAATAATTCAAATGTCAATTTTAAATATATTCCGAATCTGAAAAATGCATATCGAGTTGTGTATGTACATTGTGCTATTGTGTGTTAGCATAGGACCCATTATTACTTTTAAAACTGCCGTGGCACTGCAAAATTCAGAATCTAGCCTGATTATTTGATTCAAAAATAATAAGGAATCAAATGTCAAATCATTGAAAGTGTTGTGTAAAAAGGTTTGTAATACACATATTGTTTGAATAATCGATTCAATTGGAATACAGAAACCGTAAGTAAATTTGTAATCCCGATTTTTGTGTAATAATACATGCATGGAGACTGTTTTAATGCACGTGTACAAATGTTCAAAATATTGTTTGTATTGACAAGTTATGAAATAATATTAGATTTTTGAAGAGGTAGCAAATCTAGCGCCGGCTTTTTAACTAAGGTACATCTGTCAATAAAATATATCAAATTATGAATATTTTATTTCTTTTAGGTTTGTTAAGCGATACAAACTGAAGGAAAAACCGTGTTTATATTGTAATCCCTTATTTTAATATTGTAACTATGATTTACAAGAAAATTCTCCACCCGTCCAAACTGACCTATATTCAGTGTACCATATGGGCAGATGGTGCCCACGGGTGACCCTAGTTATATATAACATTCTTATCTGTCGCCATGGTATAGTGGCTAAGACTCTCCCCTCTTACCCTGGAGGTCGTGAGTTCGATCCCCGTCTATGCCAATCTACATTTTTACAAAAAAGCGTTCTACACATACTCACACACTCACTCACTCAAATACACACAATTCTGGGTTATTATATTAATGATTGCATTCTCTAAGAAATTGTAATTGAATTATTTAATTTTTTTATCATAGATATCTATTACTGGCATTTTTTGAATCTGTCAAAATTAATGTCAAAAGATAATTTAAAAACAAAAAAATATTCCATGCAAGTAATTTTATATTATTATATATCCTGTATTTCTATAACGATTTCGTATTTATGTATCGTAGTTCGTTACAACGAAATAATGATTTGCAAGTTGATAAAAATAGTTTAAGCAATTTGAAATTTTTAATGATTCTTATTTTAACTTAGAAATGACAATCTTTGACAACATTGGAATTTTGTTATGCTAAACTTGAATAATGCAACGAAAACACAATCCGTGTAGGCGCTTGAAAATAAATACTAATATATAGTTGGCTTTAATAATAAAAATAAAATATGTAATTCAGTTGTTATAAAAAAAATATAATTTTGACAGATCATTTTTTAAAAAGTAACAATTTGGTCCTTCGAAAATATAATTGAGTCAGCCCTTGGTACAACAGTCTTATTAGCCTAATAAGATGTCATCCACCAATTCTATTCGACAGCGTCGTAGTGAACGCATTAGAAATTTAACCATGAAGAAAAAAGATGATATACAAGATAGCGAACAGGTTCCTGGTACACTTATTTTAGACCAAGACAATGTAAGCGGAATCAGTAGACGAACCCGTTTATCTAATGTAGCATCAAACAAATCTAATAAAAGTTCTCTTATTCGAAAACTGGAACTACAATTGGAGTACGCCCAAAAGAAAAAAGATCAAGAAATTTTAGATTTGGAATTTCAACTGAAAATGGCTCAAGTGGAAGAAGAAGAAGATGCAATTGACATAAAAAATGATTTAATTGGTCAAGCAAAAGTTGAAGAAGAAGACATTTCCTTGCCACCAGATAATATTGAAAACTGGGTTGTTAATCAACGAAATTCAACAAAAAATAATATTCCAAATCATTCTTCAACATCTTCAGTTGTTTCCACTAATACTAGACGACTTAATAAATATATATCAAGACAATCACTACCCAAAGATTTACCGAATTTCAGCGGAAATCCCGTGGAATGGCCCAATTTTATAAGCCAGTACCGTAATTCGACAAAAGTATGTGGCTTTACAAATGAAGAAAATCAGAGCCGTTTACAGAAATGCTTGCATGGGAAAGCCAGAGAAATTACGCAATCAATACTGATATTGCCACAAAATATTGAAAAAGCTATAAATATACTTCAAAGACGATTTGGACGACCTGAATATATTATTTCACTTCTACTAGAAAAGGTACGAAATATGCCTGTAATTAAAGAAGACAAATTGGAACAATTGATAGATTTTTCCGATGCCGTCACAAATCTTGTTTGTACAATTCAAACATTGAACGAAGATGACCATATGAAAAATCCCATTTTGTTGCAAGAATTAATAAATAAACTACCAATAAATCTTCGAATGATGTGGGCAGAACACACTAGAAATATTAGAAGATCAAAATTAATTGAATTCGAAACGTGGTTGGAAATAAAGGCAGAGGCAGCGTGTGAACTTCGAATTCCACAACTGGACAAGTTTGACAACTCAAAAGTTAAGCATAATAATTATAAAACAACGCTAGTAACTACAAACGAGAACACCAATAACATATGTTTTTGTTGTAATTCTACCTGGCATCCACTTTACAAATGTGAAACATTTAAATCCTTTGAAGTGGATAAGCGTTGGAAAACAATTACGGATAGAAAAATGTGTTTCTCTTGCCTACGTCCAGGACACGGAGTAACAAGTTGCAAATACAAGAAGAATTGCAACATTGACGGCTGCAAGAAGCCCCACAATACTCTGTTGCACAAAGTCAACGTTGGAACAAACGAGGTTTCCAAAGAAAATAAAAAGGACACAAACTGTCATGTTTCGCAAGAATTAAACAAAGTCTTGTTGAAAATCTTGCCGGTAACATTACATGGTAAAAATAATGTCATTGAAACATATGCTCTTCTAGATGATGCATCGACAGTCACTTTGTTGGATGAAGAAATTGCTGCACAACTTGAAGTTGATGGACCAACAAACTTATTGTGTATGCAATGGACGAATAATCAAATTCAACAACAAAATGATTCGAAGATTGTAAATTTAACCATCAGTGGAAAAAATACCAAGTCCTTTTATTTGCGTCATGTAAGGACTATTAGCGATTTAAATTTACCTTCTTATACAATTAATATTGAAGAAATGTCAAAACAATATCCACATATTTCAAGTTCGGAAATCTCATCAATTATTAATGCGAAACCAAAATTACTAATTGGACAAGACAATTGGCCGCTATTAACAACTAGAAAAATTATTTATGGTCCCTGGTCCGGTCCTGCACTTAGCAAGACTCTACTAGGTTGGGTAGTACATGGAAACACTACAGATAGAAGTCATCTTTCTCTTAGACAGTTCACTTGCCATATTTGTGAAAAGGACAATTTGGATTTACTGCATGATATGGTAAAAGAACATTGGAAGATCGAATCCTTCGGCGTAAATCATGTGAATGATGTTTCCATGTCAAAGGAAGATATAAGAGCCCAGAATATCTTAGATGCTACAATGAAATGGGACAATAATAAATACGAGACAGGACTTTTGTGGAAATTTGAGAAAATAAAATTTCCAGACAGTGAACAAAATGCCTTAAATAGATTAATGTCAATTGAAAGAAAAATGGATAAAAATTCCGTTTATGCACAAGCATACTGTGACAAAATAGAAGAATTTTCGAATAAAGGATACATAAATAAACTATCTGAAAATGACACTAAAACTATAAATGATAAATCATGGTATTTACCACATTTTGGAGTAGTCAATCCTAATAAACCGACGAAACTCCGCATTGTTTTTGACGCAGCCGCGAAATCAAATGGAGTATGCTTAAATGATTACCTACTCACTGGACCTGATCTTTACAATTCACTACACACAATATTATTGAACTTTCGTATAAATAAAATTGCGTTTGTTGCCGATATTAAAGAAATGTTTCTGCAAGTTAAAGTACGAAAAGAAGATCAATGCGCACAACGATTTTTATGGCGGGGAAAGGAGCGGAACCGTTATCCCGACACATATGAAATTCAAGTGGTGTTTTTTGGATCAACAAGTGGACCTTGCTTAGCACAAGAAGCAAAAAACCGAAATGCACGGAATTTTGGAAATGAATACCCGGACGCTGCTAAAGCAATAATAGAGCAACATTATATGGACGACTATCTAGGTGGCGCCAACGACGAGACAGATGCCATCAAATTGATCAATGACGTCATACACGTTCATAAAATGGGAGGATTTATAATTTGCAATTGGATTTCCAATTCAAAAGAAGTTCTTCGACAAATCGATCCTAAACTAACTGCTCTGGGGGAGAAAAATATGAGTATTGATGAATCTGAATCGACAGCGGAGAGAATTTTGGGATTATGGTGGAATCCAACAGAAGATTGTTTCATATATCAGACACATTTTCACAAAATTGACAATGAAATATTAAATGGTGAACGTAGACCGACGAAGCGTGAAGTTCTAAAAACAGTCATGTCAATCTTTGATCCACTGGGTTTTGTAGCTCATTTTATAATTCAAGGCAAAATACTACTTCAAGAAATTTGGCGAAGTGGGCTTGGATGGGATGATGAAATCACCGACATCTTAGACAAAAGGTGGCTCACTTGGATCAACGATCTTAAAAATATTAAAAACTTCAAACTGCCAAGACAATATTTTAAAAGTGGAATGAAACAATGCCCTGCACAACTACACATTTTTTGTGATGCGTCAGAAAACGCCTACGCAGCAGTAGCATATCTGCGATGTGAGTGTGAAGATAAGACTTGTCGAGTTACATTTATTTGCGCAAAAACTCGAGTATCACCACTAAAACCAATGTCTATTCCGAGATTAGAACTCCAAGCAGCTCTCATTGGTGCGCGGTTGGGGACCGCCTTAATAAAAGCATTAGACATCAACATAGAATCTACAATTTATTGGACAGATTCAAATACGGTTTTACAATGGATTCGATCAGAAGCACGTCGATTTAAAGTATTCATCGCACAAAGACTCGGAGAAATCCAGGAATTAACAAATACAGGAGATTGGAGATATGTTACTTCAAAAGAAAACGTCGCAGATGAAGCTACAAAACGAATAGACGAAGTGACAGATTTTTCTATCGAAAGTCGTTGGTTAAAAGGACCGTCATTCCTTCAATTAGCACCGGAATATTGGTTTTTTAAAAATATTGACAAAAAAGAAGCGAATCTCAACGACTTAGAAATCAGAAATGAGTATGTCGCAACACTGATTGTTTTGGAACCCCTGCCTACACCAGATCCTAAAAGATTCTCAAAATGGACAAAAATCTTAAGAAGTACGGCGTGGATGTTGAGATTCATTAGAAAATTGAAAAATTTAACCGCGAACCTTATCCAAAAATGTTCGTATGAATTGACACCCGATGAAATAATAGAAGCAGAACGTTTATTATGTCGTCGAATTCAAATGGATTCATTTGCCGATGAAATTTCAATCTTGAAAAACAAAAAAGATATACCGAAATCTAGTCGCCTTTATCGTTTATCATGTTTTCTTGATGAGCATAATATCATTCGTGTAGATGGACGATTAAATAATGCCACTTATTTAAATGAATTTACGAAACTACCGATTATTTTAGATCCTAAACATTTGCTGACAATATTGTTGATAAATTATTACCACAACAATGTAAATCATCACGGACAAGAAACAGTAGCAAATAATTTACGTCAAAAATTCTGGATACTAAATTTACGACAAGCTGTTAAAAAGGTATGGAGAAATTGTCAAAAATGCAAAAATGAAAAAACTTTGCCAAAAATGCCAATAATGGGTCAATTACCTACCTGTCGCTTGGAACCAACAATACGACCCTTCATAAAGACAGGTGTTGACTATTTTGGGCCAATAGAAATAACAGTGAAGCGAAGCCATGAGAAACGATACGGTGTAATTTTCACTTGCATGGCAACCCGAGCTATTCACCTTGAAATAGCGCATGACTTGTCTACGGATGCCTTCATTAATGTCTGTCGTCAATTTGGCTGTAGAAGAGGTTTCCCGAATGAAATCTTTTGTGACAATGGAACTAATTTCAAAGGCGCAGAACGTGAGCTCAAGGAAGCTTTAGATGATTGGAATCAAAATAATATAACAATATTCTGCACAATGAAAAATATTAAGTGGAACTTTAATCCACCACTAGCACCACATATGGGAGGCACGTGGGAGAGATTAATTCAATCAGTTAAAAAATCGTTGCGAGCAGTTTTGAAACAAAGATATCCTCAGGAGCATGTACTGCGTACTTTATTTATTGAAATCGAGAATATCTTGAACAGTCGACCTTTAACACACGTACCGCTTGACACCGAAGATGGAGAACCTTTAACTCCAAATCATTTTCTAATTGGACCATCGTATTTAGCTGCTCCATTTGTAGAAACTGATAATACCAATTTATATTTGTTAAATAAATGGAAAGCCGTACAAAGGTTAACGGATTTATTTTGGAAACAATGGACTCGAGAATATGTACCTACTTTATTGAATAGACAAAAATGGAGACAACCAAATAAACGAACAGTAAACATTGGCGATATAGTAATTGTTGTGGATTTTGATCTTCCTAGAAACAATTGGACCAAAGGGAGAATTGTAAATACATATCCGGCAAAAGATGGAAATATAAGAATAGTAGACGTCCGGACAGCCACTGGGATATATCGCAGACCGATCTCAAGACTCTGTGTATTGGATGTTTTTAAAAACAATTTAGACCCAGTTTAGAGTAATTGAATTATATTCAATTACTGCGGAGGAGAATGTAGGCGCTTGAAAATAAATACTAATATATAGTTGGCTTTAATAATAAAAATAAAATATGTAATTCAGTTGTTATAAAATAAATATAATTTTGACAGATCATTTTTTAAAAAGTAATAATTTGGTCTTTCGGACCCGGATTTAACATATATACTTCCAGGTATTTGACAGACCCCGACAATCCGTATATAAATAGACGAGAAATTTCGTTAAATCTCGAAAAATACATGTTCATGAATTAGCTTTCAGTCAATATAATTTATCTTAGAATGGGTAAAAAGAAATTCCAAAAAAGAAATTGCAGAAAACTTGCAACCAAGGAATAGAAAAATAGCAGAATACAAAACAAAGGAAAAAGAGATGAACAAGGAGAATGAGATGAACAAGGAGAATGAGTAAATTAGAGATATGAATAATGAATATAAAGAGAATGAAAGGGAGATGAACCGAGAAAGCATGAAAAATATAAGAATAAATAACGAATATAAAGGGAATGAACCAGAAGACAAAAAAAAAACGTTATAGAATTCTGTGTTGACCACAACCGATTCTTTAATTTTAATTCAAATACATTATTAATAAATTTTAAAATGAGTAGTTAAAGTTAAAGATGTATATTTAATAATAAAGACTATTTCCATGGGGGTAAGTATAGTGTGTACATTATTTTGTTAGATAATATTTATTTTAAGAATTAGACTAGAATTCAAATATAGAATTCATATAGTGCATACCGCACAAACTTGATAAGGTTTACTTAGTTCGCTCTACATTCAACCAAACCCCACCGATCACAGAAAAAAATAAATGCTTGGGGTCCAATTTTATAGGAGTTATTGTCTTTGAACTAAGAGTGAACTTGTGATTTTTAAGGAGCATTATAATTCCAACTTTGGTTTGTAATAAACCAAATCGTAAACCTGAAAATAATCTTGTGTAAATCTTTTCTTAACTATTCTTTGCAAGGCAAATAAATACAAAGATAAAATATCTATAAAGTAGAAATCTTTGATATTGCTAAGTTTTCTCTAATTAGTAATATTTACCAATACAATTTCTAGGTCCTTCTCCAAATGGTAAGAATGTAAACGGATGTCTCTTCGCTTTCTCTTCATTACTGAATCTTTCCGGATCAAATTTCTCTGGTTCAGGATAATACTCCGGATCTGATTGGAATCCATAGACAGGTATATTAACCAATATACCTTCCTCCAGAACTAAGTCACTTTTAGGTATCTTGTATTCTGTTGTACATCGTCGTTGTATAATTGGTACTGCTGCATGCAGTCTCATGCTCTCTATAGAAAAAACTTATCAACAAAATTCTAAGAATCCTAGTTAAAACATACCATTTAAAGCTTTGTTCAAATACTGCAACTCCATGATCCCTTCGTAAGTTAACTTTCCATTGTACTTAGTTAGCATATGATTTATCTCTTTCCTAATTTTATCCTGAATATCTTGATGCAAAGCCATATCGTAAAAGAAGAATGTTTGTATTGTCGAAGACGTTTCAAAGCCGGCCAAAAAGAATAGAAAAGCTTGGGCTGTTATCTCTTCAATTGTCAAACTCTTCCCTGGTTCTTCACTAACTTCTTTATCAGCGTCTCCTGTATTCCTGATATTTATCAACAACTGCATGAAATCGTTTCTTTTAATACCATTTGTCTCCCTGTGCTTCACGGTATCCTGGACGATTTTGCTAAAGAATTCTTCAATGTCCTGTTCGAATCTTTTAAATTTTAATGTTCGGAATATAAGGGGGAAGGAACGGCTTAATATTCTCTTGAAAATATGTATTGTGGTGGGTGTGAATATTCTTTTACCAAATGTACGAAATTCCGCGTCTGAATCTTTGAGCGAGTTGCACTCTAGTCCAAAAGCACATGATCCAATTACATCTGTTGTAAACCTTAAAATAAAAGCGATATGTAATAAAATGTTACTTCGGATACATTTGCTGAGCATATTTTTGAAATACAATAGATGAAAATGTATCAATTTCTCCACCGCTGTTAAGACCAAATATCCTCTGATGCGTGATAATATAATTACCTGCCAACAATGTCCTTAATATCAATCGGTTGAGACTCCTCAACAAATTGGTCTACGATAACTTCCAACTCATTACTACACGCAACTAAAGTTTGAAACATGAGTTTCATTTTGCCCGAAGTAAAAGTAGGCGTTAGTTTCTGTCGTAAATTCTTCCATTTCATTCCCGACAAAGCTACCAAATGGGCAGCCATCGGATCATTTATCTCGTCATATTCAATACCACGATCGGAAAAATGTTTGAAATCCGTCGCTAATACATTTTTGGCTAATTCGGGATCAAGAATTAACAGTTCTGGTTTATCAAACAAGTAGGTTCCTGCATATCGACGGCCGGGAGATTTGAGTTTCTTATATATGTCTACATTATGTTCACCATTATGTTTTTGTAGGAAGAATACTGGGCCAGCGTTGCCAAATATTATGGTAGGGGCATCGAATGCTACTCCTCTTTTGGACCAGTACGTGTAGGAGTATTTGAAGTATGTAATAATTATGCAAAGTACGGCAGTACCAATTGCAAGTACGTCAGTGCACAAACAATCAAATAACAATCCCATTATTAGTTGCTTTGTTGTCTAACTACGAGGTCATTGGAGACAATAGAATAATAAAATATATTTATATGCAAATACGAGTTATTATTATATTATAATATATTATATAATTTACAAGCTAATTTAAAATTAGTGGCAGTAGCTAGTTGTGTTCTGGGCGTTCATATATTCGATCCCTACTTGTGTAGGGGCCAATCCTTACCATGACTCAATAAGCTAATCTTCTATGTCAAATTTATATAATTGATTCATGATTCAGAAATCTATCAAAAATTGTTTCGTTAATTTTAACGTCAGATTATTGTTCAATTTTGTTTCAAATTTGAACCTTCTACAACATTTCTGTGATAACATGAAATAATTTTGTGAATGGAGTAATCATACTTCTAGAATTCGTCCAAGAAAGTTAAAAGTACAAAAATTATGAAATACTTGATACTCACTCACCTAGATATTTAGTCTGTGTCTGTTAACGGCTATCACCTTAATGTGAGTAGTGACCGGTGAGCCTCATTATTGGGAACCTCACACGAAGTGGCTGACGTCTGGTGGTGACGATTGGTACCAAAGTTAGGTAGGATAACAATTGTGTTTCCCATATATCGTCATTATAATTCCAAGTTAATTCTATGTAATTTTCAGAATGAAGTGATATCTAAAAAAATGACTGGTGTTTGCAAACAATATTGCTCCATACCACAATGTGTTACGTATCGGTCAGCAAGTATAACAATGCATTTATTTCCTAAAAATACAAAATTGCGCAAGTTATGGGCGAACGCTCTAAAAATAGGAAAACCTGTAACAAACGGAATGATGGTATGTTCTTTGCATTTTGAACCTACAGATTTTTGCCCAAGTAAGTTTAAATGATATATATGTGCTAATAATAATTTTTATAATATTTGTTAGTGTAGTTGTTTGTGCAATTGTAAATTTTTTCTTCACCAATATTTGGTGACAAAGCATTCCCAGCGGAGTAGTGTGTAAAAGTGTTATAAAAGTATTATTATTATTATTATTTATTTAAGCTCCAAACATTTACATGGTATAAGGAAACTTTTTGTAAAACAATTTATAATAAAATATAATACAAATATACAACAATATAAACATAGAAAATAAAATTTAAATAGAACATTAACTACAACTAAGATACATTTTCCTTAATATAAAATTTTAATTTATTTTTAAAGAGTGAGTAATTTTTTATATTTTTTGTTTCTTTCGGAATACCATTGAATAATTTTGAAACATTATGACCAACATTTTTTTTACCTTTATTAGAATTAATATTATTTAAAAATAAGTTATGTGTTATGATTATGGTAGCAATTATTTTCTTGAAAATTCAAATTACTCTTCTCTATATTATTCAAAATTTTGTACATCATTTTCGTATTTTCAAAAAATTTTAGTTGGTTTAAATTTAAATGATTTGATAATTTATAAATGTGGTCAGATGGAATTAAATAAGAAAATTGATATATGGCTTTAATGCATCTATTTAAAATTCTACTAACTAAATTAAAATTATTTTTTGAGCATAGGCTCCAAATGGATATCAAATAAATTATATGGGATTTAATATGCGCGTGGTAAATTAAATTTGAAGAAAAATTATCTAGTTTACCACATCTAAAAATTGCACTTGATAATGGGATATATATATATATGTTTTTTTTTTTTTTTTTTTTGTTAATGTGCTCAGTGAATGTTAATTTGTCATCTAAAATAATTCCTATATTTTTGAATTGTTTTGATTGTTTTATACACTTATTATTAATTTTAACATTTAAACTTATTTCTGATTTATTTTTTCATGAACCCTACAGATAAATCTGAAATCTATAAACTAATAAGCGGTATGAAAATTTATAGCTGGACCTGACACAATTAGTTCGTTAGATCTAAAAAATTTAAGCGACAAGTTGTCGTCCATTCTCCCAAACATTTATAATTTAAAAAATTATTATTAGCACATATATATCATTTAAACTTACTTGGGCAAAAATCTGTAGGTTCAAAATGCAAAGAACATACCATCATTCCGTTTGTTACAGGTTTTCCTATTTTTAGAGCGTTCGCCCATAACTTGCGCAATTTTGCATTTTTAGGAAATAAATGCATTGTTATACTTGCTGACCGATACGTAACACATTGTGGTATGGAGCAATATTGTTTGCAAACACCAGTAATTTTTTTAGATATCACTTCATTCTGAAAATTACATAGAATTAACTTGGAATTATAATGACGATATATGGGAAACACAATTGTTATCCTACCTAACTTTGGTACCAATCGTCACCACCAGACGTCAGCCACTTCGTGTGAGGTTCCCAATAATGAGGCTCACCGGTCACTACTCACATTAAGGTGATAGCCGTTAACAGACACAGACTAAATATCTAGGTGAGTGAGTATCAAGTATTTCATAATTTTTGTACTTTTAACTTTCTTGGACGAATTCTAGAAGTATGATTACTCCATTCACAAAATTATTTCATGTTATCACAGAAATGTTGTAGAAGGTTCAAATTTGAAACAAAATTGAACAATAATCTGACGTTAAAATTAACGAAACAATTTTTGATAGATTTCTGAATCATGAATCAATTATATAAATTTGACATAGAAGATTAGCTTATTGAGTCATGGTAAGGATTGGCCCCTACACAAGTAGGGATCGAATATATGAACGCCCAGAACACAACTAGCTACTGCCACTAATTTTAAATTAGCTTGTAAATTATATAATATATTATAATATAATAATAACTCGTATTTGCATATAAATATATTTTATTATTCTATTGTCTCCAATGACCTCGTAGTTAGACAACAAAGCAACTAATAATGGGATTGTTATTTGATTGTTTGTGCACTGACGTACTTGCAATTGGTACTGCCGTACTTTGCATAATTATTACATACTTCAAATACTCCTACACGTACTGGTCCAAAAGAGGAGTAGCATTCGATGCCCCTACCATAATATTTGGCAACGCTGGCCCAGTATTCTTCCTACAAAAACATAATGGTGAACATAATGTAGACATATATAAGAAACTCAAATCTCCCGGCCGTCGATATGCAGGAACCTACTTGTTTGATAAACCAGAACTGTTAATTCTTGATCCCGAATTAGCCAAAAATGTATTAGCGACGGATTTCAAACATTTTTCCGATCGTGGTATTGAATATGACGAGATAAATGATCCGATGGCTGCCCATTTGGTAGCTTTGTCGGGAATGAAATGGAAGAATTTACGACAGAAACTAACGCCTACTTTTACTTCGGGCAAAATGAAACTCATGTTTCAAACTTTAGTTGCGTGTAGTAATGAGTTGGAAGTTATCGTAGACCAATTTGTTGAGGAGTCTCAACCGATTGATATTAAGGACATTGTTGGCAGGTAATTATATTATCACGCATCAGAGGATATTTGGTCTTAACAGCGGTGGAGAAATTGATACATTTTCATCTATTGTATTTCAAAAATATGCTCAGCAAATGTATCCGAAGTAACATTTTATTACATATCGCTTTTATTTTAAGGTTTACAACAGATGTAATTGGATCATGTGCTTTTGGACTAGAGTGCAACTCGCTCAAAGATTCAGACGCGGAATTTCGTACATTTGGTAAAAGAATATTCACACCCACCACAATACATATTTTCAAGAGAATATTAAGCCGTTCCTTCCCCCTTATATTCCGAACATTAAAATTTAAAAGATTCGAACAGGACATTGAAGAATTCTTTAGCAAAATCGTCCAGGATACCGTGAAGCACAGGGAGACAAATGGTATTAAAAGAAACGATTTCATGCAGTTGTTGATAAATATCAGGAATACAGGAGACGCTGATAAAGAAGTTAGTGAAGAACCAGGGAAGAGTTTGACAATTGAAGAGATAACAGCCCAAGCTTTTCTATTCTTTTTGGCCGGCTTTGAAACGTCTTCGACAATACAAACATTCTTCTTTTACGATATGGCTTTGCATCAAGATATTCAGGATAAAATTAGGAAAGAGATAAATCATATGCTAACTAAGTACAATGGAAAGTTAACTTACGAAGGGATCATGGAGTTGCAGTATTTGAACAAAGCTTTAAATGGTATGTTTTAACTAGGATTCTTAGAATTTTGTTGATAAGTTTTTTCTATAGAGAGCATGAGACTGCATGCAGCAGTACCAATTATACAACGACGATGTACAACAGAATACAAGATACCTAAAAGTGACTTAGTTCTGGAGGAAGGTATATTGGTTAATATACCTGTCTATGGATTCCAATCAGATCCGGAGTATTATCCTGAACCAGAGAAATTTGATCCGGAAAGATTCAGTAATGAAGAGAAAGCGAAGAGACATCCGTTTACATTCTTACCATTTGGAGAAGGACCTAGAAATTGTATTGGTAAATATTACTAATTAGAGAAAACTTAGCAATATCAAAGATTTCTACTTTATAGATATTTTATCTTTGTATTTATTTGCCTTGCAAAGAATAGTTAAGAAAAGATTTACACAAGATTATTTTCAGGTTTACGATTTGGTTTATTACAAACCAAAGTTGGAATTATAATGCTCCTTAAAAATCACAAGTTCACTCTTAGTTCAAAGACAATAACTCCTATAAAATTGGACCCCAAGCATTTATTTTTTTCTGTGATCGGTGGGGTTTGGTTGAATGTAGAGCGAACTAAGTAAACCTTATCAAGTTTGTGCGGTATGCACTATATGAATTCTATATTTGAATTCTAGTCTAATTCTTAAAATAAATATTATCTAACAAAATAATGTACACACTATACTTACCCCCATGGAAATAGTCTTTATTATTAAATATACATCTTTAACTTTAACTACTCATTTTAAAATTTATTAATAATGTATTTGAATTAAAATTAAAGAATCGGTTGTGGTCAACACAGAATTCTATAACGTTTTTTTTTTGTCTTCTGGTTCATTCCCTTTATATTCGTTATTTATTCTTATATTTTTCATGCTTTCTCGGTTCATCTCCCTTTCATTCTCTTTATATTCATTATTCATATCTCTAATTTACTCATTCTCCTTGTTCATCTCATTCTCCTTGTTCATCTTATTCTCCTTGTTCATCTCTTTTTCCTTTGTTTTGTATTCAGCTATTTTTCTATTCCTTGGATGCAAGTTTTCTGCAATTTCTTTTTTGGAATTTCTTTTTACCCATTCTAAGATAAATTATATTGACTGAAAGCTAATTCATGAACATATATTTTTCGAGATTTAACGAAATTTCTCGTCTATTTATATACGGATTGTGTTTTCGTTGCATTATTCAAGTTTAGCATAACAAAATTCCAATGTTGTCAAAGATTGTCATTTCTAAGTTAGAATAAGAATCATTAAAAATATCAAATTGCTTAAACTATTTTTATCAACTTGCAAATCATTATTTCGTAGTAACGAACTACGATACATAAATACGAAATCGTTATAGAAATACAGGATATAAAATAATATAAAATTACTTGCATGGAATATTTTTTTGTTTTTAAATTTTCTTTTGACATTAATTTTGACAGATTCAAAAAATGCCAGTAATAGATATCTATGATAAAAAAAAAGATTTCAATTGCAATTTCTTAGAGAATGGTACAGTTTAGTAGATTTTTTTGAAATTATAGTTTTTTAAAATTATAATATCTTGAGTTTTATATTTATTAATTTTTCTGTTAATGCAGCTATTGCCAAGATAGTTAACAAATGACACGAGTAAACGATTACTTCCGGTTGAAGTATCCTTTCCAAAATAGGAGAAATTTTATTCTGGGATGCACAAATCTTAAATTTAAAACATAATATTTTTACGTTGAGTGGTATAGGCTGTAGAGCGTTGACAGACACTATTGAGAAAATAGTCAAAATAGATTCAGGGAATGAATATTTCCATGGATATTTCCATCTAGAAGTTGATTTCTTTGATAATTTGATTCGGAGGTGGTCAAAACGTGTATTTTCGTTAAAATATCGTGTTTGCAAAATTTCAGTTCAATGACTCCGCCCAAAAAAATTAAAATGGTGGGATTTGTATTTAAATATCTATATATTAAAAACAGTGGCTATTTGATAATAAAACAGCTTGTCAGACATATTAATGGTTATATCTGTAACAGAAAAAGGAAATCGAAAAGCAAACGAATTGAATGACGTATCCCAAAGAAGATTGAACGGAATTTAAAATCGATAGAACGTATAACATGCTTTACGAAGGAAGGTTAGAGGTTAGACAGGCAACGTTGGGATTAGGAAAGTTGTCGATATAAGACGGTTCATTGCTTCTGATAGCAAGTCATCCGAAAAAATGCGATCAACTGTAATACCTACTACAAAAAAAAAAAAGAACCCAACACTTCCTGTTAAGTTATAAATACTGTAAATATGTGTACTAGATCTAATGTCATTTATCAAATACAAACACTCCAGCCATATTTGGTACATATCTTCAGATTAAGTACACAGATTAACAGTATATGTAGATATGAATATATATATATATATATATATATATATATATATATATATATATATATATATATATATATATATTCTTTTATATTTATATATGTGTGTGCGTGTGTTTGTGATTTAATATTGGATTAAGAAGAAGATGTTTATGGTTAATCAAGTAGTGGATTTTGAATTCGTATAGAAACATATTTATCATTGTGTAATGTATAATTTCTGCGCCTTGTTGCTTGATAAATGAATTTTCAAATTATATAAGTTTTTCATGAAATAAATAAAAGTTTTAATAATACTACCTTGTTGTATATAGGTATATTATATTCTACAGGCATTTATAAGCCTACACCAATGTTGAATTTTATAATATTTTAACATTTATTTGTTATGGAAAATAGACGAGAATTAAAGGAATTCTTACTGTAATACGTTTTATTTACTAAATATTATATTCTGTAAAACTTTATACCCGTTTAAGGTAATATTATGAAACTTTATACATAATACTTGTATATGTCCTGGAAGAAACCTGATTTATGAATACAGTATCTTAACTGGAAGTTATGGTTTTGTTTTGCTGCTTTCTGTATCTTTCAAAAGCGACATGAATTAGAAAAAAAAAAAATTTTTAAGTGTAGAAAATTTGTAAATGATTTTTAAAAATAGTAACAGCTGCGAAATAATTGTTTTTAAAAATTCCATGTTAAATTTAAGTTTCAATCATTTTCCTACTGTTTCACGGCAATCTTCTATTATATCCTATAGAATGTTCAGTAAAAGTTACTTAAATTATAATTCGACGTAAATTAAGATTTAAGATGATTTGAAACATTGAAATATTACGTAGAAAATACTATATTCCTATATGAAAAGAGAAGTTATAAAAAAAAGCTCCATCAAGCTCAAATGTGCAATCCTATTCTTCGATTTATTGCAATTTTTTGATGTGATACTTGAAATGGATTTTATTAATATTTTTGGTACATAATGGTTCGTTCTTATGTGTGTTATTGTGGAGTACAACATTTTACAGACGAACAAAAGAGCTTTGAAGACGCTCTGCTAGATGTCAAAATCAGGAGCAAAATGTCAATAACATCAACGCAATTCTGTGCGACGATCGACGATTTACTTTACCATCGGATAGCTGAACCAAAACGTTTCGTAGATACCGCAGGGGGCAATTGAGAACTTGAACATCAAGTTCAGGTTTCAGTCACCTGATCTGGCAGTGCATCTATTTTCAATTTAAAGAAATTGAAAACAGAACTTTGTGGACATTGATTCCTCCTCAAGAATAAGAACATAAAGTAAAAATTAACTTTTCTACCTTCGAAAAAGTTCGGATTGCCTATCGAACAGATAAACATTATCCATTTAGATGTAATTTAAACTACATAAATAGTAGTTTGCAGTAAAATTCGAAAATATTGCTTAAATATTTATTAATACCAAAAATATTCATTAAATATTTTCATCACTATTGAATAAGTTATGTCTTTCAGAAGTTAGCGGATAAGACTACCGTTCACAATTCCTTTTATATAATTACTGGAGTGGCATTACCTCGACTTTCTTATACATTTTTCTATCTATTTATAATGTTTGATTTTATTTTGAATTCTTGCAATGACTTCTGTAGAAAACTAATTTATAATCACTGGTTTCTAAATGGATTGGTAGGTAGTAAAGTTTTCAAAGGAAACAATGAAAGAAAGTAAAAGTAAGTCGAGTGAATGTCAGTCCTGATTTTTAATTTGTCTTTGTATTCGGATATGGACTGCATTAGAGGGAGTGTATGGAGGGATCAATATTTTAGGGCTCTATAAATCCGGAATCGTATGGACGATTGGATTTAAAATTCGATGGTAACTTAATTACACTCATATTACATGTGTATCAAATTTGGTTGATATTGGCTTAGTATCTTCTGAAAATATTGGTTCATTTTGCCGAAAAATTAAAAGAATTAAACACTATAACCCATTTGAATTGACAGAAGACGATCTAATAAAATAGGCACAGCATTTCCTTTTTCTTGCGTTTTCTCTTTAAATATTTCATAATTAACATTATTATTTAACCTGCGAATTAGGCATATGAAAACCTAAGAATAGTTTTAATTCATTTGGCTTTCATAATATTTTAAATGCAATATTATATCAAGTTTCAACAAATATCAAAATGACCGAATTTGTATGAACTAGATATTTTTCTTTATACACGGCTGTAAAAAATCGAATATTGCATTACATCAAAATATTTAAATTAGGTCCTACGTATTAATTAATTATGTATTATCATATACATTATATACCATACATCTAAGTATATAAGGTATACAGCATGTTGGAATCTGGAACTCTTACATGAACGCTTTGTAATGTTTTCATGATTCTAAGAATACTAAAGCTCTTCTGTATATTGTGTAGCGAGTTAAAAAAAATTAAAATATATTCACACGGGTTGACAGTAAATTTTCTCGAAATAAAGAAGTTTGCTGTACATATTTATGTTTGTCATGTTTACAATTCTTGGAACAGTAGACGTACGTGTATGTATTATCTAATTTTTCTCGAATGTACATATTTGGGATTTATTTTTCAGCACTAAATATATTTATATATATATTAATGCTTAAATTGCATTATTTTAAATTGGTGATTAGTGCGCACTTTTACGGCAAGCTGCAGGCATAAGTGCCTGTGCCACTGCTTGTTTAAATGACCATTGCTTTGAATAGTTGCTCTGTATTCAACATATAAACATAACAGAAAATGAAGAGTTTGACAATGTGATTCGTAATCTGCCAGAAGGTATTTGTTATAAAGAGTCCACATAGTAATGGCAGTGATAAAAAGAGATCTCGTGAACAGAACAGACGCCAACGTTCGTAATAAACATTAAGAAATTGGTGGCAACGCTGCAGTAGTAGGTACTAGCGGTCACACTAAAACTTCGCCAACTTCAATGGGTTTATGATATCGTTACTTCAGCTCATATTATCCAATGGCACAGTTGTAATGTCGCTGGACCACCATTACGAAATATATATTGCTAAACTAACACTATTTTGCTAATTATTTACCATGTTTATATATTAATCATTATATTCGTTTAATTTAGGGGTATTTTAAGGATTATTTTAATTGAAGTGCAGCCACTGATTATCTAGTAAAGGGCAAAGCTTTTTGGGGCTTTACTCCGCTAAAAGTACCACGAAACACTGATAACTGATATCACCAACAAATCTTATAATTCAAATTATGTTTTGTTCAAAACAAGTATTACCTAAGTCCATTATCGATTTCTCAAGTTACTAAGTAATTTGTAATTTCATAAAGTACTACCAAAGTTAGGCACTGGTTGACTACTCAAATTTTCAACATAAAAATAACTGAGTTTACCAATAAACTGAACAATTAATAGATATCTCGGCGATTTTACGATCGTTGGGTCGAATAATTCGATTTTTCATTGTTTTGTATATTTTAATAGTTTGTGTGTAGATTATGCCATCAAAGCGATTTTGTGATAATCCCCTGGGATAGCTGAATATATGTAAGATGAAGAATATGAATGGTATCCTGTATATATATGTTGTAAATCTTTAAAAGCGTTCTTCTCAAAACTACTTTTTTCAAAGTGGGCAAACTATTTTCTCAGGAACTACTCGACCGACTTTGGTTGTTCTTTATTTTACATGAATGTAAATACTAGTTGTTGAAGCTTAAACCAACAATATGCATACATTTTTATAAATATCTATTATATATAGCGCCCTAAAGTGAAAACTAAACTAGAAAAGAATACGTATTTCTTCACACGGCAGCCTTTTTGTCAAATATTAACATTTAACATCAAATGTTGATATAAGCTACAGAGAATTCTATACGCTATTAGAATCTAACATTAAAATTGGATTCAGATGACCCGTTGATGAGATATAAGTTCGCCCTTTTAGTGGTAACCTAGACGTACTTTCCACGTTATCTAGGAAAGTTTCATATATTTTTTGTACGAAAAAAAAAAGTTTAATGTAGAAAAATGTAGACGAGCAATAAGGTGACCTAAACTCCAAATTGGTACCTTTACCTTTAGCCTGAGATAAAAATCATAAAAGATATGCTATTTATGGGAAAAAGATTTTAAGCAAACTACAATATTTTTAATTCATCAAATCAATTATCAATTGAAGTTCATAGATGATTAGGCACAAAAATATGCATTTAAATAACTATAAGTACTAGAAGTATAATTTAGTTTCTTATACAAATTAGGTATGTAAATAAATAAGTATTGTTGTAAAAAGAAAATTCTGACTCGAGATTTTAACGAAAATATACGATTCGTATTATTATATTAAATCGTATTTAATGTCTGTGTGTTTGTGTCTGTCTGTGTATCAGTCTGTAAGTTTATAATTGCTTTGCAGTGAGAACTGTTGATGATAAAATTATAAGACATTAAACTTAAGACCTGTATAAGTTCCGAAAGAAAACCATTTATTTTTGGTAGCAATTACTTAGCGAAAAGTAGTGGTTTATTCTTGCTATTATTACAATATCTCGAAAATCGCATGAATTAGACAATAACTGAATATAATAAAAGTTTCAACTCTCAAATTTCTAGCAACTTTTGGTTAAAAAGTTATTTCTTATGCAGTGGAAATTCGCTTTTTCACATTTACGTTTCCCTAGTGACATTGTTTCAAAGTAATCGTAGATACAATTTAAAATAAAACTAAGCAATACAAATGGCTTAATGTATTTAAATAAGAATAGAAAATTTATACTTATTTTTTGTAAATATTTAACATTATTTGATTCAAAGAAATTCATGATAATATAACAGTTTCATTCTTTACAAATTTCAAGTTGATCTTCAGTCGTCCGAGTTTATACGTATTATGTAATATAAATGTTATTAAAGTTTAGACCTAAATAAACAGTCGCAGATATTTACTTACCTATTATTACGGCCCTGCGTGACAATATGTATAACAACAACAACGCACTGTATACAGAAACGGCAAACCACCCGAAAACTTGAATGACCGCACATTCCACTTCGCGAGTTTAGACAGGAACTAAACCACTGATTTAGTAGATTGCGTATGTTTGTAATGTTAAGTGGTTGTTGTACCATATATAGGATCCATAACAGTAAGACATATACCGTGCTTATTTCAAATTGCTCGCGAATTCAATTGATCGATCGATAAATAATTATAAATGATTATATAACCATGTATGTTAAAATATATTAAGTAATACGACTAATTACGGTTTGAGCTGAGAAGGACCAAGTTTCATCTCGTTCTCGCGGCATCAGTAGATCAATAATTATTACATTCTTATAAGCAGTAATAAGTAAGTCTTGTAATCATAACAAATTTCGAATACGAGACTTTCACGGAACACCTTTCCTGAATCAAATGTGATTATCTTCGGAATGACGTCTGTGTGTCTGTCTGTAAACGCTTTAGAGCCAAAACTGTCTTATACTGTACACTGTAATAAGTAAATCTTGCAATCATTAAATTTAAGACTTGTATATTGCCTAAATGTGCAGCTCTTATTTTTGATAAGAATACTCAAACCGGAAGTGTATGTTTACACTTTGCATTTTTGACCTTTCTCTAATAACTATAACGGATGCACTTTTGATACAAATAATCAGGTTCATAATGAAGGATATTAATATATCGAACAACTATTGTATAAAAAGTTTCTTCAAAAATGTACCATTACGAGAAAATTGCTACGGAAACTCTGAAATATCTTATTTATGTCATAGATGTATGGGGTTTTATATTTAATAAATCGTTTGAACTTTTCCTGACAACATTTTAACTGGGAAACAAAATAGACTAAAATAATTTGATATTCAAAATTTTTCAAAGTTATCGGCAATATATCGACTAAGAACGTGCTATTGATGATAAATATTGAAAAAGAGTACATATTAAATATATAGATAAGGTTAATATTACAGAATCCATCTTTTATTTTATATTGAAGAAACAGTATTTGATAATGTAATTAAATAATAAGCTAAATGCTACAATTTCAGAGTATTGCTGTGGAGTATTGGTTCGTTTGGCAGTGCATATATATTTGACAGTTCATATAAATTTGTATCCCCTTTAATAGATGAATAAAGATAGTCGAGACCAAGAGCCAACAATTTCAGAGTATTTAATCATTGCGGCCATTATACTTAGTTTATTTGCCATTGTTTATCATCGTTGTCTGCGACGGAGCCGACATAAAACACACGGTATACAGTGCAAGGCAATGAAGTGGTCACGAGACGACATTTTTAGTTCTCCTTCAGCCGTTATTTCATCAGTCTATGCATGGCTAGCTATTTCATGAAAATTAAAAGTATAAGCATTTGAGACGATGTGATGAATTATTCATCATCACAAATTACCCGCAGAATATATTGGTCGAAATATAGCAACGACTATATCTAACCCATTCCTCAGAAAACCAAAAATTGACTTTATTGATAACAAATTCGCATTAAATAACAAAATCAGTCAAAAATAACCTTAAACATCATATTTTTCTGCGGCAATAGCTGTAGAGTGTTCACACACAAATACATTGACACACACATAGACAGAAGACATCTTGAAGAAGCCAGAGTTAAAATATGAAAAATTATAGATAAGAAAATGAAGAATTAAATAATACTTGAAGCTTGCGAATTTATATTAATTGGCAAATTATTAAAATTTCATTTATAGGAGAAGAATTATTTTAAATTTGTATTGAAAAACAAAGTAAATATTCACATTATAAATTATTCTTTAATAATTAGATATCAATGTGCAAAAAACCGATAATATATTAATTTCTTCACAAAATTAACAAATAGACACGAATGGCTCACTAATAGGGCAAACCGGGGTAGTCTTGGGGGAAAGATGGGGTACCCATCTTCACTGTCAGAATAAACAAGAATGGTATTATCATCCTAGTTCACACCTGCCAACTCGCAATGCTCCTCATAATTGGTACTCAATCCATTCATCATTGGATTTGAAATACAGTTCACGGGCTATTTAGCTAGCCATTTTCCGCTATAACCATTTTTGTGTCAATTAGATCACATTTGTATGCAGATTAAGTAAATTTAGCTGTCTTCCCGGATTACACCATTTAATCATACGAACGTACCTCAAAGAACAAGGTAAAATAAATAGTTTTTACTGTTTTAAAACAAAACCTTTTACGATGAATATGATCACAGTGGACGGTAAATTAACAAATTAATTAGATCGAATATATCATAATTAACTATTCTACTTATTACGTGGCGAAGCGTGCATCTACTGTAACACTGGCAAGTTAACAAGTTGTTATTAAAAATCATGGCGCCCATCTTCCCCTACTTGCTAATTTTCAAGTCTGATTAAAATAACTAGCGTAAAAAATAAGTATTACTAACATAAATTATTCGTTCCTTTGCTTTAGCTTTAGATGCGCCTGGCATTTTTCTTTTATACTAAGGGTGAATACGATCTGTAACGATAAAAAATGTCCCTGATTATAAAGTTGATGACAATGTAACATAAATATAAATGCGAGTTTTTCAGGAAATCTAAAAAACAAAAGGCGGAAGACGTATTTATTTTTATCTGTAATGTCTACTGTAGCGGTAACCACAACTGGAAATGGTCCGTAAGGAATGATAAAATGTGCTACAACAAGATTTGGTACGCGTAAAACGCACCAACGCGCAGAGCTCGCCCTTAGGTGAAATATGCGTTGCGAGCAGTGGTTTTTAATTATTATGGCCTTTTGGTTAACAATTTGAAAATATGTTATAGGTGTAAAAAGTCTTACATTTAATTTTAGATTATATTGATAAAAAAAATTTTTTTTAGTTCATACTTTAAAATTCAAAATTATAATATTTAATTTTTTTTTTCGGGTTTTGGATTAACAAAATGAAAAAATATTATAGATATAAAATATCTTATAATTTTTTGTAGAATTTTTAATTGTATTAATTATTTTTATAAGGGCAGTATTAAGGGGGGCTCTAAATTTCAGGGCCCTATAACTCGGGAAGTATACGTGCGATTGGATTTATACTGCGAGCGGATTCAAATGGGATGGCAAATAATATGTGTACCAAATTTAGATTATATTGATAAAAAAATAATTTAGTTCATACTTTAAAATTCAAAATTATAATATTTAATAATTTTTTTCGGGCTTTGGGTTAACAAAATGAAAAAATCTTGTGGACAAAAAATATCTTAGAATTTTTAGTAAAATTTTTAAATGTTTCAATTATTTTTATAAGAGCAGTATTAAGGGAGGCTCTAAATTTTGGGGCCCTATAACTCGGGAAGTATACGGGCGATTGGATTTAAACTACGAGCGGATTCAAATGGAATGCAAAATAATATGTGTACCAAATTTGGAGTGAATCGCTCCGGTACCTTCAGAGGAGTAGAGGGCACAAATTTGGTCTTACGAGCGAGCGACGACTAACATCCAAGTGTATAAGTTATATACATTTTCGGAATCAGGGCGACGAGACGAACACTTTTTCTTAATGAAATTTTTTGATCTGAGAATGCTACAGACATACGACCGAATGCTTTAGCCTCTTCGGTACTACGTACGGCGAGCTAATAAAAAAAATCTTTTTTAAGCAACAACAATCAACCCCATTTTTTATTAATTTTTTGGCAAAGCAATTTAATAACATTGTAAGAATTCCATTCTTGTTAGTTAAAATAGTGCATAGTAAAGTAAATTCGAGTGGTGTACGAATCACTATTTTCTAAATATAACGTTGTCGATCCCCAATGAAATACGATTTATAAATATATATTATTTTAACTTCCCTTGATGTTATTAATTATGCGATGAAGAATCAATTCATGTACAAACCGGAAGTAGTAAGAACATTTATAATGATTTATATTTGAATAGATAAAATGATATTCTTATTGATTGATTAATAAACAATACAGAATTGATTGCAGCAACATCCTAACAGGCAAAACAAAAAAGATTCAAATAATTTTATATTTGTGATTTGACATAGGTTATCACAAATAGATCGACTGAGGACGTATTTTGAGTGTATTGGTTATTGAAAATAAATATTGAAAAACAGCGGATATTGAATATTATATTTGCAAATATTGATAATGTAACCGAATTAAATTCACAATAGTGTAATATCGAATAAGAATGTATCATCAACTTAGAGAATCTATCTCAACATCAGTACTGTTTTGTGAAGTGTGTAGAATGTTTGACAGCGCAATATTGCCGGGATATCTTCCATTCCAAGCAGTTTCTTGCAAAAATCGAATGTTTTCGTTCCAGTTATCTCGCAAATGGTGTGCGATTTTTTTCTTAATATTCGCAAACGCGTAATCTAAAGAATAATTAGTTTATCTCTCGAGTATTATTTCTTATTGAAATATTTATAGATTTATGTATATAAATCTATAAATATAACAGGTAATTACTCATGAATCAATATAATATATGTTTAAGTATTTAAACATATATTATATTGATTCATGAGTAATTACCTGTTATGTTTATAAATTATTTTATATAATGTGTTATTGCTAAGTTATGATTACTGCTTAGTATTGATTTTATTGGCTATGTATATATTTTCAATAACTTTTGCAGTAAATAAATAAATATGAATTATATTATTATTATTATTTAATTTTATTAGTGGGTACACATAGATTAAATTTCAATTGAATACGTTATTAACAAGGTTGCAAAGCAAATAAAAATAAAGAAATTGATTTTGCTAATGTGGTATTTGGTGATGTAAAATCTGTCACTGTCATGGTTTATAGTTTGTTGTCATTTTTAATAAATTTAAATACGTTTATTAACAAATCTGATACACAGTAGTCTTGAAAAAGGTGAATTTGAAGTAATAGAGCGTATAAAAAGTTTTGCAACGTTTAAAGAAAACTTGAAATTTCAAATGACAGATGAGAAAAAAAAACAGCTCTGGTGTATATACACTTGCGCCAACATCTAGTAATAAAATTACCCCATTATGTACTTGCAACACATTCAAAACAGCAAGAAAGTATGACAAAACGATCCCTGAAAATACTTCAAAGTCGTTTTTATTAAAAAAATCCCGTTATATGGTATTATAAAAGCAATCGCAAATTAGAGATTTGAAAACAAAATTGTCAATTAGTCAACCAATTCTTTTTCAATCACGTGTCAATAGCGATATTTTCTTCTTGGATGGAAAGATGGATCTTTTACTGGATTCAAATTAATTCGTAAATTCCGACGCTTTCCTTTTTGTCGTCCCTATATAAATGGGTAAATGATGTATGGCGCGAACTATACAAAGAAACATATTACTGCGTTGATCGTAAATTACGCAGCATTTGGCAGGTTGCTTACATTGGTCCAGGATCGGATTCACAACAAATAAATTACTGTTTTGTGGAAATGAAAGGCTCATTTATTATATACATAAATATGCTCGGTTAAATATTGCGCAATGTATTGAAAATCGCATCAGGGTTATATATTTCAAGGTTACAAATACAGAGAACATATAATTAGATATTAGTTTCTATTAAAAATTGGTAGAGATGCATGTTCCACCGCACAGGAGATTATGTGTGTGTATTTCTATACGTCTAATATAAACCAAAAGAAAATATTAGTTTAATCATTCACGAAATGAAGATTCTTCTGATTGAAATACTCGAATCCCTAAGAAACATTTTATGCTACTTATTTAGGTTGAATGCTACTAAATATAAAGCATCGGTACAGGCACCAATGCCTTTAGGTCACTGAGTAATCAATTCAGTACAAGATATTCCTTTTTAAGTAGAGAACTTTGTTTTAACCACTGTTGTATTAAATTATAAAATCTAATTATATCGACTGACTTTTGAAGAGATAATTTATGTATGTTTATGAACTTCATTGGCGACCTTAATTATATAAAGTAATTCAAATCACAACAAAAATAGTAATTACTTTTGTTGGATATTCTAAATTTTAAGATTTTTTTAAATAAAATTTTGAATGCGATACTTCTTTAAGTTTATAAAATGTCATATTTTCTGCAGATTCATTTACATATATTCAAAAAATTATTACATTATATTTTGCATATCATTGTTATTATTTATATTTTATATTTTTATGGCATTTTCGTTGTAAATTTTAAATATAACATGCATTGGGGCAGGCACCAGTGCATCTAGCTCGCCGTAGCAGCGAGCAACAATCATATGAAATACATTAATGAAATCGATAGCAATTGTTGAAGTACAAAATAGTCAATAACAATTCAGTATAACCCACATCGAATATTACCGTTAAATTTACGAGTTCAGAATATTTCATTATTAAAATACTTCTTTTTTAAAAAACCTCGTAGAAAAGAATAACCTGGGATTAAAACGTAACCTCACGTCCGAATTTATTATTTTAATGAAGATCTGCTTGTCGAGTTTTTGTTCTCATTTAATCTTTACTAAAGCCAAGGGAAAATCCAATCCTGTACACATGTCTCATAACCAGTGGCTGTCAACAGTTTTATTTATAGCGGGCAAAATAGGACAATATATTATTATTGTACTTTTATTGTAGGGGCGAATAATCCAGTAAATTAGAAACGTGTGAGTTTTTGTGACGTGTATTGTTCTGCCCTGCTAGTTCGAAAGGGCGTTACTGTACTCTTATAGTTATGACAAGGCTAGTTTGTCTAATACACAGATCTGTCAAGATACGTAGGATATAGTTTGTTAAAATGACATGCGATAAGCAATAATTTGCAGGCATGGACTATGTAATGTACATCACATAACTAGGATATAAAGTTAATATTTAATTGGGGTAAAATTGAGATAGATAGCGCTTGCAGGAAGGATGACGCACAATGCACTGCAGGAAAGTTAGATTAGTCGAGTGTTGTGCTCGTGGTGCGGAATCTTTGGATAGTACACCACGAACTGGGATTGGGATCGTTCTCGGTATTAAAAGTTAAAACTTATAGAAAATGTGTATGAACAATTTATTTTCTAGTGAGACACATGTAGCGGGTTCTATGTCTCGTGTCGAACTGCCCTGTTCTTTCGAAACATGGCCGTAAGAGAAACTTATTTTCTATTGTCCGAAATATTCCACCTTGTAGAAAGTTTGGGTCCTTGGGTTTTCCGCGAAGCGGCATTGTTAAAGATAACCGTTAGGGTTCTTGTGCGTTGGCCTTGGTTAGTTGAAAGAATTTAAAAAAAGGACGGAACCAAACAACCTACAAGGGTCGGACTTTCTAAATTTAAACAAAATAGCGCTCATAACATCCTTCCCCCCTTAGACGAAGATCAGTTTATTTCAGGTAACTGATCTTTTACAATTACCTTCGGGGTAGTCGGTGTTTTTGGCGGCTCATCATCGTCATCGTCGGTCATATCAGCATATGATCGCACTTGAAATTCCGTTCGTTTACTACTCTTTTTATTCCCTTTCCAGCAATTTATTATATTTACACATACACCTTTCTTACATCCATTTCGTTTTACACAACATATTTTTATTAAATAATAAATTACCGCAACAACTACCACAGTTACAAGTCCATAAGTTATGAATGAAAACCTTTTAGAAGACTCTGAGGTCTTTATATTATCTTCTAAATCCTTCGC
The DNA here is from genome assembly GCA_933228885.1 of Leistus spinibarbis. Lineage (NCBI taxonomy): Eukaryota > Metazoa > Arthropoda > Insecta > Coleoptera > Carabidae > Leistus > Leistus spinibarbis. The sequence continues at coordinate 4,680,325 of OW121794.1, read as the reverse complement.
TCGCTTTGACAAGTCATCTAAAGTATGGCTGGCGAGATTTAAATCGTCAAGATGCATGCTAACATGATGGATTCCATGCATAGGTATTTGTGTTAAATTTAAAGTTTTAATTCGTTCGTCGCAACAGTCTTCACTAATATTATAAGGTGGTACATATTCTACCAGAACTTCGCTAGAATATGTGTTACGCGGGGTTAAAATTGCTGTCTCTGTATACGCTTTGCACGTTTTATTTAAAGTTAGTTTTCCTGTACCTTTGATTCTAAAATTTAAAGGTTCCTTGATATTTTTACAACTTACAGTTATTTGTTCATAATTTGGTGCTACAAATAGCCAAGCGTTAACAGTGAGCATTTGATTCCAAATGGTTCCTTTTAATTTGGTGATACGCTTTTCGCAAACATCAGGTATGTTTGTGTATGATTCGTATAATTTAATCTCGCAAATATTTTCCAAACTGATTAAATATGTTGGTCGAATTTGCTCACAAATGTATTGTTGATTTTCTATATTAATACAATTTTCAAATTCTGAATCTTTAAATAAAATGAAACGTTGTTTAGCCATATCAATTCCTATTATTTTAGCGGAAGGTTGTATATAGATGAATTTATCGCCGATCATAACTGGTAGTGGTGTCATTTTATATACTCTAAATTCTAAATGTTCTGTTAACGGTACCATTATAATATATACTAATTTCTTATCGCTATAAAATACATTTAACTTAATTAACTTAATTAACTTATGAATATTTTCTATAACAAGAGTTACAGGGAATTCTACATTTCGTGGTATGTGTTCTACCAATTTCTTTAATTCCAATAAAAATTTCGATGGTGAAAGAATAGAAGGATGCAAAACGCCTTTTTGTGCATGCAATACTGCATCAATTAAAACTTCTGTTTCAAATCTGTAACTTGAGACAATCATATGAAAAATTGTTATATATTCGTCAAGAATATTTACTATTTCGTTTTGTTTGGTTTTCTCGTTTAATTGTTTTGTCGAGACTATCAATTTATTCAAATTCTCAGTTATGAGTTTTTCGTTCTGGTCTAATGTTCTCATTGAACTATTAAATTGAGAGATTGTGGACTGTACTACATTTGCTTGTTGTTTCAATAAACCTGACATGGAGAGCTCATTCTCTGTAAACGAATTTATTTTACTTGAATAAAATTTAGCGTCGTCGTCGTCTAAAGTTCCGAATAAAACTTTAGCTGCCGAACCGATTATGTTGAACCACGCTCTCTTTGTTATTTTATGATAGGGATTAAATTCGCCTAGAACTTGCATTAGAATGTCATGCTGATGGTTAATTTGATCCATGGTGTGGCCAGTTATATTTAAAAACATACCGCACTTGTTTGTTAGAGATTTTAGTTCAGTTTGGGCACATAAATTCACTGTGCGCTCAAATTGTGTGGTAACTAATTTATATTGCCTTAAATAACTGTCGACATCGACGTATACTATGAGTGTCCATTCTTCATTATAGAAATGAGTTTTTCCTATTTGTTCGTAGTGGATGCCTGGCTGTTGTTCATACATTTCTACGTTGTAGGGACGCACAGCGTGTCCTTCTGAGAGGGATAACAGCAGTAAAAATCTGTAACAATGGTTTGAAAATTTCTTATATTAAACTAATTTTAATTCGGTCTTAGTTTTTCCTTTATTTAATTATTATTTTTAAATCGGCTTAATATTTAGTTGTAGTTATTATTTATACTTTGACATATATATATATATTTATTATTTTCCCTAATTAGAATTATGAAATATATTGTTTTAAACGATTGCAATGAACATTAATTTCTCGTTTCTTCGTTTTTACAACAAAATTTACCGGTCCTGTTTGTTTAATTATTACGTATGGTCCAATCCAGAAAGGATCTAATTTCTTTGATCTACCACGTTTGGCCATGTCGTCGTGAAGCAACACTTGATCACCAACTTTGAAATTAACGGTTTTTGCTTTTTTATCGTGATACTCTTTGCTCTTTATTTTGTTTGTAACTAAACGTTCCTGTGCAATGTTATGACTAACTTGTAATTTGTATTTTAGTTCTTTACACATATCATCATACGTATATTTTATTTCCGGTCGTTTTTTAATGCTACTGGGAAGTTCTACCTGTCTACCATAAATTAGTTCGAATGGAGAAAAACCTGTACTTGAATGCGGAGTGATATTATAATTGAACATCGCAAATGGTATCCATGAGTCCCAGTCAGTTTGATCGATATTAACATATTGTTTAATATATTCTATGAGTGTTCTATGGCTCCTTTCCAAAGCGCCATTTGTTTCTGGGTGGTAACCGGAGGTTCGAACCTTGTCGATTTTTAATAATTTACAAACATTCTTCATGAGCTCGCTCATAAAGTTTGTTCCTTGATCTGTCAATAGGCAGTCGGGTATACCATGTTTTAATATTATTCGCGTAACAAATTTATCGGCTACAGTTGTTGCTTCTTGGTTTTCAATAGCAAACGCTTCTGAATACTTAGTCAAGTCGTCTTGAAAAGTTAAAATAAACCGATTATTACTTTCGGTGATAGGCAAAGGTCCGACTATGTCTAGAAATACTTTTTCAAATGGCATGCGCGAAGTAGTGGTGATTTCCATGGGCGCTACAGCTCGGTTCGAGCGTTTTAACTTCTGACAAGATTCGCATCTTTTAATATATTGTTTTACTTGCTTTCGCATTCCATGCCAATCATATTTTAATCTTAGTCTACGTAACGTTCTACCTACACCTTGATGTCCACCTAAAGGGTGATCGTGATACTCGCGTATTATGTTTACTCGTTCTGTGTTTGAAAGAATTGTTATTATTTTATTTGTATAAATATGTATCGCTATATCTGTGTCTTTAAAAATTACCCTCAACATGGATCGTATGTGCTCCCACTTTAGTCTACCAAATAATTCAAGTGTTCGAGGCATTGCTAAATCTTTATACCTTTTGCTTATGCAGTGTTTCTTAAGGTTTATCAGGGTGTAATAAATGTCTGCATATGTTGGTTGCACGATTTCATTATTTTTTATAACAAGCTGCAAAATGACTTTCTTTGTATCTAATTCCCGTTCAATTACGTCTGTGATTTTTATGTTCCCTAATTGTTTTCCTGTAACTTCGTCTATTGTTACTGAATCAATGGCTAGGAATTGTATTTGTATGTAATCATTAGGGGCCGACGAAAAGTCGTCAGGAATTTCTACGATTTTAGCATTCATAATTAAAGTTTCCCCGATGAGTTCACAAAATTCTTCATAGCTGTAGTCATTTACTCTATTTATGTGCTGAACTGGGTAGATTCTAGATAACGCGTCTGCGTTCAGATTTGCTTTGCCAGCTTTGTGTACGATTTCATAAGTGTATTCCTCTAATTTTAAACGCCATCTTATTAGTCTTGACCCCGGGTCTTTTATTCCGAATAGCCAAATTAGAGGTTTATGATCAGTTACTATTTTAAACTTTTTACCAAATAAATAAGGTCGAAAATGTCTAGTGGCCCACACTATTGCTAGTAACTCTTTCTCTGTCGTTGAGTAATTAGTTTCTGCGGTATTAAGGGTCCTACTCGCGTATGCGATTGGCAAGTCATTCCCTGAGATATCTTGTGATAGTACAGCGCCTACGGCGTGATTGCTCGCGTCAGTCGTTAATACAAAGTCTTTACTATAGTCGGGATATTGTAGTACTGGTTTATTGGTTAGAGCATGTTTTAATACATTAAAAGCATGTTCGCATTTATCATTCCATGCAAACTTTATATCTTTTCTCAAAAGGATCGTGAGAGGCTTCGCTATTTTCGAAAAATCTTTAATAAACCGTCGATAATATCCCGCGAGTCCCAAAAATGATTTGATATCCTTTTCATTTCGCGGTTGAGGGAAATATTTTACGGAATCTATTTTTGAATTATCTGGTCTAATACCATTTTCCGTGATAATATGTCCTAGAAAAATAACTTCTTTACATAAAAATTTACATTTTTCAGGCTGCAGCTTCAAATTGTGATGTCTAATTCTATCGAAAATGTCGTTGAGTTTAGTAATATGTTCCTGGAGATTTCGCGAGTACACTACTATGTCGTCTATATAAACCCAACAATGGGATCCTTGTAGTCCGGATAAAACATTATTCATCATGCGCGTGAAACTAGCTGGAGCATTTTTTAAACCGAAGGGTAATCGATTGTATGCATAATGTCCGAAATCTGTGCTGAAAGCAGTTTTTTCTAGATCTTTAGGATGCATCGGAATCTGATGGAAACCGCTTGCAAGATCTAACACACTAAAATATTTTGAGTTTCCCAGCTGATCTAATATCTCCGTAATGTTAGGTAATGGGTGTGAATCAGCTGCTGACAACCGATTTAATTGTCTATAATCTACGACTAAACGCCAATTTTGTTTCCCCGATGCCTCCGATTTCTTTGGCACTAATATAATTGGAGCATTCCATGGACTTTGTGTGGGACTTATTATTTTGTGTTTTAACATGTCTTCTACTTTTTCGCGTATTATTTCCTTTTGGGTGTGAGGTAAACGGTAAGGTTTTATGTTGACGGGACGCGCGCCATCTAACAATGGTATTGTGTGCTGATATGCATCTGTGTGAGTCAGTGTGTCTCCCTCTAAATGAAATAGATCAGAGTATTCTGCGCATAGGTCTAATATGTGACTTCGTTCTTCGCTGTTCAAATGTTCAACAGCTAATAGTCTGTTTATTAATTCTATTCGACAATGAGGATTTCTTTCTTCTACGACATTGATCTCGCGTTTATTTAAATTATCATGTGATATAACTTCAAATTCTTCTAATTTAACCGTTAGATCAGTTATTACACGTTCCTCTTCATTTATATTTAAAATTGATGCTATGCATTTATTTTGTTCGGATTGTGTCAAACAGTTAACTAAAAATACGCCGTCTTGAATTACTTTCCCTGGACATAAACCTACAATATTGTTTGCACAATTTATTTCTAATAGAGTTTCGCTTCGCGCAGCTAATTTTATTGCGGGACCTAAATTTGAGGTTATCGGCAAAATAACATCTCCGATTTTCAAAATATCATGATTTTCGTAGTCTATTTTTGCTTTAAATTTTTTGAAAAAATCTCTACCTAAAAGTCCATCGCACTCGTATGGTAATTCGACATTCATTAGGTGAAATCCGTGTGTCACACTGTAATTATTGCTCAATTTAATATTCGCGTAAGTTACTCCGAAAGTTTTTATGTTTGTATTTGTTATGCCTTCTACAGTGGTAGCTTTTTCAGTATGGACTAAAAAATTTGGATCAGCTTTACTTTTTTTAAAAATGCTTATTGCAGCGCCAGTATCTATGAGGAGTTTCGCGACTCGCGTTTTAGCAAGGTTCATGTCAAGAATAACATGACCTGTCTGTTCGAATTCATCTCTAGCTAGTAAAATGCATGCCGTTTTCTCATCCGATTCTGTTACTAGATTAGATACTACGTTTACAGAGTGATTAGCAGGATTAGTTTCGCTATAATTTCTGTTCCGTTCATTATGATTTTGCTGGTTAGAATTAAACTGAACACGATTTCCAGGGTTATTGTATTGCGGTTGTCTAGATTCATATGATTTGAACCGCTGATTTGCATTTCGACGTTTGTAACAATCGGCTATTGCATGTCCTGGTTTTTTACAGTAATTGCATGTTAAAGTTACTGAATTTACTCTAGGATAATTAGATTGATGTCGTGGAGGTAAACTAGTCTGTCTTTGATTTGTCATGCCTCGATTTAAATAACAATTCACTACTGTGTGATTTGTTTTTCCACAATTACTACATTTAGGTCGCGTGTGTTGCGCCGACATACTATCGAAATATTTGAAACCACTTGCATCATTTTTTAATGAGGTTTCTTCGGATAACGCATTTGACATTGCTAATTCTAAAGTTTCTGGATCCTTCGCTTTCAGGATGTATTTTAATGGATTAACTAGACCTTCTATGTAAGTTGCTTTAGTTTGTTTTTTAAGTAGATTTTTTATAACTAGAGATTCTGTTTCGTTAAAATCTTCAGTTGACGCAGTAACTAAGTGATGAAATAGCGTCTCTATTCTTAAATTATATGCGGATACTGATTCGTTGTAACCTTGTTTACATTGATTTAATTCGATTTGCAAACGCGCTGTGTTTCGCTTTACAGAAAAATGTTCGTCCATGAGAGCTTTTAATTGGGCAAAAGTAGTACAAGACCTAAAGTCGATACATTTCGCGGCTTTACCTGATAACTTTGATTTTGTTATGAACTGTACTACAACAGGCTTATGTGCATCAGATACCATATCGTATGCTAATTGTGCACTTGCTATGAATCCTGAATATTCATCTTTTCTTACACCATCGTAATTTTTTATTAACTTAAAAGCTAAATCTAAACTTATAGTTGTCATTGTGATTGTTTAGTTTCTAAATAAATTGTCTAAAAATGTTCGTTTTTGATTTGAGTAGATTTTTGTTTTTTATTTGTTGACTTTAGGGATTATTTCACTTTCACTAATTTATTTTGAGTTTCTGTTGAGTTTAAACACAAGACAAAGTTTTCACTACACTTACATGAAATTCATCATGGCTCAGCTAGAATCTGGATTGCCTCGGTGTGGTCTATCTCTCGTCCAAGGTTCCGGAATAGAATGTTGATACTGGATTCTTCCGAGTTGTAGATTTTTGTTGTGGTGGATTCTGGGTCTCTAGCGAACGTCTTCACTTTTGAGCGCAAGTATTATATTACTGCACAGAATTTCTCACACGCACTACACTGTTGTGAATTTTTCCACCGATAATCCCACACGCTGCCACCAAAATTGTTGTGCTCGTGGTGCGGAATCTTTGGATAGTACACCACGAACTGGGATTGGGATCGTTCTCGGTATTAAAAGTTAAAACTTATAGAAAATGTGTATGAACAATTTATTTTCTAGTGAGACACATGTAGCGGGTTCTATGTCTCGTGTCGAACTGCCCTGTTCTTTCGAAACATGGCCGTAAGAGAAACTTATTTTCTATTGTCCGAAATATTCCACCTTGTAGAAAGTTTGGGTCCTTGGGTTTTCCGCGAAGCGGCATTGTTAAAGATAACCGTTAGGGTTCTTGTGCGTTGGCCTTGGTTAGTTGAAAGAATTTAAAAAAAGGACGGAACCAAACAACCTACAAGGGTCGGACTTTCTAAATTTAAACAAAATAGCGCTCATAACACGAGATACTGAGGGTTCAGACTTGCGTCATTGACCTATAATTATCTGATAAAAATCAAATATTTCACTAGCTTAAATATCTACTTTAATATCTACGCATCAAAAATGATAAAAAAAGGTACACAAACTTACAATATTTTTTTCATTCCAGAATCTACAAAAATGATAAGATTTCTGAAGCATATATGACCATAAAAGCAAAAGCTGGAGGGGCCTGCACTCGTCTTACATTTTCCTTAGATTTCACTAGACACGTTATATAGTGGACACGTGTAAATCAACCGCTGACTAAGCTAATGGTAAAGGATACCTTATAAAATTGAATAAGCAAGATCATGAGATTAGCTTCCGCATTTCAGAATAGGCATTATATGTTATACTGTCAAACAGATAACAGGTGCCCGTTGTCCGATGCGAAGCGTTGTTATTCATAAAATAGCTACTTTGCAATATTCTATGATGCGTGAAGTAAAGATGTACGAATACTGTGAACACAATTATATAATTGGGGAAGAGTGCAATTTTTCAAAATTACTTATTCCCTTAAATATTTGAAATTTATGCTTAAAGAATAAGGCAAAAGGGTAAAATAAGTGATTATGCTTTATATTTCCCTGCTGTGGAAGGCGTAAGTCGTTCAAAAGTCCCGCAACTCCAGAAAGAATTAGTGGAAAATAAGTTACACCCGCGACTGTCAATTCTTTTGTTATAACAAAAATGATAAGAATTACAGTCGAGTTTTATTTTCGTTCGCTGATATTAGGATTGAAAAACAATTCACCGCTTAAATCAAAATTTGTTCCTCTCCTATACCAACCAGGGAAATGTGAGCCCAAGTCTCAAAAACCTACCCAAAGAATACCCAAACAAAATTGGCATAAATGTATGCAATTTTGCTTAAACATTTTTTTGGCAGACTTCTAGGCAACTTCGCAACATTGTGCTGGTTGGGTACACAACAGCTGAAGTTCTATGTCACTTTTTAGAGTTCCGCGAATTACGACTTTTAAGCACTCACTTCACATATTATAAACGGTCGTTTCATTATATTTATAACACTGACTCTACACTGACTATTCACTGACTTCACCAACTTTTCACTGACTTTTCACTAATTTATCACCGACTTTAGCAATTCACTAATGTATTTGAAAATAAACATTCGCGTAACATTACCGAAGAGTCAAAATTGCGTACGGTACATTCATATATAAATAATGAAATAAATATAGAAATCAGGAGTGAAATATAAAGATGGCACTTGGGGCTAATAAAATATCACTTACCCAATTTTCATTTCGGATGAGGCGTCTGCATTAACTCTATAGTCTGTAATAAGGTAAAGTAGAAGTTTAGTACAGTTGGATATATTTTGAAAAATGTTAGGGAATAAACGTACTAGCTGTTCACAAACTGATAGAAAACGATTAAAATTGAATTTGATTTATCTGATTGGTTTATTGTGTGATTGTGAATAAAGTGATTATAATTTAACATTCTTTTCTATTCTAGTGATGACAGTTGACGATGTGTTTAAAGGGTAGAAATAATAATGATTAACATTTACCAAAGTCGACTTTCTCAGAATCAGAATCAGAATTCAACTTACAGCACCCGGAACTTCTAGACTACCGTTCCATATAATTCAATTCTAGATTTTATTTATTTGTTGTGTGAAAATGTCTAATTGTCTGTTTCTTTAAATTTAATAAATTGATGTTTTAATTCAATATTTTAAACAACTTGCAAAGTATTATCAAAATGTATGTGTTGTGATAATATGCTTGTATTTTTTTTTTATTTGTGTGCATATTCATACATTATTATCATTTAATTACTCTTTTCTGAATAATATATATGAATTTTGTAAATTGGTTCTATCCAATTATTTTTGTTTTGAAATAAAATATTCAGATAATACAATAACGATAACAGTAAATGGTAAGCTTTAGGAGAACATATTTCAAGCAAGAGTAATAAGAATAGTCAGAGGAAATGCGTCCACAAATGTTTTTGTTGCGAGCAATACATTTAATCAGATTGAATAGGGTTGTCTGCCATCCCAGTCATGGGAAAGTCGGGACGTTATGTATGTATGAATATGCAGTATATTTGTACGAGTTTTGGTCACGTTCTTCTGCACGTATATGTTCAACTCACCACTCACCAGGGAGACCGACCAACATGCGCAGGGAAAAGTTAATAGACCGTGTAGCGGATAAGTCCAATAGTACCTGCATTGCACATAAATTCACATTTGACTAGTGTGGTCGCGTCGTGTCGCAGAAAACCTCAGAGGTAAACATAAAAAATATATATAGAAATCTCTGGCATTTTACGAGGTAAAGTATGGCCTTACGGGAAATAATATTTCAAGATATGATGTTTCATGGGCATACATGCATTATTTTAAGGCGACTTTTGTTCAAAGATTATCTATGGTAAATCGTAAAAATAGAAAAAGAAAACCTTCCTGCTAAAACATGTAATTCAAAATATAATTTCAGTCTAGTGGGAAAGTAAGAACACGGACATACACTGTATAAGTAGAACTGTAACATAAAATAAATATCAACACTCTTTTTTTTTACTATTTACTTTCTTATACGAATGCATATAAGGAAATATTGTGAACAAGAAAAGAACTAGAGATTTTAACGGAAATAGATGTTGTGCACCTCATTTCTGACCATTTCCAAAATGATTTTTGCGTGTCTGTCTGTCTGTGATCCCTCTACAATAAATACTGTTTATAATATAATTGGTTGCAAGAAGAAATCATCTAGTTTTTGGTGCAATATCTTATCTGGAAGCAATGTTTCTCTTGATTCATTTTTAATATTCTGAAACTTCAAGAAGTAGCGAAAAGATTAATCATTGCGTTTTTTCTTTCGACCAAACTATTAATGATATAAAGTTGAAAGAAAAACTGATAGTATTTGAATAAGCGAATTTTGAAATTATTAAAATGCCATTATCCATATAACTCGAAAACGGTACATCGTATCGCGCCGCCGTTAACAGATTTGAGTTCCCCAATACTTAAACACTCTATAAGCATACTTTCAGCCTTGTTGAAAACAAAAATAATTGACACATTTCACGAAATTTTTCTGCTTAAAATATATCTAGAAGTAATGTTTCTCTTGTTCCTTTTTTACTAATCTGAAAACGGCAAGAAGTAGCGCAAAACATGAATCTTATATGCTAAAGATATTCCAATTTTTAGCTACTTTTGTTTTACATATACGTTTTCCTTGTTACTATACATATTGATATTGTTTCACAGCAAAGGTTGAGGAAATTAAAAAGAACAAGCACCTATATCTTCAGCTCACCTTATATGAAGTATATGGTGTAAGGGGTTGACCGGGGTGGTCAACTCTTACTATATTTAACCGGGTTCTTGCCAAACCGATGTGAACAGGACATGTTTAGGAGATGATCCAATTAATTACAAACTCGACAATAGTAACAATAACAATATAGTTATATTAATAATTGATTAAGATGATAACATTGACTATTACAATGAACACGTATTTACAACCATAGACCAGTCAACGGGGCACTCACCTAAGGCCCCGGATCACACCTGGTAATGTGATACTAACTACTGGTTAAGAGTTCATTTATATAGCTCGAAATATGCATACTCAGCAACCTACATTTAATTGACTGCGTAATAAATAATATTATTAAGTATGTTATTCTTACGTAATAACATACGTTACAATGGGATGAGCGCGTTATTTACGGACCCCACCACTCCGAGCGTACATATACATACATATATACGTAAAATGTTTTAAATTAAAAAATAAATATCTGAAAAAATGTTCATCGAGTAGAAAGTATTTTTTGTAAATAATTTTAATAAACACTGGTTATTCATTTTATTCTATCCTTACGTGCGCTTTTACCCAGTATATGGCTATAGGGGTTTCTTTAGAATTATTCAATTACTCAATAATTTTATAAATAATTTCTTCAATTTATTTCTAGAAATGTTGTTATTACATAACCTGCGACACAGATAAGACTTTTTTGTAGAAGAAACCATTTCTTTAGTAAGTTATCCTCAGCACTTGAAACTGGAAACTGATTTATGTATTTGGTCAGAAGTATTATTAATTGTCATCCAAATATTACTTGTTTCACATTAAAATACTGCCTGTATGCGAAATTTTATTCTGGACGGACTGATAAACTTTCTGTAATCGGGTATTATGATATTTACAAATACGCTCATATAAAATAAATGTAATTATACAAAATTGTTTATAAACCAATGTATATGAACTGCATGCATTGTCTTAGGTAATACTCGCATACTGCGCAAGAACTGTGTGCAATGTCCAACACTGGTATGAATCGGACGAGGGCGTGACCCTTGCCCGGGATGAAAGTTCCTGTGGGACTCTATATTGTCATAAGACTTTTGTTTTAGCTCGCCAATGTAAGTTTTGAAAAGGGGCACATTATTGCCTCTAGGGTCTACTTTAAGAAGGTTTTATTTACATCAACCCAGAGCGCAAATATGTCTACACCGAGAAAAAAAAAATTAAAATCTATCTTAATATTTCTTACTTGCTTTCAGACAAATAAGCCACCTATCTGGATTGAATCTTAAAGCATAGGAACCAAATCAAGGAAATAACAGAAAAAACGCTGGAGTATTTCGACCAATATATGAACTTCTTCAGAGAGTTTGAGATGATTGGTGGTGATGTGCTCAATGTCTTCATATGATGTTTGTTGAAGTGTGTGTAGGCTACATGTGAAGTGTGTTGAAATTTACCAACGTGTTTTCTCTCTAACTTCCCCTTTATACATTTCAATAATTGACTTCATCGAGCAAAAGATTACAATAATTGAAAATGTATGAATATTGTCAAATAGTGGTTCAATGTTGCGAGAAACCTCATTACCAATTACCATTATTGTAGAATACAGAATTGAAGGATGTTGTAAACAAAGGATTAAATATGTTGGAAATTAACTAGACTATTTTGGGGAAAGTAAATCTCATGAACTACAAGCTTTTACAACCGCTGTAATCCTTAGGGATATTCTATTTAGTTTTACTCCCTCCATCGCTATTGACACATAGAATTATACTTGTGCATCATTTATTGCACAAGTGAAGACAATTTATCACACGAAAAACCTAAACAATGATTAAATAATAATGTTGCAAACAACCCGTAACTTATTATATATTATATAAAGTTACACCGAGCGCTAACAAATTTCAACAATATTATAAAAATATTTTCTATATACATTTGTAATTTCAAAATTGATCATATTATTTTCGATCAGTACAAATATTTGTGGAAGAATCAATGCTTCCAACTTATAATAAAAGAACCTGGAGTACCTTTCACTCGATTTTCTTATAGTTTGTTCGACCATTGCCATTACACAATATCAATTGCGCTACTGGGGAAACGTAAATGTAATTTGGCCTTTTTCAAAGGTAATTTTTGCAGTAAATGATATTCTTTTCTAAAAACTTCTCAAATACAGAAATGCTCAATTTTAATTTCATTCATTTTTATAAGGTTTAATTTTCTCTAATTAAATTGCATTTCGAGTTGTGTAACAAATATATCGACTAAAGGAGCATTTCCGGTTGAAATATTCTATGAAAAAATTTGAAGTTTTATTTCTTGAGAAATACAAATCTTAAATTCAAAACATACTTAAGAGGAATTCCTACCCAGTAGCATGAAAACAAAAATCATCGTTCCGCTCTTGCCGTTTTCTGATCCTAAATTAAAATATAATCGTTCTAAAAAAATATATGTCGCTTAAGTATGATCTAATGCACGGCTGTACAGACGAAATTTTACAAAATTTATATATTTTACATATAAATATAATTGAAATATTTTCCAAAAATTGATGATTTTCTTAAGAGGTTTATTATGAATTGAAGAACGATATTTGCAATTTACGGCTGTACATACCTAGATTAAACTTTTAACTTGCACTTATTAACAGAAATATATTTTTAAAATACATTTTATGGTCATATTTTGAATAACTGTAGGAGCATTTTCAATGTAACTGTATTCTAATTTAGCTACTGCCTATAACGGTAACATTTGTAAACACTGCGGTACAGTTGAAACGAAAGCATTTCAATATCTGGTTTGTATGTATTTTATATATTGTTATATTTGTGCTACTGAATAATGCTGATAGCGAAAAGTGGGCTCGGTAGGGATTCCTCTTAAATGTTTAAAGGCCTAAGAGGTAAAGTATTCACAAACACGCATCTGCTAAAATAATAGAAAAGGGAATACATAATTCAGTCTTGAGGATATGTCAACACAAAAGCACAAAAGAGCTATAGTGACTGGGCGTGTGTCTGTAATTATCTCGGACAAAAAAATTCTAATCTCGTCGCATTGATTCCAAAAATATATATAACTCATATGATTCGATGTAAGAATCTTGCTCGCTTGGTTATTTTGGATGCTATAATTTGTTTTAAGGGTTGTATTAAAGAAGGCTCTACATTTTTGTGCCCTATAACTGCGGAAGTATACTGACGATTAAATTAATACTGTAAACAGATTCAAATGGGATGCCATATAATTGTGTAGCAAAATTGGTTCAAATCGCTTCTGTACCTTCAGATCATAGTTAAATTTATATATATATATATATATATATATATATATATATATATATATATATATATATATACATATGTATGTATGTATATGAATTCTTAACGACGAGACAAACACTTTTTGTTAGGGAAATGTTTTGATCCGAGAATGCTACAAATTGCTTTAACTCTTCTGTATTTCGTACGGCGAGCTAAATAAGCAATAATAAAGGAAGTGTGAGGTCTCATTTCCACCGGAAGTACATTGGGTATTGGATTTAAAATGCGATGTAAACTAATTGGGTACTCATATTATATGTAAACCAATTTAGTTACATCGGCCCAATTCCCTTTGAAGCAGACATAAATTTGGGTTTTAGGACCAACCCAGCGTGCAAGCGGTCGACATTCGATTCAATATTTTCGAAATTAGTAAAACATGAAACGAATTTCTGTGCAAACATTATTTGCTATTGAAAATATCACAGGCACACGACTGAGCATAGATCTTTTGTAAGACAAGTAAAAAATATTTGCAGTTTATAAGGCTGTAACAGATAAAGTGCTAATAACAATTTCAATAATTATTATGTACTTTAAAAATGAAACGACCAGCACATTTAATCATTGGATTCTCTTCACTCATCTCGATCCGTTAATTCTCGCAATATTTCAAACTCTTCAATTTGTTCGCATGCGACCATTTTGTGTTCTCAATTTGCTGAAACTCATTCATTCTCTTCAACAACTTATCTCTCTCAATATATCCGAACAATCTTTGTTGAATTATAGCTCTCTTTCTAAAAATCGTTGCTATAAAAGATTTGTAACATGTTCACATAATAAATGTTTTAATATAACAAAATACGTGAATTGAACATTGCATAACATACTGTTCATGTCCATTTACTACTAGACATACCTTTGTGGAACGTGCCGCAACTCGAGAACATATAATTTAACTGGTTTAATAACGAATTCTTCATGCAAATATATGAAATATCTCTTAAAAATTCTAGTGAATGTAGTGGAATTGTACATACATATATAATCTCGTATCCATGGATGTGCAACTATTTCTATAATAGCAAATATTTCTGTATGCATAAAAAGAATCACTACCATTGTTCGAAGACGAACGTATGTAGTACTCGTATATAAATAAAATAATTCGCCTTCTAAAACAATATAACTTGGGATTTCAAAACTATTAATTAAATATTTACCTCATTTATAAAGACTTATAAAGGCCGGTTGCACAGCTTACGCTTAGTATGTAAACTAAGTTTAAAATTTAGACTTTGTTGGTGTGTTTATAAATCTTACTCTGTCTAAAGTGACACTTTGATTGTAGCCTCCAAAATCAACGGCTTAGAACTAGCTTAAAGTACGTATTACAGAATAAATTCTCAATTCTATTTCATTCCCTATCTTTTTACTTTAGTTACGAAATAAAAATTTTCTCCCTCCATTACAGTGTAGGGGGTAGAATATTCTTTTCAAAAATAGTAGGTGCACATCTAGACTATGTACAAGTCTTAAGTTTGAAGTTTTATAATTTTACGTTTGACAGTTTTGGCTCTAGAACGTTCACAGACTGATACGTAGACGTAGATTAATTTTTATAATATTTATTTCTTCTTAACTCGTGTCGCTATTGAGTTATGCATCACATGACAAAAGCAAACAAACAATTCCAGTTAGTATACCTATTCAAAAATAGGAGGTTTTCTTTCCAAAGATATACAAATCTCCGTATTTTTATGTGCAGCGTATTGGTTATAAAGCGTTCACACATACTCATTATTGAGTAAAATTGACAAAATGAATTCAGAAACCCTCAAAATGAATATTTGCATAAGAATATCAAGGTCAATTTATTTGTGATCACATTAGTTTCTATTAAACATAACGTATAAGAAGGAAAAACATATTTTGTCGTTAAAGATTGGATGGGAAACCATATCATATTTTCAATAGAGCATTGATATATCAGCGACACCATGTTTCAATTCAAAAAGAAGCATTACAAATGAACCACCTTAGAATTCTGGAAAATGTTTCTTTCAAAACTTATTCATTCCGTACTACTTCTCCGCAATAGATATAGAAAGTCAAGCGTAGAGTAGATTTTTAAAAAAAGAGAAAATAAAAACTCAGCAATTTGCCAAGGGGTAAAAGAATTACTTTTCAATCCAGGAGTAAAAAGAATTGCTTTTCGATGCTTCATCCATGATTTTTATATTGCTTTTACGGACAACAAAAACGTTGCAAAAGAATATTCATGTTGCTTTAATAAAGCATCTGCTCCATTGTGAAATATAGCCAGAAATAATTTAAAACTTGTTCCCACAGATGCTAACGAGGCAGTTTGCGTCATAATAATTATTGTAAAAGGTTTTTTCAGCACAATAGTTTGTGAAATAATATCACTTGTTTTGTTGTAACCATCAACATACTGATTTAAAAAGACTGGACGCGCACTAAATCTCCGGTGCAGTTTGTATAGAAATGCTAGTTTCACATAAAAAGGTAAAATAAGAGGTAAAACGTTAGTTTTATTAGCTTGCCGTACAGCATGTACAAAAGAGCTATAGTGAACGGTCGTGTGTCTGTAACATGCTCGGATCGGAAAAAAAATTACAAAGAGTTCTTGTATATTCGCTCTGAATCCAAAAATATATATTACTCATATACTTGGATGTCTGTATCTCGCTCGTTCGGGCGGTCGTAAGACCTGAATTTGTGACCGCAACTCCTCTGAAGGTACCGGCCCAATCTTACTGAAATATAGTTATAGGATCCCAAAATACTGCCCTAGTCAACTTTAATTTTTTTTAGAATTTTCTACTAAAAATTCTAAGATATTTTATGTCATTAAAGTTTTTTCAAATTGTGAGCCCATAGGCTTGAAAATGAAATTTAAATATATTTTGAAGTATATCAGACATTGAACGCCATCTATAAGTGAAACGCTTGAATTAATTCAGTCGGTTCTATGAGTATAATGTCGATGATTTAGAATTATATACGTAAACTGAGAAATTCATTTATTTCATATTAAATGCAGAAGAAATGTCATCAAACATTCAAGACAACATAAACTAAATTTTAAAGACTCGTCGTATATTAATACATTATTGTATAAAACAATAATTTGAATATGTTCCAATAATGAATTGCTATCACTACTTTAATGCATTTTTACGATACGGGACAAATAATCGATAACCCTTTTGTCATTTATCCCAGAGGTGCATTAACCTATTGTCATATTTACCTTTTATAGTTTCTTTTTTCATTATTTTCACCTTTGGGATGATATGAGTTAAAGTTAAATGAGTTTTCATGTCGAATTTCAAGACTAATACACATTTCAAGTTGAAGTTATATGTAGA
Organism: Leistus spinibarbis; assembly: GCA_933228885.1. NCBI lineage: Eukaryota > Metazoa > Arthropoda > Insecta > Coleoptera > Carabidae > Leistus > Leistus spinibarbis. The sequence continues at coordinate 4,663,056 of OW121794.1, read as the reverse complement.
AATAAATTAGAATCGTGAACCAGTAAAAATGTATCATTAAATATATGGAATACGGTTGATAGTAAACGGTAGCGAACACATTCAACATAAAAATTTAACAGCAAACTCGGTTAGTTCATGCATTTGTTTTGCTATGTTCACATCTATGCAGTACGGACGTGATCCTGAAAAACATAGCCAACTCATATGTTGACTTACTCATGTGTCAAAAGTTAGCTATTTCGACTAGTTAACTTTTAACGGATGAGTAAATCAACAGCTGACTCGACTATGGCTATCAGGATCGCGCCCGTAAAATACAGATGCACATCTTCGTTTTTGTTCCCGCGTATGACATTTCGATTCGTTGCTAAGGTGGTATTTTCTTATTTATTTTGTGGTTAATATGTTAACTAGATTGATACATTTATGTATAACACTTATACTACAACTATGTTTCTCTCATTAAACTATACTTATTTCTACTTTAAATTTTTATTTTAAAATCTCGTTCAAATATATTCATTTGGTTATTGATTTCTTACGAACAATACTTCCGTCTTTCTTGCAGAATCGATTTCTGATTAATGTACCAAGAATGTCTATTCAAAAGTTTATTACTTACTGTACATGACCGCTATTTATTTATATTTCTCTCACAATATCGATTCCTGACTCACGCACAAAGACCGTCTAGTCACATGTTAATTTCCTTCTGTGCACGGCCGCTATTTATTTCTAACTATATCCGAGCCGGCATATATTGAACACAATTGTTCCACGACACATCTGTAGACTCTCCACAAGATTCTGGAACAGATTGTTCTAAAGAATTCCGTTACAATATATAAATAAAATTTAAAATACATATAATATAGAATGAAAACTACTCCAGTGCAAGACATTCCAGGTTTTTCTTTCAGTATAAGCTTAACAAAAGTCTACTTCAATTCTAATTGGCTTTAGCCGAAATAATAATAAACCGTTTTTCAGGCGAAGTAATCCAATTTACTCGCGTTAACTATTGTTCCGTTAGGAAGAAAATTAATTGGTAATTTAATTTCTATAAAATAATTTTGATAAGTTTACTGTGGAAATAACGATTTTTCGAAATGTGGGGCCGTTGTTGCTATGCGACAGAGCAAGTTGAGTTCAAAATGTTTACATACGTACTAGGCACTAGGGAAATGCAGTGGCTCCGGAACTTTATTATTACAAAGGGAGGGAGTTGAAAAATATAGGGGACTGAGATAGCAATACAACGTGAAATATTAATTATTTTTCTATTTCCATATAAATTACTCTTTACGAGTTATTTGACTACTCTAATTCTGGCCAAAATAACTTCTTGTCGAAATTATATATTTTGAAATGTTAAAGTTATATACAGGGGTCTGATATATTTCTGCAAATATATCATACATATTTCTTATTCGAATGTTAATAAGGAAGTAATGTAATCATGAACGGAAATACACGTTTAGACTTTTTCTGGATCAAAACTTAATTTAGTAATGACGTCTGTGTGTGTGTGCAAAATTATAAAACGTTTAACTTAAAATTTGTATAAGATGCAGGTGTGTTATCCTATTTTCGTAGACAATATCTTACGTTGGCATTCACCTTTAAAGCACGAAAAAAAGGCTGTTTTTTGACATTATTTTTTCAGGGTACGTTCGAAATATTCGCACGCGGTTTTTCGTATCGTATTTATTCAACTTTTCTCTTTAATAAGGTATTTTTTAAAGTTGGGTACGTTGAGCCCCGGAGAAAAGATGTCCAGGTTCAAAGTGGGCAGCTCAATTTAGCATTGGTTGGCGCGCAGTAGCATAACTCTGGTCCCAGTTGTTTGAAAAAAAAAAAAAAATAAGGGTTTTAAAGTATATTAAATTATCTAGGAATTGACCTTCGGGTGGTCCATGTGGACCATAATTAGCAAAATGGCGACCATCGTACGAAAAGTGTAATTTTTTGCCACTTTTTTCTCCTTTGGCGGGTCTTAAAAAATATTAATAATTGTCAGACACACTTCGTCGAGTATCAACTTCTAGAGAATTTTATTACCTTTAAGATGCGTTTATCGAGAGTTCAATCGGTTAATTCGTTGTCGAGATATTCTACCGCGCGATTTAAAAAATATGGTTTCGAGAAAAACGCGTTTAAAGTTTCAACTTCAGACTGACGCGCGCAAAAACGCCGTATTTGAGCAAAAATATTGTTTTGTTTAAATCGCAATTTCACATACTTCCAACTCGAATTTTGAAAAACGGCTTCAGAAACCTATAGTCAACACTTCAAAGTGTCCGATTCTGCAAAAAAAAAAAACGATTTTTTTAACCCGCTAAAGGTGAATGCCCACATAACCGAAAGTAACAGTTCACTCCTGCTACTTTACTTATTTCGGAATAGGCATGAGTTACAGAAAACAAGAATCTTTACTTTCACCAAATCATGCTTATTTATATGGACCTCTGTTTGGTTTATATTACAAATTACTTGTGATGATTGGCAATAAAACACAAATTTCTTCTACTAAATACACGCGCTTTATTTAATGAATAATATTCAGAAATGAAATATAATACAACTGAGAAAATATTATCTACATTTGTCAAATTATTACGCATATATATATTCTTTTATGTTTTCCTTACTCCGGGATAATGTATTTTAAAAAGCATTTTCAAAACATTATTAAATTAGGTTAACATATTTCTTCACAGGTATAATATATATATATATATATACATATACATACATACATACATATATATATATATATATATATATATATATATATATATATATATATATATATATATATATATATTTATATATATATATATATTTATATAATGATCTAGTACATAAGTACATGTTTATAATAATTTTGTATTAGTTCCTGATGATTACCGAGAGGTCGAAACAATTGTAGAGCGTTAATAACGATTTTGTGAAACTTACCAAGTGTGTTTTTCTAATTTATTATAATTAAAAATGTTTCACCAACGAAAGTATTATGTAATATATATATATATATATATATATATATATATATATATATATATATATATATATATATATATATATATATTGAATATATATATATATATATATATATATATATATACATATGTATAGATATAGTAGATGCATATGGCTTGTACTTGATATTATAGTTTTTGGCATTGTTTATAAAAAAAAAAAAAAGATTTTCTGTGAAATTTTTTTATATTTTGGTAATTTTCAATTTCATGTAGTGAACGAAAATAAAAATCGTCCGTTAAAGTACAAGCCATATGCATCTACTAACAGAAAAAAATCACGAGTTATTCTGCCTACGGTAAAAAAATATCGATTTCCGTAAACCAGCTGTTAATGGCTTAATTTTATTTTTTTTCTTATGATATATTTGTTTAACTGTTTTTCTTTTATATGCCATAACATAGAATAAACTATATTTATTCATTTCGTGAAAAAAAAATCCGTAAAATAGTGCTTTATTTTTATTTTTAAAACACATGTAACCCCTTAATGATAGCTTAAATTATTGGTCTGTATTTTATTTGATAAATTGTGAATATAGCTTAGGTTGGCTTTTGTTATACATAGTAACAAATAATATTGACCATTTATAATAAAATACACATAAATATTTATATTTTATTGGTTTCATTTGTGTAAATATATGGGAGAAAATGTACAGCACAATATTTCACGGATAATACTAAAAATGGAACAGTATAACATATGTGGCTTACGATCCTATATTTTTAAATAAAATAAAAGTTATGATTTATGGTCAATTGTTTTAAACTATTGGTATACAATAATTATAAAGCAGTAGTAAAATGTTTTAACACAAATAACTTTAATATTTAACCTTTTACTGGACTAAAATATATTTTCTCTTGGAATTATATTTTCTAATTAGTAACTTGCATCTTACGTCGACTTGATTTAGGCATGCATTATACATTTTGATTCATGTTTCGCGTAAACTATGTCCTAATTATTTTCTCGCAAAACTTCAAAGTAAAATGTTGTAAAAACTGCATAAAAAAGAAAAGGAATAAGCATAAAGGTAGATTTAGGGCAAGTATTTTAAACAATTAAATCTTTCATTAAAAGTTAATCAGTAACAAAGTTAAAACATAAAATAACCAATATTATATTTCCACACGAAATGTTTTTTAATTCGATATTATATAGTTTTAAAAAGGAAAAATAAAAGAGGTAACTAGCAGTGGTGTTATATTTTTATATTATGCAATGCTTTTTAAAATTCTGACTATTTCAAACTCCTGAGGATGGCATAAGGGATGCCAAAACGTTGGGTTGAATAAAATTAGTTATTAAAAAACGGCTGCCTTTCCCAATAAACTAAATATATACCTATATATCTTCCTTTATTATAAAAATTGTTACAGTATAAGAAAGTTGAGTCATACCAGCTATTTGTTTTGAATCCGTGGTTGTTACAGGTACGTACTGCGAGCTAAAGGCAGCTTATGTGTTTATTGCATTTTGCATCTTTCAAATAAATTGTATTTACTCTTTAAAAAAATGTCGTTTCACAAAAACATTTTTTGTATCTTTTATTCTTTTCAATTTGTGTATGTTTATACCAAAATTTATTTGACAGCTGTCATAAAATATAATGCTGCGTTGTTTTAAATTTTGATACAATCGTGCTCCAGTACTAAGCGAATGTTTTCAGAGAATAATGTTTTAGTTGGTTTTTAGTCTGAAAACGCTAACTGCAGCTACTTGCAGGTATGCAACAAACTATTTTTAGCGCGTCTGTAAAAATCTTACTTTGTTTTGCGAAGTAAGTAAGCCTTGTTTTAATCAGGTTTTGAAATACTTTGATAAATGTTTCTTATTACTTATATATATATATATATATATATATATATATATATATATATATATATATATATATATATATATATATATATATATATATATATATATATATATATATAAAAATATATATATATATATATATATATATATATATATAGTTAATATTAATATTTTACTTTCCTTTACAGAGTAATAAGTAAGTATTGTAATCATGAAAAATTTCGAACTCGAGATTTCAACGGATATACATGTTTTGACCGTCCCTGAATCGAATATGACTATTTTCGGAATGACGTCTGTGTGTCTGTATGTCTGTGACCGCTCTAGAGCCAAAATTGACGAACGTAAAATTGTGAAATATTAAACTTAAGATTTGTATACGGTCTAGATGTGCACCTCCTATTTTGAAAAGAATATTCAAACCAGTAGTGCATGTTTACTCTATACATATTTTGTTCTATCTCCAATATCACTAGAACGGCTAGACTTACGGCAAAAATAGTTATTTTCATAATGAAAGAGATTAATATTTCGCACAACTATTGGATGAAAAGTTTCTTCATAAATTGTACCAGTTATGAGATAACTGCTACGAAAAAACTCAAATATCTTATTTACTTTGCCATAGTGATACCTACACTTGTGACAAATTTTATTATTTTTTAATCGGATCAACCATGAGTTACATCATTTTTTTCTCGTTTTTATTGAAAACAAACAAGCATTTCATTGACAGTTATCTGATTGAATTAATATTTAAAATATTGATTTCTTATTAGAATAAATTGTATCAGGTAAATCATTATAGAATCAATTTATATTATATATTTGCTAACATAATTAAATAACAATTTCAGAGTTTTACTGTGGAGTTTGACAGTTTAAGATTGAATACGAAGTACTTCAAATACAGATCTATTATAAATTAGTATAATTATCTAGTTATTATTAAGTTATAGTATTTTAATTTGAATATTCATTTTATATTGGTCAGCAAAAAATTTTGTTATCCCTTAATAATAATAATTATTATCTGCGCCTGTTTTTGCCAGGAAAACAAAATAGACATTTCAAAGTATTCCTGTAGAGTATTGGTTAGATTGACCGTTTGTTTGAGAATATATATATATATATATATATATATATATATATATATATATATATATATATATGTGGACAGTTTGTTTGGGATATATATGTATATTAATATCTATCTATTGAGAACTACGTAAAAAAAAGTTGAGTGCAGGCCACTCCAGATATTTTTACGTTATTTTATGGCGATGGTACATAAAGTAGATCACCTACAAATTATTTTCTTGCTGTCGCTTCTTCGATCCATTTCGTGAAACATCATTTGAAATACCTAGTAATTTACAGAGTTTTCTCCGTGTCCTATTGTGGCTCTGTGCATTGTAAAACGTACGATTATTTAATTACACAACTAATTAATTTTATTTATTTCTTGTTTGCTTCGTGATCACCAACAAGAAATTTAAAAAGTATTCGGCCGATTTAAAACAAATTTAGTACAAATGTAATACGAGTTCCCATTATAGACCTGTTCCATTTTAAATCCAGTAGATTTTATACTTTTCTGTATTCCTACAATGCATTTTCAGATAAGTAACGCAATTGCCATAAAATTTTAATTATAAAAACATATATTTACATTATAAATATTCGATATCAGTCACATTAATTGCTTTGTATTGAATTGTTTTATGCCAATTAATCAAATTACTACTAATTTTTGGATTTACTCTTAAAGAATCAGTTATTATAATACAGATTTTCATTATTAAAAACATCGAATTTTATTAAACATTTTCTTATTCAAAACGGCGTACTAAAGGCATTGCATACAGCTATGCATTTTAGATTGCCGTACGAAGTTTAAAAGAGCTAAAACATATTTCCCATGAAATCCTTGTTTGTAAATTGCATTACTACAATTTATGTGACCAATCTCTTCAAGTTCAGAAACTTTTCTCATGGTGTCTCACAAGATCTAGTTATATTATGCACTCGGATCAATGCAAACGTCTCACTACTGATGCAACAGTAATATATTCACACACAGATATTGAGATGCTAGTTTAAATTGTTAGTATGCAAGACCGAAGAGATATTCTCTGCTAATAAATAAAAATAAAAATTAAAAGAAAAACCTAAAACATCTCAGTCAACCGTATAATGAAATTGTCTTAGATAATTCGTGATGATGATAATGTGTGTGTATGCATGTGTGTGTGTGTGTGTCTATCTGCCTTTACGGTTGAACATAAAATATATTTTGAATTTAAAATTTGTATTTCTTGTGGAACAAAACTCTTTATTTTTGAAATATCTATTGCAATAGGAAGTGTTTGTTTACTTGGGTTATTTCTTAAGTAACTATTTAGAAAAGAAGTGAATCTATTAAAAGTTATAGATATCATAATTTCTAGCAACTTTTGTATGATTCAACTAAGTAATATACTACTTATTTAAAAATTTCCTTTGAACAAATTATATAGTTATAGAAAGTTTAGTGAAGGGCACTCCTGAATTTTATTTTTCAGTGTTATTGAAGAAATGAATAATTCAACATCAGTTGCGAGACAAATTGAACTTTCTATCTAATAATTTTAAAGTGAGCCATTTCGCTGGAAGTCAGTCATAAATAAGTAACATTTTATATGACAATATTAAAAGAATGTAATTATATCATACACAAATAACGAATACTTGCAATTGCACTAACGAAATATTAATTAGTATTTGCAAAAACAAAAACAAACAAATAAAACAATAATAGATGAAACCATAATTATTTTTTAAATGTTGGCATGAATGAATTTCACTGAAAAAATGAAACTAAAAGGGTTATAGCAGATTTAAGCGTTATTAGTTCTGGGTGTTAATAATTCACTTTTCCAATATGCATCGACACGTGCTTGGTTGTATATGTGTTTGGATGAATGTGGCACGCCTGTCTCCGCAAAATGTATGTATATGTCGAACCTCATTTGATTGATTATGGCCAAATTTAATAAACCTACTACATACGCGCAGTGTTCTAAGATATAAGTGCAAAAAGCTTCCATCCTTCACAACTCCATTTGTTTATGTCGCTATGTTCTACATTTTGTGTAAAAATATGTTAGATTGTATGAATAAAATATAGAGGTTTGCCCGACAAACAGAAATATCTATGTCATTTCTCTGGTATATTTCATTTAGAGGGCAATGTGCAGATCGATAAATGCACAACAGAGAAGTAACATCTATTTCATGGGTATACTTGTCCAAAAAACTAAATTTTTCCTTTGGCAACATAAAAAGTAATGCCTAGCTTCACAAATTATTTCGAACTTTTGGTTTCTAAAATGTTTTAAATTTATTCAAAAACCAATTGTTGACCATTTTTTTGTTGGAACTATTGTTGAATTATAAAATAGAGAAAACTGAGCTTGAACTGCAGCATTTTCCCAAATCAGGGAATATGGCACCATTTGAATTTTAGAATAAATATCGCTTTGGACTTTTGTATATAAACAATTTCAAGAAGCATTTGTATAGCACCACTGCCTTCAGCTCGCTGTATAGTATGCTTAGTGGATTTAATTTTTTTAATATTTCCATAAACAAGATTTGATACGCGTAAAACGCACCAATGCGTAGAGCTCGCCTTTAGATAAGATATGCGTTGCGAGCAGTGGCTTTTAATTTATAAAATGTCTTACAATATTTTGTTGATTATATTGGTTAAAAAAGAAGTATGCATATTTTAATATTCCAAATTATAATATTCAATTATTTTTTTCGGGCTTTGGGTTAACAATATGAAAAAATCTTGTTGATATAAAATATTTTAGAATTTTGAGTGTTTTAATTATTTTTATAAGGGCAGTATTAAGGGGGCTTCAAAATTTGGGGCCCTATAACTCGGGAAATATACGAGCGATTCGATTTAAACTACGAGCGGAATCAAATGAGATGCCAAATAATATGCCAAATCGCTACGGTACCTTCAGAGGAGTAGAGGGCACAACATCCAGTATATAAGTTATATATATATTTGGATCCATGGCGACAAGGCCAACACTTTTTGTTAATGAAATTCTTTGATCCGAGAATGCTACAGACACACGGCCAAATGCTTCAGCTTCTTCGGTACTTCGTACGGTGAGCTAAGAAGTTTGTCTTTTTAGTTTTATTTGAGCATTTGATAGTTTTCTTTAATATTACTCAAGTACATTATTTATTTGATGTTTCTATCTTTATTATAAGTTGAATGTATTTAATAGTAATAGATTTGCGATTAACTACAGCAAAATTTTAAATAGCATATTTTACGCAATTATGATTTATTTTTAATCACTAATGTTTAAACATTTTTATAGCCAATGTATTTTGAAGAGGTAAAATGATAATATGCAATAAATACATTGTTATTGATTGATTGCAACTAAATTTGAAAACTATTATGTTGAATACATATTTTACTTTTTGCCAACGGATTACAATCTGATAAAATGTTAATGACAAAATAATTCTTATAATTTTATTAAATAGAAATAGAATGTTTTAAAATTTTAAAAATTATTGTTACTTTCTTATACGCAGTAATAAATAAGTCTTGCAATAATTAAATATCTCGAACCCGAAACTTCAATGGAAAATCTTAATATTTTAGATACGCAATGTTTGAGGATAATATTTAATAAATCGAACTATGGCTGACGACATTTTGACAGGAAAATAAAACATTGATATTTTGCATTTGCCCAGAGGGTCACTGCATTTGACAACAATATATCGACTGCGAACGTGTTTCGCGCGTATATAAATATTGAGAAACTGTACATATTAAATATTATAGTTGAACATATTAATAAAGTGAATATTAAAGAAACAATCTATATTTTATATTGAAGAAACAGTATTTTGATAACCTTATAAAATAATAAGCAAAATGATATAATTTCTGAGTATTACTGTGGAGTTGGCTTGACTTTGTTTGGTATATATTTCTAGTGAAAATTATGCATATTAGGAACTCGATTGTAGGCCATTCTAATTTTTTTTTAAATCATTTGGGGGCACAATTTGGAGATATTTCATGGACATAAGATATTTAAATAATATTGTAACAATTTTAATATTTTACATTCTAATTTTGGAGTTTGAAATTATGTCTATGGGTGTCTGTGAACGAGTAGCAATGAAAAAAAAACGTGACTGCAAATAAAGGTTGACTCCTACATATTTTCAATATCTTGAAAACAACATGAGTTTGTTTAATATAAAAATTCATAGTAATCGTGCAATCAATTTACAACAAAATTTAGCAATTAATACTATAATTAGATATATAATATTTAATAAATATGTATATGTATATATATATATATATATATATATATATATATATATATATATATATATATATATATATATATATATTAAAAATTAAGAAATGGGAGACGCACCTTTGGTAATATTTTTCATACATATTTATTCATAAGCGACTTGAAGTAATTAATGATTATGAAAATATACATCTAATAGAAACAGAAACTAAAAATAAATGGGACATCTATTGCAGGTAACAAGTTGAAAGTACCCCCGGAACAGGGACAGAACCGGACATTTTGCCTAGTTTTTAACCTGCCTAAATAAATATAATAAATATAATTTAGAATAAGAAAGTCAATTAAAGGACACTCATGTTTTATTTGAATCAGTAAATATTACAGACACACGTCCAAAAACTATAGCTCTTTTGTACTGTCGTATTATAAGCTAATACACACACCAGAAGCTTTAAATCAGTTCATTATCCTTCCGAGCGTCCGTCGCGTAGTATTATTTTTGATAGGAGTACGAATTGCCCAGGTTTGAACCTGTATTGAATTGCATCCCCAATATAGGAAAATGTGCGGTGATATTATTAACTGTTTCACGAATAAGTCATTAGAAGAGATTAACTTCGAATATTATTTGCCACAGGGACACCAACAAGTCAACTAGAACTCCATTTATCTCAGTTTTGGTTTCAATAGCGAATTTGACTTATATAGACTTACTATGCAATAATAAAGTGTATACTTATTAATCTAACATTTTTATAAATGAAATAATTAATCTTGTAAGAATAATAAAACCATTTATTTTGTTTAGCAAAGACACACATTAAACGTTTCGTATAACTTTGACATCATTCATGACAAAACGAAAGATACAATTTGGGGTCTTTCTTCGATCGTAAAAGCCTTTCTAGACTATAAGAGCTTAAGTGGAGTTTGACAGCGCCGCGCCGCTAGATACGCTACTATATCCCCTGTGTGTGCTTGTCTGTCTGTCTCTATTTCAACGCATTTTCTGATCTCGTCGTTCTCATTGCACGCCCTCCTTGGTAGCCCTGGTAAAGCGTGACGCAGTAATAATATGATAATTATGAGCTTTTAATATTTAAATGAAGCACTCAATATTTAATTCGTATTAAGTATTTGAGCAAACAGCAGATTAAACGAAAAATGTCTAAAAGCAGCAACACTCATGTTTCTTAGATATTTACGTTGGGTTTCCCACACCCCACAGTCGTCTTATTTACACGGTTTTAAAGAATATTGAAGAGGGCTTGAGAGCATGATGTAAATAATATGGTGTCTCGGTGAATGGTGTAAGCCAATGATATCGTCTGCCAAACTGGAGTTTGAAATGCAAAGTATTAAACACGGTTATTTTGAATTTTATATAGTAGGAGTACATTTGTATTATTTTATAACTTGTAAGCTATGTGACAACAATACACATATTAAAAAAGATTTTATAATAGGATTTATGATATTTAATATAAACAATTAATTGAATTTAAATTTATAATAATAAAGTGTAACGCTTAATGAATAATAATTAAACGAAAATAATATATGATTATATATAAGATTTGTTGATTCATAATGTTATAAATAACAAGGTTACGCACCTATGCGTTCAGCTCGCCTTATAAGTATTATATGCGATGCGGGCAACGGATTGTTCATCTTTAAAAATAATTGATTTTAATTATTATGGCCTATTGGTTAACAATTTAAAAAATGCCAAGGATATAAAAAGTCTTACAATTGGTTTTAGATTATATTGATATAATAAAAAAAAATCTTTTTATTGCATATTTTAAATTTTAAAATTATAATTCTTTATGACCTATGAGTTACCAATATGCAAAAATCTTATAGATATAAAAATTCTTAGAATATTTTGTAGAATTTTTGGGTATTTTAATTATTTTTATAAGGGCAGTATTAAGGGAGGCTCTACATTTTGGGGCCTTATAACTTGGGAAGCGATTGGCTTTAAACTGCGAGCGGATTCAAATGGGAAGCCAAATAATATGTGTAGCAAATTTAGTGTAAATCGCACTGGTATATAAAACTTTAAATTTAAAAATAATTATTTTTAATTATTATGGCATTTGAATTTTCAATTTGAAAAATGTTAATTGATATAAGATTTTTGTAATTTTTGTATTACAATAAAAAAAAAATTCAAATTTTAAATTTATGAAATAAAAAATCTGAATATTTTTGTTCTTATTTTTAATAATTTTTATGTCCTTTGGTTTCAAAATAAGTAGAAAATTGAAAATAAAAAATATATTTGAATTACTTGTACAATTTCTTTTTCTAATTTCCATTACTCCTGAAATATACGGGCAATTTGAATTTAATGGGATGCCAAAGAATACATGTAGCAAATTTGGTTCAAATTGCTCCGGTACAATACATAAATGTTTTGGTCCGATGATGTTACAGACACACAAGCGAATGCTTTAGCTCTTCTGTATTTCGTACGGCGAGTTAGAAATTCGTTTAAAATTGTACTTAAAATATAATATAGCGAAAGTATAACTTAATAAATTAAAATAGTCGATTCAAATGCATTTTGTTATGTTATTTACACCATGAACATAAGTATTCAATCCAAATTGACATTATACGTTGTGATATCGGAAAGATCAGAGGAGACGGAATAACATGATACCTTGGCAACAATTTGATAGGCTGTTACTGCGCTAACATTGGGAATGCGTCACCTTTTCTATTTAAACCATACTTGAGGATGCGTTGAATTACTAAATTAACCCCCAAGGTATTCAGCACATTATCAATAACAATATCTGATGTGCTCACTCGAGTCTCTTATGCCTAGTGATTATTTTATATTTTATATAGTATTGTTTTATTGTGTTTTAAAATCATTCCACGATTAAACAATATCAATATGTGAAGAAATTAGGGAAAAGTATAGGTAATTTTCTAATCCGACTTTTCTGGAATAGGTACATCTTTTCACAAATCATTTCAATACTATAATTTTATTATCTATAGGAAGTAATATGGAGTGTCCAAGATTATGTTTAAAATTCCTAATAGAGTTTCAGATTGGTTCGTTTGCCAATTAGCTTATTAGAAGAACCGTGCAATAAACATAAGAAAAAAGAAGAACAATGGAGCACGTACAATAAAAACTACAAAAGAATAACGACATTAGGGCAGCTGCTAAGAACAGAAAACATTTAGAAAGGGAAAACAAAAATCATAGCAAAGTTTCGACGTGGTAATAAAGGGAAGGGAAATCGATGCTGACCAAATAAGAATGACAGGAAAAGAAGCAACACTTAATAAAGTGAAACACAGGAAAATGTTATAAACAATCAAGAAGATACCGATATAGTGGAGAGGTATAATACAGAACAGTTATTACAATTAGGATGGTTTATTACAATATATATTCAGATTGTTAGCCAATGGCCATAATTATTAGAAATAATGATTTAATTAATAATTTAAATTCAACGTATACGCATGCGCGGATTGATACGGTTCTATATCTTAGAACAGACGAATTAGTATTCTCTGCACTGTTTGCATTTATTCGGCGACCTGAACGCATAGGTGCCTTTACCTAAACTTGTTTTTTTCGCCAATCAAACTCTTCTTGAAAAAATATGGGTAATTTAATTTCAAATTACGGACGATTTTTATCAACGAATTAAGTTCGTGAACCGCGGTTTGACTGTATAGTAAAAACTAAGTATAAGAGAGTTGAATGAAGAACACTTTAATTATTATTATTTATTTTATGGTTGTTTCAAATTCAAGTTTAGCTTTAACAATATAATGTTTAATAATCATTTACATTTAATTCGTTTATGGTAGCATATTGCTTTGCCCAAGAATGTTTTTGGAAAGGACTAGGTTTATAGAATAGCGCTGCGTGATATTCATATAGTTTTTATAAAATCAATATTATACACATCAATTTTAGAGATTTATTTCCACAGATAGTAATAATGAAACAATCATGTTAATTAAATTTTATATCGAGTGGCATTCTCTCGATATATTTTGTTACCGTAAATATAAAACTACTAGGGTCACCCGTGGGCACCATGTGCCCATATGGTACACAGAATATAGGTCAGTTTTGACGGGTGGAGAATTTTCTTGTAAATCATTTAAAAATACGAGATTACCCTTACACGGTTTTTCCTTCAGTTTGTTTTGCAAATCTAAAAGAAATTAAATATTAATAATTTGATATATTTTTCTAGCCAATCGGTGTCTAAATATGTTTAAATTAACTCTTCAAGAATTTGTTTATTATATAATTTATAATATAATTTATAAATTTATTTACTGCATTCATTTGTAGTTAAATATAATGTACTATGCACATTTAATATTATTGAATAATTTGATGCATGGTTTTTTATTTCATAATTTGTCTCTTGCTTTTATTAAATGTTGTACCTGCGGTATTATTGCGAACTGAATAACACAAACAATATTTTGAACATTTGTATACGTGCATTAAAACAGTCTCCATGCATGTATTATTACACAAAAATCGGGATTATAAATTTACTTACGGTTTCTGTTTTCTAATTGAGGCGATTATTCAAAACATATGTGTATTACAAACCTTTTTACACAACACATTCAATGATTTGACATTTGATTCGTTATTATTTTCGAATCAAATAATCAGGCTAGATTCTGAATTTTGCCGTGACACGGCAGTATTAAAAGTGATAATGGGTCCTATGGCACAATGTACACAACTCCATATACATTTTGAAGATTCGGAATAAATTTAAAATTGGCATTTGAATTATTCTGACGTATAACCTTTTATTTTTACGTAGGGCAGATTACTTGATTAGAAATTTATTAATTGCTGTTGTGTAGTCTTTTATTTCAGAATAAACTAATTGATATTATATACAAAATCCTTATCTGTCGCCATGGCATGGTGGCTAAGACTCTCCCCTCTTACCCTGGAGGTCGTGAGTTCGATCCCCGTCTATGTCAATTTGATTTTTTTCAAAAAAGCGTTCTACACACACTTACAAACTTACCCACTCACATACAAACATTTCTGGGTTATTATATTATGATACTAGTTAGATATTTTGCAAATCCTTTCAGTTCCAATAGTCCTAGATATTCGAAATTAGCATTATCGACATATAGAATTGCTTGTCTTAAACAAATTGGATTGTTAATTGTATTTTCTAATCTTAATTACTAATTGGCTCGCTATGAATGTAGCTTCACTATTAATCTGCAAACATAGTCGTCGTGAAATAATAATAAGATTGAAACAAATGACTCTGTTCTATATTTTCCTCAAAATTTACGAAACTGAAAAGGTTTTCAGAAATTCTTTTCCGACCATGGCGACGGTAACGTTGACTTTTGTGACAAAACATATTTTATTTATGAAATTCCTCAAATTGTTCCGTCTTTTAATAGCAACTATAAAGTTTTCAACATTCTTACTACCTTCATTAGTCTTTTAATCGTAAAATAAAAGAAAGTAGAGATGCAAAAAAGCGATTTTTTATTATTTTCATCAATTATTATAATAGTTAAGTGATAATATGGCGGTAGCCGTTTTGACTCGGCGGCCAGACATAAGTAAAGATTGGACTTTAAGCTAATATTATAATTAAAGTGATTCTTTGAAAACAAAGTCAATTTTTGGTTTATTGAGGAATAGGTTAGTAAAAGTCGTTGGTATATTTCGATAAATATATGGTTTTCTTCGTAGTATTTGGAAAATTAATAAAACATCAAAAGAAAAAAATCGTTTGAGGGTAACAAAAAACTTTCCTTTACGTAATTTTCAATAGAAATATATATTCCAAACAAACTGTCAAAATACACCAAACCTCTACCAATTAGCTTATTAATTTAATATGTTATCAAATATTGCATCTTCAATATGAAACATAGATGTTGCTTCTTTAAATTTAACTTTCTCAGTCGATCTATTTGTGTTTAGCAGTGAAAAATGACGTATATTATTTATATGTTGTATATCTGCCAAATTTTTATCAGGTATAGTTAATATGAAAACTGTAAAAGAATAATCTCACAAATGTATAACAAGTTATCTCGTTAATGTACCAGTTACGATTAATATCTTTTATTATGAACATAACTATTTTTGCCATAAGTGCAGCCGTTTTAGTGATATTGGGGATGTATTGAGTAAACATGCACTTTCGGTTTGAATATTCTTTTCAAAAATAGGTGCACATTTAGACCATATACAAGTCTTAAGTTTGAAGTTTCACAATTTTTTGTTCGACAGTTTCGGCTCTAGAGGGTTCACAGACATACAGACACACAGACGTCAATTCAAAAATAGTCACATTCGATTCAGGAAAGGTGAAAACATGTATATCTATGGAAGTCTCGAGTTCGATTTTTTGGTATCCCTATACTTACTTATTACTTTGTAAATGAAAGTAAAAACAATTCTAAGATATTTTATGTCTACAAGATATTTTAATATTGGTAACCCAAAAACCATAAAAAAATATCTGGAGTGGCCTGCACTCAACTTTCTTTTACGTAGTTTTCAATAGATAGATATTAATATACATATATATATATATATATATATATATATATATATATATATTTATATATATATATATATATATATATATATATATATATATATATATATATTTATATATATATATATATATATATATATATATATATATATATTTATATATATATATATATATATATATATATATATATTTATATATATATATATATATATATATATATATATATATATATATATAATATAATGAAAATAACTGAATAATTTTACCAATTTATAATGGATCTGAATTTGAAGTACTTATCGTATTCACTCTTAAACAGTCAAATTACACAGTAAAACTCTGAAATTGTTAATTAATTATGTCAGCAAATATATAATATAAATTGATTCTATAATAATTAACCTGATACAATTAATTCTAATAAGAAATCAATATTTTAAATATTAATTCATACAGATAACTGTCCAAGTAATGCTTGTTTGTTTGAAACAAATGATGTAACTCATGGTTGATTCGTTTTAAAAATAATAAAATTTGTCACAATTGTAGGTATCACCATGTCAACGTAAATAAGATATTTGAGTTTTTTCGTAGCAGTTA
This sequence comes from Leistus spinibarbis, assembly GCA_933228885.1. Classification (NCBI taxonomy): domain Eukaryota; kingdom Metazoa; phylum Arthropoda; class Insecta; order Coleoptera; family Carabidae; genus Leistus; species Leistus spinibarbis. Next base: position 4,645,682 of record OW121794.1, on the reverse strand, counting down.
TCTCATAACTGGTACAATTTATGAAGAAACTTTTCAAACAAATTATCTTTCATTATGAATGTTACTATTTTTGCCGTAAGTGTAGCCGTTCTAGTGATATTGGAGATGGAACAAAAAATGTATAGAGTAAACATGCACTACCGGATTGAATATTCTTTTCAAAAATAAGAGGTGCACATCTAGGGTATATACAAGTCTTAAGTTTGAAGTTTTATAATTTTTCGTTCGACAGTTTTGGCCCTAGAGCGTTCACAGACACACACACAGACACACAGACAGACAGACGTCATTCCGAAAATAGTCACATTCGATTCAGAAAAGGTCAAAACATGTATATCCGTTGATATCTCGAGTTCGAAATTTTTCATGATTACAATACTTACTTACTACTCCGTAAAAGAAAGTAAAAACTTGTAGATATAAAATATCTTAGAATTATTAGTAAAATTCTTAAATGTTTTATTTATTTTTATAAGGGCAATATTAAGGGGGTCTGCAACTCGGAAAGTATACGGGCGATTGGATTTAAACTGCAAGTGGATTCAAATATATGTACGAAATTTGGTGTGAATTGCTCCGGTACCTTCAGAGTAATAGAGGGCACAAATTTGGTCTTACGAGTGAGCGACGACTAACATCCAAGTATATAAGTTATATATATATATATATATATATATATATATATATATATATATATATATATATATATTTTGATCCGATAATGCTACAGACGCACGAGCTAATAGAAACATTTAAAATAATGTGGAGTGCCCCAAAAAATAGAAGGTGCACATTTAGTCCAAATACAAGTGTTAAAAGTTTCACAATACGTTCGGCAGTTTCGGCTCTAGAGGGTTCACAGACACCCAAAAACACAGACAGACACACAGACTTTGACTTTTGTCTTTACTGCATATAAGAAAATAATAATTTCATACCTTACTCTGAAGTTCTCAGCAAATTAGCGAAAAGTTCATTGGAAAAATTCACTTTACACACACATTTTAATGATTTTAAAAACAATTTTATTATTAGAATCTATACAAATCTATAAAAACAATTTTAATTTCGTTTAAATACTTACTAACCACTTGAAAACTAAAATTTAACACCAGGGAGATAAGATATTTACGGAAATGATCACAAAACGCGACAAACATATTTTTACTACATACAAATCTAAACTGAACATGTTTTTACCGTATAAATACAATTCCTTATAAAATTTAATTGAACTGTTTACAAGTTTTTTCTTGTATACGCAAACTAATCCAACATCTGGCCAGGGCGAGTTTTCACTGCTCACTTCTAATTTCGTCTTAATATACTCTTACTATAAGGGTCCTATTGCTATCCTACTATTTTAGCTATATAGCCAAACGCATCAAAGTAAAACCAAAATATTTCATTGCATCTACAGTTCAATATCGTTATACACACTGTGACGTGTTCGGGGTTTTGAGTGTTTTCTCGAGATTTTACATGGATTTTCGTAGATATTAAATTAATTTCTAGTGTATTGTGAATGAAATTGTCCATTTGGAACGAAAATGAACCTGCAAATGTTTAAGGTAAGATTTATAATCTTGCTTTTCTGTATTGGAGTCCAATGCATATTACGATTAAAAGCAAATAATTTATTTGGTTCTTATGTGATGTTAATGTTGCTCGAGCGTCGTATTTGTAACATTAGTAAATTAAAACAAGATTAGGTTGGTTGACAATTTGAAACAATTTTATAGATATAAAAAGTCTTATAATTTTTTTGTAGATTATATTGATAGAAAATTTTAGTGCATATTTTAAAATTCAAAATTATAATATTTAATAATTTTTATTGGGCTTTGGGTTAATAATATGAAAAAATCTTCTAGATTTAAAATATCTTTTTTTTAGTAGAATTTTTGAGTGTTTTAATTATTTTTATAAGGACAGAATTAAGGGGGGCTTCAAATTTTGGATATAACTATAACTCGGGAAGTATACGGGCGATTGGATTTAAACTGCGAGCGGATTCAAATGGGATGCCAAATAATATGTGTAATAAATTTGGTGTGAATCGCTCTTTCAGAGGAGTAAATTTAGTCTTACGACCGAGCGACGACTAACATCCAAGTATATAACTTATATATATATTTGGATTCAAGGCGACGAGACAAACACTTTTTGTAAATGAAATTTTTTGATCCGAGAATGCTACAGACACACGACCGAATGCTTTAACTTCTTCGGTTCTTCGTACGGCGAGCTAAAAATTACGGTTCGAAGCCCTGATCACTGACAATTTCTCATGTAACCTTAACCGTACTTTTATTTAAAATATAGGTGGTATGGATTTTCATAGATGGCAACGTTGTGTCTTTTTCAAATTGTTTCTTTTAAAACGGTCCAATTAATTACTATTTGATATTTTATTCGTGATTACTCATTAGTTCGCTGTAAATATACAAATTCCTGTTTAACCAGCAAATGCTGTGCCTTGAATATACTCATTGGTATATATTGTTTGCTATACACTATCTCGTATAGCAATGTTCAACTTTGGTTGACCGAATATAGGTGTGTGTGGCTACAGGCCAAAATACAAGCATCCAAACAGTTATTGGGGCGTTCTGTGGATTAGGATGCCGCGGAACTGGCGTTATCCGCTAGAGACTGGAACAAGATAAAAGTCTCAAATCGAGCTAGCTAATACGTTGTCGGCCGATAAACATCAGGAACACTTGAGTATCCGCTTCCTTATATATTTTCTTTGTTTGTCTAAACGAGGAGATAAAACGTCGACTCCTACTTTAGAAAAATCTAAACGACATTTGAACATATCAATATATACATATTATTTCAGATTTAACTTATATATCTAATTTTGTCCTTTTTGAAGGTAGAGGGTAATCCTAGGAAGTTTAGAATGGCAAATTTAAATTCCTTGAGCCCGAGTTCCTTGTATCTGATTCAATATATATAGATTGTCGAACTCAATTTTTAAGGGTTGAACTAAGGGTAGTAGGGCGAGGAATTTATAATGTACTACCCTCTAAGTTCAACCTATACAAAATTAGAGTAACACATTATATAATTCTCCTTTCATATCATAAGTACGTCGATTGTATATTATTTTATTAGAACAAAATACTGCATGATGTCTATAAAACAGATTTCATCGTATAAATACTTTTGAAAATATTGTACTGGGCGGTGCCAATTCACTTCTAGCAATATAGTTAATTTTATAAACGATAGAGGCGCCCTGCAACGGTTTGGAAAAATAACACGAAAAAGTACTTTTTCTGCGCCTTCACAGAGAGTTCGTTTTAAATAGAAATTTTTTGAAAATTTCAATTATGTAAAATGAAATAACAAACTTTGAAACGATTGGATTTGATTTTTGAATTTGGCTTACATATATCTGTAAGAATTGTTTAAAAATTGGACCTATTTATACATATTTATTTAAGAAATGGAACCCAAAATGAAAATTATAATCCGATCAGTTCAGAGATTCATTCTTTCCAAACGTAGAACATTTTATCAAAATTCGATACTAACATAAATAAGGGCTGTATGAAGGCGCAGAAAAACGTCGTATTTCACATGGGTTTCTCATCATCTTAATGTTCTTTCTTCACATTCGCTTAATACATATTTTTTTAGAAAATTTAGAATTTAGAAAATATTAAAAATTTAATAATCATTGATCGATGACCAACAACTATGCGAATAATTTTTGTACCAGACATTGAAATGCTTGCGATTTGTACCGCAGTGTTTACAAATGTTACTGCTAGAGGCAGTACATTCAAAACAGTTTGTTTGAAAATGCAAGAACAATTTTTCGAAATATGACTATGAAATGTATTTTTAGTAGATATTTCTGTTAATAATTGTAAGTTAAAAGTTCAATCTAGGCATGAACAGCCGTAAATTGTGAATATCGTTCTTAATTCATAATTAACCTCTTATAAAAAACAACAATTTTTGGAGAAAATTTATTCATTTATGTTTATATGTAAAATACATAGATTTTGTAAAATTTCGGCTGTACACTTGGTCAATAGATCATACTTTTGCAACGGATATATTTTAATATAGGGTCAGAAAATGTCAAGAGCGGAACGATGATTTTTGTTTTCATGCTACAAATGGAAATAAAGATTTTAGCCTAAATAAATCGAACAGTGCCAAGTTGACGTGATCCCATATGACTGTGCAAAATAAATTGTTCGTGTTCTGTTTGCGTTATGAAGTAAATTGGGTTGCACTAATTGCATGTTGCTGCAAAATAATGAACATTTTAATCTAATTCGAGATTCCCGTGAGTTTTGGAATGATAATCAAATATCAATCATTCTGTCACATGATGTTAAAGGTTGTATGATTTGTGAAATTGACGGCCATACAACAGAGTTATTTCAAAACCTTTCACAGCATTCAAAAGAAACTTATTTAGAGTATACAATTTAGAAACAGAAATGTCATAAATTTAATATACAAAAGAACGAATTTGAAAGACCATGTTTGGACTTACATAAATGGAGGTGGAGCTCCACCTTCCTATCGGCAGGATATTTTTTTTTGCTAGATCTATAGCTTTATATTGAATTGGTTATTCTAATGACTTTGATAAGACGGTTTCAATATACATATGAATTTTTCTTGCTTGTATAGGGATCCTAAATAAGTATCCACTACGGCCAAATGAACAATATTTTTAGATTGCCAAACAATATTGACTTTATTTTATCTATTTAATATCTATAATATTTTTTCAAATTGTTAAACAAAAGACCATAATAATCAAAAACCGTTGCTGGCATCGCATATAATACTTATAAGGCGAACTGGACGCATCGGTGCTTTGTACGTACCGAATCTTGATTATTAATGTATCAATTTTTTTTAAATACTCTTGTAATTACTGAAGTAAACCGATATATTTTCATATTTTAAAGAGATAAAATAATTAAAATCAATAATGGAAACAGTTGTTATTGATATCCACCAATTATTACGAGTAGTTCATATTTATGTATGTTTTGTTTTGATGGTTAGTTTTAAAACATCTGTTGGTTTGTTTGTCAGCAACAGCTTTGTTTTGATTTATTTATGTGCATAATAATGAAGCACAGATGCTTTCAACGTCTATCGTATTTTCATTTCGAAACTAATGATTCAATTTTCATATTCAAGTATAACAAGCAAGTTCAAGAAACCTGCAACTAGTTTAATCTTATTAAGAATTCGATCTTATACAATTTTGAACTTACGAAACAGTTAAAGGTCTTATGTTCCGGAGTACATTAATTTAGGATCATTGCAATGAAATATCAATTCACGGTAAATGCCCAATATAAAATTTAAATCTCGATTTTTGAGCCTAGGTTAAAGCATATTTATTATAAACGATACTTTAAAAAATCCTAATGCAGAAAGAAGCATTAACGAGGCTGAGCTGCTTTGCCCTGGTCTGCCAATTTCACGCAATTTCTCAAAATTTGTTTAACCCAAGTCGGATAAACAACCGATTCCGACAGAATTCTGTAATGACTATTTAGCTCGAAAAATCAAATTATTATCGTAGTTGCACTGTAAACAAGCAGGAACAGGACTAGTTCCGTATCTTGGCCATACTGATAGTAATCGAATTTAGTTTTGGCCATGTCGTTTCGAATGTAGATAACAAAATCCGCTATTTCGAATTTTGTGGCATATCTACGGATAGGGTAAATTGCACTTCAATAAAAGAGGCAGATGTACTATATTGCACGAAAGCAATACGGTAGACAAATGATGCTGCACGATTTTCTTAAGAGGAAAATGTCGGGAATCTTCGTAACAAATGATTCCGTTCAACGGTTCTCATCTTGTTTAATCACAGCTTTAAAATTAACACACACTGATTTAGTTTTTCACACCTATAGCAAATTATTAATACGGGAGAGTTGCTGTAATCGTACTACATAGGAATATTAAATTTCCGGGTAAATTTTGTAACTATAAAGCTTGCTGAAATATGGATCCAAAATATAATGTAATTTCCTAGTTCAGGAGCAAATAAAATTCAATCAACCTTGCAAGATATAACATTGGCATTACTATTTTTTTAAATTATATTTATTTGGAATTCATTTTATAGAAAAATTATGTCATGAAATCGATATGATAATAATTCACAATCATTATTTTAATTGCACCGCGTTCAAATCCAATAAATATAATTATTTACATTCAAAGACACTGTCAGATAAAAGCAGTTTACAATATTCATAAATATTTTTAAGAAAAGAGTAAATAAATGATAAAAATTAAAGTATACGAATTTACACACAAATATAAAGAAATACAAACATATTTTCACATTGCACACATTTTGAGATTACTTTGCAAGTTGTTTAAAATATTGAATTTAAAAATCTATTTATTATATATTAAAAAATATCTGGAGTGGCCTGCACTCAACTTTTTTTACGTAGTTTTCAATAGATAGATATTAATATACACATATATATATATATATATATATATATATATATATATATATATATATATATATATATATATATATATATACATGCCGAAAATAGTCACATTCATTTCAAGGAAGGTCAAAACATGTATATCCGTTGAAATCTCGAGTTCGAAATTTTTCATGATTACAATACTTACTTATTACTCTGTAAAAGAAAGTAAAAATAACAATAAAATAAAATCTAGAATTGGAATATATGGAAGGTAGTCCAGAAGTTCCGGGTGCTGTGAGATGAATTCCGATTCTGGACAATGCCTATGAAGAAGTCGACTTTGGTATGTGTTAATTATTATTATTTAGACCCTTTGAACACATCGTCAACTGTCAAAAAGTTACATTAAAATCACTTTATACACAATCACACAATTAACCTTATTAGACAAATCAAATTTAAATTTATATCGTTTTCTATCAGTTTGTGAACAACTAGCACGCCTATTCTCACACATATTTCAAAATATATAATTGTACTAAATTACTAGTTTACCTTGCTACAGACTATAGTTAAAGCAGACGCCTCATCCGAAATGAAAATTGGGTACGTGATTTTCTATTTGCCCCACGCGCCATCTTTATATTTCCCACCTGATTTCTATATTTATTTCATTATTTATATATGTATGTACCGTACGCAATTTTGACTCTTCGGTGGTGTTACGCGTATATTTATTTTATAATGCAATAGTGAGTTGCCAAAGTCGATGATAAATCAGTGAATAGTCAGTGAAAAATCGGTGAAAAGTCTGTGAAGAGTCATTGTTATAGAGATAATGAAGGACCGTGTAAAATATGTGAAATGAGTGCTTAAAAGTCGAAATTCGCGGGACTGTAAAAAGTGACATTATCGCCAAAAAGAACAACTAGAACTTCAGCTGTGGTGTACCCAACCAGCACAATGTTGCGAAGTTGCCTAGAAGTCTGCCAAAAAAATGTTTAAGCAAAATTGCGTAAATTTATGCCAATATTGTTTGGGTATTTTTTGGGTCGGTTCTTGAGACTTGAGCACATATTTCCCTGGTTGGTATAGGAGAGGAACAAATTTGGATTTAAGCGGTGAGTCGTTTTTTAATCCTAATATCAGCGAACGAAATTAAAAATCGACTGTAATTCTAATCATTTTTGTTATAACAAATGAATTGACAGTCGCGGGTGTAACTTATTTTTAAGTAAGTATTTCTGGAGTTGCGAGACTTTAGAACGACTTACGCCTTCCACAGCAGGGAAATATAAAGCATAATCACTTATTTTACCCTTTTGCCTTATTCTTTAAGCATAAAGTTCAAATTTTTAAGGGAATAAGTGATTTTGAAAAATTGAACGACTCTCTCCCCCCATTATATATTTGTGTTCACATATTCGTGCATCCTAACTTCAACATATCTTCGCGCATCATAAAATATTGCAAATTAGTTATTTTATGATTAACAACACTTCGCATCGGACAACAGTCACCTGTGTTGCCCACAAAAATGCCTATAAAATAAGTCGTTGTGGAAATGAAAATAGGTGGGGAATGGTAAACAAGCATAAACGCCACCTAGGTGCAACACCATCATGGGCTTGTCGCTCTTATTACTTTTCGCTATATAAGGATGTCGCTTTTAAGATCTTGTCGCTCTTTTGAGTTGTCGCTCTTTTGAGTTGTCGCTCTTATTGCGTGCCGCTATTATAGGCTTGTTGCTCTTTTGGGCTTGTCGCTTTTATGGGCGTCTCGCTTATATGGGCTTCTCGCTCTTATGGGCTCGTCGCTATTATGAGCTTGTCGCTATTATGAGCTTGTCGCTTTTATTGAGTGTTGCCCATATTGTCTGTCGCTCTTATAGCCTGTCACTGTTTTGTGTAGTCTCTTTTTTGGCTTGTCGCTCTTCTGGCTTGTCCCTCTTATGAGCCTGTCGCTGTTTTAGAAGTCGTAATTATTGATATCCTATTATGGGTTTCACTCTTATGCAGTACAACCATATCTCACACATACAACTATGTTTTTATTCGATATTTTTCAATGTTGAGAATTTTAATTTCCCTAAATATCTCGAGTTGGCAAATTTTCATTATAATTTCATTAGATTTCATCCAAGTAAATAAAAGTATTATACAAGTATTATAATTCGGAACGTTTATTTTGAGTAAATTATTTTTGGTGCATTTTTTTGAAGGACAATTATCCAGTGGGAATATTTGACTTCAAGTCTCATAATTCGTAAATATTTTGGATTCTCAATTATCTGCTACAATGAAATTCTACCATTTATTTTGAAAGAACCGTATTTTCATTACATTCAAATAATCCACTTAATGTTTGTACACCATGCAATAAAATTCTATGCAATGTGGCTCTTTTTCAGATTTAATCACTCTGGCTATACACTGTAAACAAAATTGTGTACCTTTACACAAACTATAATTGGCAATAAAGTAACCAGCGGTCTGAGTAATTTAACATGCATATTTAATTTTACTCTCCAAAGTTAAAATTACATGTGTATCAGCAATATTAAAAATTCATATGAATTACATTTTTCGTAAAAAGTACAATTTATTATGTATTTTTACAGACGCATATATATTACAAACACAAAATCTAATGTAAATTTGTTTAGCATGTGGCAATTATTGTATGTTTTCTCAATAACAATAAACATGTTCTATGAAAAATTCAAAATGTAAAATTTCGTAATGTATAAACAAAAATAAGATTACAAATTTTATGAATTGCCTAACAAATGAGTATTTAATTTCTTTCTGAAAGCTTTAATATTAGCACAATTCTAAAGATCAAAACATCAACCATTATAATTTAATTTTACATATTCAACAAATAGAATTTTTCTTGGAATTACTTACATTAATAAGCTCTTTTTTTATTGTGTTATAATTGTAAATATCTTTGTTGTTTACTACATAATAAATCTAAAATAGAATACATAACACTTGAAATATCAAAAACGTTCACAAATATTCTGTAATTTTGTTCCAAATATTTTGTACTCTATAATAAATATATTATTGATATTACCATAAAATAATTAAATTTTATATAATTTTTCCGATGTAATATTAAAATTTGAAATGTTAATTTCCAAAAAGTATATATATATTTTGAGAATATAGAGAGACTTACAAGTTTTACATATCCTTCTATGTAAATTTCCATGCCTGTTTTACAGTGTAGAACATACAAATATTGTGGTGCTGAAATTTCGAAGTATTTACTCGTTCGGTTTCTGCATTTGCATCCCACATTGCTTCATCACGCATGCACTAGCACTCCATTTTCCAGTTCATAGCATCGCAAAAACTCGCGAGTGTCTAATAAGAATGCATAGATATACATTGCCGGAGCCACACAGATCGTAAATTACAATTACCCAGTATTTGGCATGATGCCGTCGCTATAACTTTGTAAGCTTGCATTTCCAAGTAATAGATTTGTGTATTATATAAACATAAACATTGATGACTTCTTATTTTGCAATTTGCATTCATATTGGTAAAATGTAATTTGTCGAAAAATTATTTTCTAGTCGCACTTTAAGCATAAAATCGACAGAATTGAAATTGAATTGAACACACTCTTTTTGACATCGAGTCAAATTAAGAAAATGAGAAGTGGCCTGTACTCCACTTTCTTTTACGTAATTTTCATTAGAAATATATATCCCAAACAAACTATGAAAATATACCAATACACCACAATAATACCCTGTAATTGTACCATTTAGCTTATTATTTTATTACGTTATCAAATAATGTTTCTTCAATATAAAATATAGATTGTTACTTTGGCATTCATCTTATCAATATATTCAAATATAACTTTTAATAATATATTTCAATATTTATCTGCAATAACCATTACGCTGAAATACGTTCTCAGTCGATCTATTTGTGTTAACCGGTGGAAAATGACATAAGTTATTTCTATTTTGTTTCTCTGTCAAATTATTTACAGGCAGAGTTCATACGATTTATTAAATAAATTATGCATATATCTGCGTATATATTGCAACATAAATAAGAATTTTTAGATTTATTATAGCGGTTCTCTCTCTGTGTGTGTGTGTGTGCGTGTGTGTGTGTGTCTGTGGATGAACGCTCTAGAGCCAAAACTGTTGGAGATAAAATTCTGAAACTTTAAACTTAAGACATGTGTAATCCCCGGATGTGCTACTATTCCAATGACTCGGAAACGAAAATCGCTGGTTATTTTATATTTACGTTTCTTTATAGTTACAATTCATATTGATTTTGTGTCATAAATCGTAGAGTGAATATACAACGAAATATAGCATTATTTTAAATACAGATATTTAAATATCAAGAAAGTCGAGGGAAGTCAATTTTTACTTCTCCAAGAAATTACAATTTACGGAAAAAATGTGGGTAACCGTAATTAATTAACACATGATTATATTTCTGCTCAATTATCATCCTACATTTATTAGTTTATTTCATTATATTTATAAAATCGTGATTTATCGCCGGTAGTGCATCTATACTTTTGTCAGGTAATGTACCCAGCTTCCATGATTTTTCTGGGCCGAGCTGTCACGCACGTAGTTCACCTTCCTTGGTCATCCATTTCGAAGCGCGTGACTGTCAGTGAAGCGTCCGAGATGAGTGGTGTGCTCGCTCTTGCTCTCTTCCTCTAATTACGGTCATGATATAGTGAACATATTTCATTCCTATTCTATATAGAAATGGACAATACGCTTATATAGTGATCATTTATCAAAGCAAGCGTCAACAGCTTGCTTGCTTGCCCCGCTAACGTTTTGACGCTGTCGTGCTCTGTTGATTTCAAATTGACCGAACAAGATGTAACAGCTTAAACAAGAATGAACGGAACCATAACCAGAGGAATGTTACTACTGCACAGCAGCCTACTGCTTGGTCAAAGCACAAACCTAATGATGAATTATGTGTTTGGCTACTCGCTCACTTACGTTCACTTGTCACTTTTGTTAAAAGTTCTGTTAAGTGAACCATTTCATTGGATTCTATGTTTGCTTCCTTTCAAATTATATTCTAATAGTTTTGGACTATTCTAATGATTTTATACTCGAAGCGTCTAATGTAGTAGTCGTACAGAAATATTTGAATAAGTCTATTATTGTACCCAGTACATTTTAATGGAAAAGCGCAAATGAGCAAGTTACTCGGAACAAAAATAAACTGTAAAATTTAATTTAAATTATGCTTGAAATAAATGGGATCGTTGTTCTTTAAAAAAAAAAAATATTTACTATTTTAAATATCGATTTATTGTATACGCAAGTCATTAATATAAAATTTCATAATTATTCCTATTTGTTTTTAAAGAAAGTTTAACAGAAATATTATTTTGTGCATTACTAAGTTGATGATATAAAATAGACTATCTTCGAGAGGACATCTGTGTATGTCTGTGTCCGAAACCAAAACTCTTCTTATTTTCTAAAACAAAAAATTGTGATCACAAAATAAAGTCGACCTCGAAATTTGAATGGATATATTCGCTTTGAGGGTCCCTGAATCTATTTTGTCAATATTTATAATGACTTTTTTGTGCGTCTCTGACGGTTTCTATTTGCCTGTTTGTCTATGAACGCTCTACAGCCAATTATTAAATAAAAAATATGATATTTTGAACTTAAGATTTGTATATATAACAAGCATAGGTATAGGCACCAATGCTTTCAGCTCGCTAGATAATGAATTTGGGGGGATTAGCACTATTTTTTTTCACTAGTTACCATTATCTATGATTAATTTTCTATTTCTGCTGATATCCAATTTTTTTTTTATAAAAATTATGTCTCCTATTACAACTTATATGGCAATTACAACGATGCCGTGACCAGGATTCGAACCTGGGTTACCACGGCCACAACGTGGGGTCCTAACCACTAGACGATCACGGCTACAACGAGAACTTCTGTTAATATTTAGATACAAATTCGTACTTTCTGACATGCTTCAAGTAATATTTGGAGCAATAAGAATGTCAATCAAATAAATCTGCAGGCACATTGAACAAGACCTCCGATAGCCGTGATCGTTTAGTGGTTAGGACCCCACGTTGTGGCCGTGGTAACCCAGGTTCGAATCCTGGTCACGGCAACATGATGTAATATACATAACTAATGAATTGAGGAATTATTTTATAAATCAATAATATTTATATTTGTATTCAATTTATGGTCGTAATCACTTCGAGTTGATACAAACAGAACGATCTACTTTTAATCGACGAAGAGCTGGCCACTTACAAAAATATTAAACAACTCTATTCAAATTAATAGTTGTTCATTTTAATTCAACAGTAATACAACTTATTCCAAATAAAATCGAAGTAATGTATGCGAATTAATTATTATTCAAGCAATTCAATTGTGAATCATGCAATTCATCTAATTTCTTATTCTTAAATGATTTTGGTACATTAATGCTAATTCAAAAATAATAAGAGTTATTCATATTCATTGGCGCAATTCATTAATAATAATATTATAATTAATAATAAATAGAATTAAAAAAAAATAGTTTGTGTTACATGCCAAACAATTGTTATAAAAATGCATTCTACGTAATATGAATAAATAGAGTAATACTCCGCTGTGATTGATTATATATGTGGTTGATGCTGCAATGCTTGTTTACCTACATACATACATATGTGTAATTCTATGTTCAATGCACAGAAAAACCGCATAATCGCTGAATCAACAGCAAACAGTTCCAGTTGCTAGTTTGCAAAAAAATATGCAAGCCACAGCTGATGTTTTTTTCTAATTTTGTTCACATTGTTCGTTTGTAATGAATTTTTCATTCTTTATGGGGTGAGAATTCACTACCTGCTTTCAAAATACTACTCTAGAAAATACATATTTTCTCTTATTGAAATTAATTGTTATTTATTGCTATGGTTGTGTTGAGCAAGAGATACACAAACAATTTTATTATTACAGTAATACTTCTCTTTATATTATATAACTAGGTTACCAGTGGGTTTTAAAAATACAGTTTTAGAAAATGTATTATTTAATCGGTTGACTATTAATTTAAATTTTACAGCTAAGAACCATATTTATTCACGATTTTATTTTCTTGGTTTGCTTTATTACATTAAACAATATTATTTTATCTCTTCAAATATCTGAATAATACATTTTTCTTACTGCTTCTATTTCTTAAAAATGCAGTTTTTTGATTACCTTGTGTTAGTTATTTAAAAAATTAATATTCCAATAAACTTTACCGTAACATACGATATGAATTCATAATTAACAAAGCTTGCTACACATAAATTCACAAATTCATACATCATTATATACATACTAGGGTTACCCGTGGGCACCATGTGCCCATATGGTATACAGAGCATAGGTCAGTTTTGACTGATGGCGAATTTTCAAGTAATTTAATAATAATAACACGGTTTTTCTTCATTTTGTATCGTTTGACTATAATAGTAATACAAATTTCCACATCGAAAATAATAATAAAGATAAAATCGAGTCCTTTTTTTGAACGCTATTTTGTTCTTAGATCACTATGCTGAGATTAACTAATCGATCGCTTATCATGCACTGGGTAACATCCGATAAATTTAAACTAATTTTTGTTTAACTTTGATTTTAACCTTGTATGGTGCATATGTGTTGTATCTTTTTGACAGTTTCCATGATTGTATATAAAAAACAGGATTATAAATTTACTTACGATTGCTGTTTCTTATTTGAATCGATTATTCAAAAAATATGTATTACAAACCGTATTTACGCAGAATTTTTAATGATTTGACATTTGATTCACTATTGTTACTTTCTTTTACAGAGTAATAAGTAAGTATAGGGATCACCAAAAAAATCGAACTCGAGATTTCAACGGATATACACGTTTTGAGCTTCTCTGAATCGAATGTGACTATTTTCGGAGTGACGTCTGTGTGTGTGTGTGTGTGTGTGTGTGTGTGTGTGTGTGTGTGTGTGTGTGCGTGTGTGTGTGTATGTGAACGCTCTAGAGCCGAAACTGTCCAACGTAAAATTATGAGACTTCAAACTTAAGACTTGTATATGGTCTAGTTGTGCACCTCCTATTTTTGAAAAGAATATTCAAACCGGCAGTGCATGTTTACTCTATGCATATTTTGTTCTATCTCCAATATCACTAGAACGGCTTCACTTACAACAAAAATAGTTATTTTCATAATGAATGATATTAATATTTCGCACAACTTTTGTTTGAAAAGTTTCTTCAATAAATGTACCAGTTACGAGAAAACCGCTACCGAAAATTTTGAGTATCTTGTTTACGTTGTCATGGATTCGAATGTGGCTTAATTAATCGGATCATCTGCGCCTGTCAATATTTCGACAAGAAAACAAAATGGTCTGAATTAGATAAATGACATTTCAAAATATTTCTGTTGAGAATTGGTTAGTTTTGATAGTTGGTACTTCAAAACCATTACAAATTGGTATTGGAATAATTTTCAACCCATTCATTTATATAAGGTAAGCTTGGTTTTCATATTGTTTCTGTTGGATTATTATTTCCTAATATTATATTTTTATAATCAATAAATATTGATGAAAAATACGTAAAAGAAAGTCCCGCGTTGGCCACAACCCATTTTTTTTACTTTCTTTTACAGAGTAATAAGTAAGTATTGTAATCATGAAAAATTTCGAACTCGAGATTTCAACGGATATACATGTTTTGACCTTCCCTGAATCGAATGTGACTATTTTCGGCATGACGTCTGTGTGTGTGTGTGTGTGTGTATCTGTGAACGCTCTAGGGCCAAAACTGTCGAACGAAAAATTATGAAACTTCAAACTTAAGACTTGTATATACCCTAGATGTGCACCTCCTATTTTTGAAAAGAATATTCAAACCGGTAGTTCATGTTTACTCTGTACATTTTTTGTTCTATCTCCAATATCACTAGAACGGCTACACTTACGGCAAAAATAGCAATATTCATAATGAAAGATATTAATATTTCGCACAACTTTTGTTTGAAAAGTTTCTTCATAAATTGTACCAGTTATGAGAAAACTGCTACGAAAAAACTCAAATATCTTATTTACGTTGCCATGGTGATACCTACAATTGTGACAAATTTTATTATTTTTAAAACGAATCAACCATGAGTTACATCATTTGTTTCTTGTTTATTGAGAACAAACAAGCATTCCTTTGACAGTTATCTGTATGAATTAATATTTAAAATATTGATTTCTTATTAGAATACATTGTATCAGGTAAATTATTATAGAATCAATTTATATTATATATTTGCTGACATAATTAATTAACAATTTCAGAGTTTAACTGTGAAATTTGACTGTTTAAGAGTGAATACGATAAGTACTTCAAATTCAGATCCATTATAAATTGGTATAATTATCCAGTTATTTTCATTATATATTAATATCTATCTATTGAAAACTACGTAAAAGAAAGTTGAGTGCAGGCCACTCCAGATATTTGAATTAAATAATCAGGCTAGATTCTGAATTTTGCAGTATTAAACTGATGCAGTGTAACGGCATTTTTAAAAGTGATAATTAGTTGTATACTAAAATACAATGGATTGTGCCATCAAAAATAAAAGAATAAAATTGCCAACCAAACATGTTTCTAAATATGTTTGAATTATCTCTTCAAGATTTTATTTCTCTAATAATCAGAATTATAAATTTACTTCCTTGCAGTTGTTATAATTTGACGAACTATAGAATCTTACCGCAACTCATATTTTCAAAAATCACTGCTTCTTGGCCAGTTTGAAGTGAAAATATTAACTATGAATTGCAATAAATGTACGGAAACACGTATTTTCTAAAAATATATGCACATATTTCATATAATATACTTGAAATTTGAAATTATTACATGCTACTCCCCTTAAACTTAAGATTAAACTTCAAACAATGTTTCCGTAATTCGTACGTTGAAATACTGTTCTTGACACTCACGTGGTAGCACTTTTATTTATATTTGTTCTTTGGTCGGTCATTTTAACATAAATGCTTAAAATAGCGACTCACAAACTTCAAATTAGTATAAATAAAACTTAATTTTATTAACTAACAATTATTTATATTTCTCATTGACATACAATATCAATATAATATAGAAGATGTCACTCTGTGTAAAGTACACAACACACTAAATAAACTTCAAATCTATTTAATTGAAGATTCACAAACACTTTTTTGACTGATTTCATTCTGACGTTTGATTCGTTTTTGTCTATTTCAAAGCAGACTGAACTTCAGAATCGTAGTGATTGTTTTATTTCAGTATAAACTATTTGATTATTTTTTATAACATTCTTAAGTCGCCATGGTGCAGTGGCTAAGTGTCATGCCTTTCATCCTGGAGGTCGTGAGTTCGATCCCCGTCTATGCCAATCTGCATTTTTACAAAAAAAAACGTTCTACACAAACTCACATACACACTCACATACACACATACAAACATTTCTGGGTTATTATATTAATGATATAACAAGTAAGAATGGATATTTCAATAACTCTACTTTAATTTTATTTTGTTGTTAATTTTAAAATTAATTTACACCTTGATTATAACAATTTAATACACATGGTATGACCATGAATATTTCATAAATTATTTACTAATTTCAAAAGCTATATTCTAATAATTCGTATATATTTGAGAAAAAAATTTAAACATCGTTTAAGAAATATTAATATCCTATACCCCTTCGTGATTCTCTTATTTCGTGTACCATTCTAGACGGCTTGAATAGTGAACAAGAACTGGCGCTAGCCAGTGCTATCAGCTCGCCGTTCCGGCGAGCGCGGTCACGTCAATAAATACAAAACTAAAAGCGATAGCAATTATTATAGTACAAAATTTATTGTTGTTATGATATTTCATCGGCATTTAATATGAAATTAATAAATTTCTAAGTTTACGTATATAATTCTTCATCATCGACATTATACTCACATAGCCCATTGAACCAATCTAACCAATTATGATCCCGACATTTATTTATTCCTGTACCATAACAGTTTTAATTTCCAAAAACCCCACATTTAAAATTGCACACATCCACATGGGTTACGTTAATATCGTTCGTTTCGTGATTTGCCAAGGATATTGATAATTATTTGATGAACATTTCCTAATTTTATTAATTAAAACACAGAAGCAAATGGTTTATACATTGGAAAATATAATCAAACAAATTACTGTCACATAAATATAACTTCTTCATTTTACTAACAGATGGCGATCGATGTCTGATATACTTCAAAATATATTTATATTTTTTTTTTAAGCCTATGGGCTCACAATTTGAAAAAACTTTAATCACATAAAATATCTTAGAATGTTGAGTAGAAAATTCTAAAATTTTTAAAAGTTGACTAAGGGCAGTATTTAGGAGGGTTCCAAATTTTGGGGGCCTATAACGCCGGTCCTGTACAGACGATTGGATTTAAAATGCGACGGGAACATCACGGGTATGGAAATTATATGTATACCAAATTTCATCAAAATCGGCCCGGTACCTTCAGACGAGTTGCGGTCACAAACTCAGGTCTTACGACGGACCGACCGAGCGAGCGAGCGAGATACATACATCCAAGTATATGAGTTATATATATTTTTGGATTCAGGGCGAAAATACAAGAACTTTTTGTTAATATTTTTTTTCGATCCGAGCATGTTACAGACACACGACCAATCACTATAGCTCTTTTGTACTTCCTGTACGGCGAGCTAAAAAGAGGGGGGTTGTACACACTTTAGAAGTTTATCCTTTATGATAATTAAAAGAATTATAAACTTCTATGTAGATTAAGGTTGTGTCTATCTAAATTTTATTTTTTAATGGATAGGCATAACTGGGTATTGATTGAAAATAACCCTTTTTTACACTATTTTCAAGTAACATTTTCGGAAAAAAAATAACCATTTAAATATTTTTTATTAAACAAACCCGATTCTTTGATATTTTATCTTTCTTTTGTAATTTATTTGAATCCACTAGAGTAAATGGGTTTGGCAGCGCACAGCCTATGCTCTTAACTATTGCAAAAATCACTTATTATCTAATTCGTACCATTTCCGATATTATGATTACCAGATTAGATATCGTTTTCAAAATTGGCAGTTTTTTTAAATTTAAGGTTTCATATTTTTATCAACAATAGTTTTGCTGTAGGAAATTCACACACAAACAGAAATTCTCTCAAAAATACTTTATATCTACTAGGGGAGCTCAAAGCGTGATCGATATATTGCAATAGTTCCTTTTTGTCTTCGTCCAAGAAAATAAATTGTACATATTTTTGGTATCAGAGGAGATGAAAAAGAAATATCTGTGCAAAAATTGTTTGATTCAGAAAGAGTAGGATAGGATTTAAAATTAATGGTGTGGCAGCCCTTTGGGGTATTCACAACTATACTAGAATAAAAATAAAAAACTACTGAGATATCGTGAATCTAACACGAACAGGAAAGACAAGTTGTTTGACTCCGGAAGAGAAATATATGCTATGCGGAAATCTAAATATGAAAAATGACTCAATTATGTTTCAAGTTTTCCTATTTGTACGAATTTTTGAATCCCTTGAATTTTATGTTCCATTATATCATTTATGAAAGTGGGAACTATTGATGAAATACCCTTCGTAAATGGTAGAATTTTGTTCTGTCGTTGGCGTGATAAGGCTCCATTTACTGCTTTCAGGGGGTCTCTTTGAATATGGAAATGGTTGTTCCTGGTGTTCTTTGCTCGCAGCTAATGACGTCTAATATCATTTTGGCCCAAGATACATCAGTGTTCCATAGGGAACCTTTTATGAGTGCAATCAGTAGCGCAACAAGAAATCTGAATTTGGGATTCTGCTTATAACTAACCCATGTGTATATAAAGCACATTAAACTACGTCATCATTTGCATTTTCTGTTTTTTTTTTTTTTTTTGGGACATTAAAATTTATTTTACCTGCAGCAGCTTGGGAGTTGCTTCTAGAGCTGCATTAGAATTGGTTGCGCTACTGGGTGTACCACTTATAAAACTCGATGCCGAAAATCGTTGCAGACAGCCCAAGGAAGTAACGATGCAAATATTCAGATTCCGCAGAGCGTCCTTTTGTACGTGTTCGCGCGAGTATCTCTCTGGTTATTGTAGGTACTACTAACGTTATTATAAAATATATAACTTGACCGCATGTCAAAAGGTTGAGTAGGACCGGAGATATTTGAGAGAGAAAAGAAAAAAACGTATTTTTGAGGTTATGAGCGCTAAAAATGATTTTCGAAGCTGAAAATCTAGGGAAATGATTTTCTCTCGAAGATGAATCATATGACCTATCTTGACCCTCAGTCCGGTTAGGGGGACTTTTCACTAAGATAGTGGATAAGATCCAGCTATACCCTTTTGGCAATTTCGAGACAATTATGCCAAAAATGTTATTCATAAAGAATTAGTCCACCATTCAATATAAGCTTCATTTTAGTTCGCTGTACAGAATGTAGAAAGAGCGTTTGTAACATTATCGGATCAAAGAAATTGTTAAACAAGAGTTATAATTTCTTTATAATATTATTTAAATCCACTAAATAGATTATGTGACGACCTGAAAGCATTGGTGGACACTTACTCAAACAATATAGCTCATTTGTAATACTGTGCTCTGACGACGAGCTAAAGATATTTAAAATGTGAAGAGCGCATTGAATAGCTGTTAAATGGAGTGGGGCGTGGCATGCGCATACCAACAGGAAATTGCGCAGGCAATATCTCTTTTATTCTCTTCGCAATCTCGATTTAGGATTATATACCACATAATAGGTATATCTGAATTTTTCATCATTGGCTTTTTAAAGCCATAGTAAATGTTGGCTTCATAACGACGATATTAGTTTTGGATATGCCATGTTCTGACGCCTCGTGGGACAAAAGATATTTTGATCGAGAGAGAGAGTGACATACATTGAATAATTTACCTGAGAGCGTTATAGACTCTTTTGCACAGCATTTGGTGGTGAGTCAGAAAACCACACGCCAATGTTTATACCAAAGTGCACCTGCTCGTTAATATTATTTTTAAGCGCGCCATGCCATCTCTTGGTAAATGAAAAAGTTGCAGAGACAACTGAGAGTAAAGGCGGTATCACATTACGAGGATATCGATAGTTTGACATCGATTTTGCGATGTTTTTTCAATTTTCCGATGTCATTTCTAATGTGATAGGGAGCAAATAATAAGTGTTTAAATATGAAACGTGTTCGTATTCCTTGGCTTACCGGTGTCCAATTATCGACGTCGAAAAATTGAGAAAACATCGCAAAATCGATGTCAAACTATCGATATCCTCGTAATGTGATATCGCCTTAACTCTTAAAACACACGTGTTCCATAAGATTTATATAATAAAGTATATAGTTTATAATTTGAAATTTAAACCCCAAAGCAATGGTGTCGGTTTGACCATGTTGGTCTTGGTACAGTTTCATATTAATATGAAATACTGTACCTGTTTATTTCAATTCACAGTTTAATAACAGATAGCCATGGTAATTTATGGTTCACCGAAAAACCCGAACTTCATCGCTTGGTTATGGTATAGCGGTTTGAGTTACAAAGTTACATAAATCAACGTGATATGTCATTGTTTATTTTTGAAACTGTGTTGGTGTAACCAGGACAATATTTTATGAATGAATTATATGCGTACATATCAAAGAGCCTGGTTGTGTAATTAAATAAATAAACTTTTAAAAATAGCTTACATGATTACTATTACAATAATTGAAATACAGAATTAAAATTAAAATATTGATTTCTGGAATACAAGAATAGAAACCAATGTATTCAACTTCCTTCAAATAATTCTGTACAATCTCTGCGAAATTTATACATACAAAATCGGTTGTGGCCAGCACAAGACTTTCTAAACGTTAGTTATGCTAGGTTTATTGTAGCCGATGTCAAATAATAAATATCATATTATTTTAATTTAATTTATTTACCCGTCAATTTGTTGTCAAGCATAGTTTATACTATTTAATAAATATAATCCACATACATGCGTATCTATGACAACATAAATAAGAAAATTAAGATTGTCCATAGTAGTTTCTCGGAACTGGTACATTATTTGAAGAACATAACTATTTTTGTCTTAAGTGTTAAGTGCAGCAGTAAAACAAATGAATATTACAATATATTCAGAATAAAAAAATAAATCAAAACTTATAATAATACAATATATTCAGAACGAAAAAAAATAATTAATAATAAATAATATTATTGGTAATTGTTGCATTATGGATGTCATAAGCAAATTAATTATTGTTGTTTCTGAGTCCAGCATTGAATAAGGAAGACACGCCTTTTGCAATAATATCGTCGCCAATATCATTATGATTAGTATTCCCAAAACCACTGGTGTGATAAACTTTCTTTGGTTTTGGATCACAAATATATGCTGCTTCTGCATATTTCACTTGGCCGGGATATGGGTCCAAAAAATTATCGTTGTTAATTTGCAATTTGCAGTTTTGTTGACAATCGCAACTAAAAAAGAAATAAATATTTGTAAAACTCATATAGTTTATTGTTTGACTCTCTTCTCCAATTAAAAAGACTGACAACTGTTATTTTTAATCTTGTCGTACAGAATAGACAAAGGAGTTATAGTGTGTCTGTAACATTCTCGGACCAAAAATCTCTTTAACAAAAAATTTTGTCTTGTCGCCCTGTATTCTAAAAAATATACAACTCATACACTTGGATGTATGTAACTAGCTCACAAATCGATAAAAATAGTCTAAGCAAATTGAAATTTTTATTGTATATAGTATAAATCTATATATCTGCTTAAAAATTACAAGCTTTGACAAAATTGTAATTTGAATAATGGAACGAAAACACATTCCGTATATCAATGCTCGAGGAATTTCTTTAAATTTAGACATTTATATTTTTCTATCGCATCTAAACAAAATAAGTCTACTACTAATACGTTAAAGGACGTTATGTGTTGGTCACAACAGATTCTTTTAAATTATGAGCCCAAAGGACAGAAACAAATTATTAATTTAATAATTTTGAAATTTAAAATAATGTAGCGATCGATTGTTGCATTATATCTCTCCAAAATGTATTGGTTATAAATAGGTTTCTTCTTAAACATTCAAATAAGTTATGTATTATAAACAAAAATATTAAAAATAATATCAAATTCTCAATGCCTTTAGCTAGCCGTATTATCTATTCAGTGGATGGTTTAACTTTTTTCATTAAAGAGTAAACATATTTTTAGACAATGATATTTGAAGAAGAAAACTTATTTATAAACACTGAACCTTGAAGATATAAAATTTAAATGATAATAATAACATTGTTTTTAATTGATTAGAACAAAAGCCAGGCTTTTAAGGCGATAGCTATAATATTTTAAGCTTCAAAATTATAATTTTTAATATCTATTTGGGCCTTTATGTTTCCAATATAAAAGAACGTAATTGATATACAAAATTATGAATTTAAAAAATATTATTGTTTATCATTATTTCATAGATTTTTGTTTTTACATAATATATCTTAAGATTATTTGCAGAATTTTAAGAAATTTTCAAATAAGTTCTAAGGTTAGGGCTCGCTCGCGAGTGATGTTGTATTTTCGGAATTAGGGGGACACATATCGATCCTGGAAATGCTACAGACTTACAGACACTCAACCGAATGCTTCAAATGTCGTAAATTGAGTACTTCAAGCTAGAACAAACATTACCATTTTCTTATGTTTCCATGAGTGAATTTCTCGCTAAATTTCAGAATCACTATGTACACTGTAAGTGGCTCGTCTGCCGTCTGGAATAACTTGATTGTATAACGATAGTGCTTCTTGTATTTTATGATTAACAAGTATATAGCAGAAAATTAATATCAGTTTGGAACGTATAGTTAGATAGATAAATGCTATTAACTGTTTCCCGCGCAGTACAAAGTACCTACATTATTTGGTTGTGTGTCAATAAAATTCACAGAATATTTTTTTTTTCTAGTTCATCGTAAGGTAATACAAAAGTGCTATAGAATTCAGTTGTGAGTCTGGAACATTTTCGGAACAAAAATATTTGCACAGATATTCGTTTCTTAACTTCCTATTCCGTTAAAGTATATATCTCATTATCTTTGATGTATGTCGTCACTCGCTCGTTAGGTCATTAGACTTTGTGCTGAAGGTACGGAACCAATTTCAAGTAAATTGATATATGTTACATACATATAAAGTATAAAGTAAGTACATATTTAGTGCCCTAATAAATAATTGAATTATATGTAATTTTTTGTTGTTGCTATTTATGGATATTTCAGATTGAACCTACTGGTCATAATAAATACTAAAATTTACAATATATCAATGTAAATGTTTCTCTAGTCGCCCTGAATCCAAAAATATATATAACTCATATACTTGGATGTTTGTCGTCGCTCGCTCGTAAGACCAAATTTGTGCTCTCTGCTCCTCTGAAGGTACCGAAGCAATTTAAACCAAATTTCCTACACATATTCTTCGGCATCCCATTTAAATTCGTTCGCAGTTTATATTCAATCGCCTTTATAGTTCCCGAGTAATAGGCCCGCATAATTTGGAGCCCCCCTTAATACTGCTATTAGGAAAATAATTTAAACATTCAAAAAATTTACGAAGATTTATAACTACATGATTTTTTTTATATTGGTAACTTATATACCAATTATTATAAAAATATTCGGTTTTTTTTAGTGAATAAAAAAAAAAATGCAAATAATTGTATGACTTTTTATATCTAGGTATAACATTTTTTAAAATTGTGAACTTATAAGCTATAATAATTTAAAACAAATATTCACTAATTAAACATTTATTACAACGACTAGTTTCACCGACAATGTGGCATCTTCAGGTCTTATTTCTAAACTAAACCTAACCATCGATATTAAAGCTATTTATATTTACTCAAACTAGAATTGTGGGAGGTGAGTTGCCCCCAGAAATAAATTAACGGAGATCTGTAATGGTCTATTTGTTCAATAATGCACGTTTTTGTTATATTATTATTACACTTTATTATTTCTAAAGTTGAAAATATTAGAATCTTTAGAAATAATACTGTGTATTTTCTAAACCTAATTCCAAATTATGTTTACTATTTAATATTATGCGAAGCGTGGAGTAGGGATTTGCTCGCATCGCATAAATTACTGTTAAGGCGAGCTGAAGACACAGGTGCTTTGTACCTAAACTGGTTTATAATAAAGTTTTTTTTTTCTCTAATTCAAACCGTTTACGAAATATTTAAATAATAGCAAGAGTAAACCAATTACAATAATCAAGTTTATCAGCGGCTTAGCACTGTCAATGATATAAACAAAAATATGAAACCTGAGCGTTCTTTTGTTTCATAACGTATCACAATAACTAACACTCGTTTCCTTCAATTTCAAGAGTTGCATGGAAGAGAAACTGAATTGAATACGTGCCCGTATTATCTGCATCGATTTTTGGTGTGGAGTTTTATCAGGGGTTACAGTGCAATCATGGTCAATAATACAATCACCCGCTTTATAGGCTTCGGTCCATCTAATCTCGAACGACCAATGCAATTTACAGTAATAACGCAATGCTCATGTTTGCCGTCATTACATATTTGGAAATTGTAAATACTATATAACATTTAATAAAATATTTCGCATATTTTTCATTCAAATGTATTCAACTGCTGTGTTTATTTATGTTGAAATCG
The DNA here is from genome assembly GCA_933228885.1 of Leistus spinibarbis. Lineage (NCBI taxonomy): Eukaryota > Metazoa > Arthropoda > Insecta > Coleoptera > Carabidae > Leistus > Leistus spinibarbis. The sequence continues at coordinate 4,620,384 of OW121794.1, read as the reverse complement.
TAAATAAGGATTTAATATTTCGTTCAAAATCTTTTGGATACTATCGCTCAACTAAAAATTATAATATTTTTTATATCTGTAACGGCTTTTCTGACTATCAACTCGAAGGCCAGACAAATAAATATATAATTTTGAAATTTAATGTATTAGTGATCGCATTAATAGGCTAGCCATTGCTGCAATCAATCAATAATAATATCTATATTGTCCTTTACATTTAATTTCTTCAAAATTCAGTGGTTCAGTGGTTATAATCAGGATATTTTTTTATTAAAATTCAATAATTAGATTATACGGCGAGTTGAAGGCATTGGTCTTTGTACTTATGCGGATTTCTTTTTTTAATGAAAGGTTATCTTACGGACAATATACTAATTTTAACTTATTTATTTTATTATCCATAGTTCTTGTTCTAGAACGCTCTCAAAAACACAGACACATACACACACAGACATATACACATACATTTATTTAGTACGTAATCTGGTCAGATTTAATTCTATATTTGATTAATATTGGTTCAGTAGTTTTCAAGATTTAACAATGGTTGTCTGTAATGTAGGACAATGGAGTCTGGCGATATGATGTCCGCCGTATATAATACACCATAAAACTCCGAAACGTCATGGAATACACATAATTAATCATAGTTGTACAGTTTCAGTTCATCGTTAATGATCAAAATATTCAAACAAATCTGACACCTATAAAATCATAAAATGTTTAGAGATTCGCTTTTTTAAAATATAAATGAATTAGTAATATGAATTAGTGCTGTATACAAACTTTTGTATGAATAAATTAATTTCTTGATAGGTATACAACAAATATTCATCATTTATCGTATAAAAGTTATGATGTTGTTTTACAAATACCGCCGTACCGGTTCATAAAAGTATAAGCTCGGCAAAGTTAATATTTGAATATGTTGAAAGTGCTCAACCCAAGGTTATCTGACGTTTAACTTGGAAAGAACTTAATACATTATTTTTTAATCATATATATTAAAGACCTGACGTGGTCCTGAATCGACTTTGTCCTTACAGTATTTATATTTAAGAATAGAACTTTATTTTGTTTTATTTCACTCTACGATGGCTTTGATCAATATGTATTGTAAATAGAGAAACGTAAATATAAATTCCGAGTTTGAAAATTTTCATTATTACTTCCTATTAGACTTCGTCCAAGATAATAAAAGAAGCATCCCTGGAATTGACCAAAAGAATTATGTCATAATTTAATAAAGAGCGAACCATACAATTAACAAGCTAATTCCTCAGGAAATATACTAAAGAAATAAATTTCGTTTGTAAAGATACAATCTCCGTTTCCCTTATAAGGTTATAATCAAAGAATGTTCCTTGAAGTCTGATAAGACTCTCGATTAAGACGATCAAAAGCAATAATTTCGCGTTACTATTTGATTTTCTTTTTGCTACATTAATCTTTAGAAATTAGTTTTATAATACGCACTTTGATAAGATATTAAATTCAATATTTATATTAAAGTCAGTAGCATTGTAAATAATTTAAAGTTGCATTATTTATAAAAATATAAGGTAAAACATTTTTTGTATGATATATGTCTTCTTCGAACTTCATATAAATGTCATAGGCATAAGTATAGGAAAACACACAATAGCCCAATTATAAATTAATTACTCGATTTTGAACTAGTAAATACAAAAAACTATTTCGGTTTTCTTTGAGTTATACTTGATTTGACATTATAATAAGCATAAGTGCATGGAACCAATGCCATATGGTGTACTTATATTCAGAAGAAAGCTGGCGTGCCTTTCACTCGACTTTCTTGTCTTTTAACTATTTGTATTTATAATATTGTTATATTTAGTGTTGCGATAAAATAATTAGGTCACAACACGATATACACAACAGCGTTAATCCATTTAACATCCGATATAAAAAAATGTATATATTTTCCATCCAAAAGTGTTACTTTAGAATACGTGTAACATATAAAAGCTTTAGTCGTTTGTACATGGTATCAGCCATTGTGTTTTGGTATAAAATGTAATGGTATTACAGTACACAACTTTTTCAATTATTTTGAACATAACCAAACGAAGAGCAATTGGACTAAATTTGTAATAAAGATTTATGTCCGTATTTGCATATCGGTTTAATCACAACATTTGTTTTAACAAGTCAACGAGTTAATGGAATTTTAAATAAAATTATATATACAAACAATAGTTGTTTAAAATCAACATAATTACAAAAAAGAAACGTATTTCATTACCATATACATGTATCATTCTCGTTATAACAACTGGAACAATAAAGCATGTAACGCATTTCAGTGCAAAAATAATTTAATTTCCGTCAATGTTGCAGACACACGACCAAACACTATAGGTCCTTCTACCATAGTAGCACGAGCTATAAAGTATAGCTAGTGCATAATTTTATTTTTGTCAATTTGCAGACACACAACCAAACACTAAAGCTCTTTTCTACCACAGTAGCACAAGCTATATAAAATACATGTATGTAATAATTACGTTATAATGGTGGTATTGCCATGGAATTGTCAACTTGTGTTTTTGTTTTGTACATAATTTTTAAATTTCACAACGTCGAAACAGGCCGGAAATGTGCGAACATCTTTGCAGTGACACTGGAAAAATGGCACAGACCGGATAAGTCCGGAGATGTGTAAATCGACCTTACATCATATCTGCAATAAAAATAACAGGGTGTTACAGGAAAAACTCCCGGCTTACTATTCTTAAAGCTAAAGGATGAAAACATAAAGGTTAGATTGCAGATAGAACTCACACAAATGTGTCACAACTTAAAATATTTAAAAGGGTGGGTTTGCTTTTTTATATGTTTGAGGGTATATACTGTTTTACATATACTAATATAAGTATATTTCCACAGCGGAAATTAAACAGCAGGATAGTCATTAGAGAACAACAAATACATTTAATTTAAAACAATGATTATCTCAGATCTAACGGACCAACATAGGGGTACAATATTTAACTATACTTTGTATGGGTGTGAGCAAGGAAAATTAACATGCATATGTATAGTATACGCAGATTTCATTCCCCTTCTCTACTAATCACCTCATAACGAGGGTTACAAAAGTAACAATGGCCATATATACCTATGCACCTAAAGGTTGAATATTGTTTCGACTATTCAACCATATGCGATATTGTCTAGGCGGTTGGGTTTGCCAGGGATGTACTTAATTTTACAAAATAATAAATAAATGCAAGTTTCCATGACCATCCAGGAGGTACTTGCTTTAATAAATAAATAATTTCTTCATTTTGTTATACATTTCTGAAAAATACAACAATATATATTGTAACATTAGTAACTAAGGAAATGAAAATTTAAAATAGTTATTTTCAAAAGTAATTCTCTAGTAAATGATAAAATAGGGAAAAGTCCCCCCAAACAGATTAAATGTCAAGATAAGTCATTCGATTCGTCTTCGAGAGAAAATCATTTGCCTAGATTCTTAGCTTTAAAAATCATTCCTATAGGAATGATTCTTAAAGCTAAGAATATAACGCCCATAACCTCAAAAATACGTTTATCCGAGAATGATGGAGTGAACAAGGAAAATTATTATTTAAAACGTTTTACGAGAGTACACTTCATGCTAATAATACGTAATTCTAAAATATTTTGTGTATAATATATTTTTTATGTTTAGTACGCTGCAGGGTATGTTTGCATTTTAAATTTGTTATTTACTATTTATATAATACAACACGAATATATTTACACTTTCACAATCTCTTGGCATAGACTTCTTGACTTCCTGTTTATCATAAGCTAAAAGTTTCAACACAAAATGGTTATTTAATATAGTGTTTTTTGTTCGCTCGTTAGATGAACTGGATAACAGGTGTGTTCTATTAGGCAACGGGGCGATAGGCGTCGTGGCGCCATTATGTACGTGTGAAGAGCAGAAAGCCGCAAATTTCCTCTGCTCATTTCTTAACACTGTAGGCTCCTAATTTTCCGCTGAATATATAACAAAGTTCCGGAGGAACAAAAAGCAAAAACAAGAAAGGGGTAGCACATCTTGATGATTCCCGTGATACTCTTATACATCAAAAAAGAGATAACAAGGGCTCTGGTTACTTCTATTGTCAGTCCGCGCTCGAGCGCAAAAGCATGTTATTTGTATTCAGAGCGCCTACCTACATGCTAATATCTCACTTTTCATTCCTGTGTAAAATACGCACACGGAATCGACGTCATCCCACTTGGCGCAGTTTATATTTTTCCCTAAGAGTAATGACTGTGTTGTACTTGGAAATTGTCACTGTGCGTCTAGATTTATTATTCCAAACCCTGTTCATATGTTGCAAGAACTTATCCGCGCTGCCTTAGAAATTAATATTGCTAATGGTTGAATCGTACATTTCTTTGTTATATTGAGCCAATTTTTCTTCTACATTAACCCGAGATTGACATTGTCAAATATTGTAATTTACTTAAACGCTATTAATGTGGGCTATATTAGCATACGACTCTATGCATCCAAATGTATAAGTGCGATTTTCCATACGTCAAGGTACTCATATTATGGATATTCCAAATTTTATTAATATCGGTTCAATATTATATTAAGACAAGAATAACTTTTCCGATTTTACACGATATTATTAATATTGACTTATATAATACCTATAAATTTTTCAAAAAAAAAAGAATATATTAATAAATTACATTGCATCTAATGCCAACAGGCATTGGAAAGAATAACCATCATTTTTGTTAAATATCCTAATATTACTGAATTAAATCATTGTACTTTGAATTTAACTATTTAATCATTTCCGAGCAGACAGGAAATTATTTCAATAGTACATAAATGATTGCAAGTCGATATCATTTACAAACTTTGCCCACTGCTTTTTGTCTATTGCAGATCGTTTTGCATTCTGCACTGTTGTATTTCTTTTTGTTAAAACCTTCTCTATGTTGCTGTCCCAGTCGTCTTTTGGTCTTCCTCATCCTCTTCTCACTTTTATTTTGGCTGTCCACACATTCTTCACGGGTCTTTTGTCGTTCATTCTTATTAGGTGTCCCAACCAACTGAGCTGTCTCTCCTCTATAAATTGAAGTATCGGTTTTGTACCTAGTTCTTCTCTAATATCTACATTTCTTATTTTGTCCATCAGTGTTACGCCCTTGATCAACCTAAGGTACTTCATTTCTAGAGCTTGTATTTTGCTTTGCAGCCTCCTGAATATAACCCAAGTTTCGCAACCATATGTTAATATCACCCGATATATCGTATTAAACACTGTAATTTTTGTTTTTTGTGCTATTTCTTTCTTTCCTATGAAGCTATTTTTAAGCATATAGAATACTTTTGCTGTTTTGTCTATTCTTCTGTTTATATCCTCATCTTGCGCACCGGCACTGTTTGTTAAACACTCCGAGGTATTCAAATGTGTCTGCTTGTTCTATTTTGGTATTCTCTATTCTTATGTTAATAGTTTGCTTCTCGTTTGCTATCGCCATTACCTTTGTTTTTTTTTTACATTTATTTTCATACCAAATTCTTTTAGTGTGTTGTTCCAAACATTTATATTATGCTGCAGATTCCTTTCGTTACCTGCTAGTATTACAATGTCGTCAGCAAAAGCACATTCCCCAATTTCTAATCTTCGTAGGTTCTTGAATCCCACTACTAATTTCTTTATTTCCGGTTTGCACTTTCCAATGATATCATCCATGAAAACCGTGAAGAGCGCTGGGCTCATAACTCCACCTTGTCTTAGTCCTCCTCTAGTTTCGAATAACTGTGAGGCTCTATTCTTACTAATAACATAGTTTAGGTTTTTTTGGTATAAACTTTTAATTGCACTTATTAATCTTCTATTCACTTTTCTTTCCTCTAAGCTGTTCCATATCCTCTGTCTCTGTCGCCTTCTCTAGATCTATAAATGCCATGAAAGCTTTATTTTTGCTTGTTACGGTCTTCTGTGTTATTTGTTTAATTGTAAATATATGGTCTTGTATACTTCTTCCCCTTCTAAATCCACTCTGAGCTTCATCTAGTGTTGGTTCAATTATTTTCCTCAATCTTCTTTCTAATATTCTCTCATAAACTTTCAGTGCTGAGCTTAGTAGTGAGATTCCTCTGTAATTGTTACAGTCTTTGGTGTCTCTTTTTTTATGTATTGGCATAATGACCGCTATTTCCCAATCTCTTGGTATTTTTCCTCCTTTCCAAGCTTCATTGAGTATATCTAATAATAGTATAGTTCCTTCACTTCCCATGTATTTTAGCATTTCTCCATTTATTCTATCATGGCCTGCCGCTTTTCCATTTTTGATCATATTTAACGTTTCTACTACTTCTTCCATAGTTATTTCCATAATGTCGTCTTTCCTTGTTTCTTGACCCGTAATTTCTACATTTGTACTCTCTTCTGTTACATTTAGTAGCTCTTGGAAATATTCTCTCCATCGATTCATTATTTGGTTTTCTTCTGTAAGTGGCTTCCCATCTTTGTTTTTTATTGTAAAGCTTTGAATTGTTTTTGTTTCTCTTAATGCAGACAGGAAAATATTTCAATAGTACATAAATGATTTCAAGTCGATATCATTTACAGTCAAGCCGGAAATTATATATTACTACCAGATAATCAGCAGTATAATTTCAGGAATTATACAACTGCAAATCTAAAACGGTGATTGTTCGAACCAGTTTCTAGCTAAAACAGAATAGTCAAAGCAGTGAATGCATAAAATATAGATAACCAATACAGTAATTACTAATAAAAAAGAATCTGCGGTACATTTATATCATTTTAATGATAGAAACAAACGTAAACTATATGTTAATATAGTTTACGTTTGTATCTATTATTATTAACTAGGGTCACCCGTGGGCACCATGTACCTATATGGTATGCAGAACATAGGTCAGTTTTGACTGATGGCGAATTTTGATATAATTTAATATTAATAACACGGTTTTTCTTCATTTTGTATCGTTTGACTATAATAGTAATACAAATTTCCACATCGCAAATAATAATAATGAAAAAATCGACTCCTTTTTTTGAACGCTATTTTGTTCTTAGATCATGCACTGTGTAACATCCGATAAATTTAAACTAAATTTTGTTTAACTTTGATTGTATGGTGCATATTTATTGTATCGTTTAGACAGTTTCCATGATTGTATATAAAAAACAGGAATATAAATTTACTTACGATTGCTGTTTATTATTTGAATCGATTATTCAAAAAATATGTATTACAAACCCTTTTTACACAACATTTTTAATGATTTGACTTTTGATTCATTATTGTGTTTGAATTAAATAATCAGGCTAGATTCTGAATTTTGCAGTATTAAACTGCAGTGTCACAACGGCAGTTTTAAAAGTGATAATTAGTTATATGCTAAAATACAATGGATTGTGCCATCAAAAATTAAAGAATAAAATTGCCAACCAAACATGTTTCTAAATATCTTTGAATTATCTCTTCAAGATTTTATTTCTCTAATAATCAGAATTATAAATTTACTTCCTTGTAGTTATTATAATTTGACGAACTATAGAATCTTACCGCAACTCATATTTATAAAAATCAATGCTTCTTGGCCATTTTGAAGTGAAAATATTAACTATGAATTGCAATAAATGTACGGAAACACGTATTTGCTAAAAATATATGCTAATTAGGCAATACTATGCACATATTTCATATTATATACTTACAAATTGAAATTATTACATGCTACTCCCCTTAAACTTTATACTTTATACTACTATAAGATTATACTTCAAACAATGTTTCCGTAATTCGTACGTTGTAATACTGTTCTTGACACTCACGTGGTAGCACTTTTATTTATATTTGTTCTTTGGTCGGTCATTTAAACTTAATAGCGACTCACAAACTTCAAATTAGAATAAATAAAACTTAATTTTATTAACTAACAATTATTTATATTTCTCATTGACATACAATATCAATATAATATAGTAGATGCCACTCTGTGTAAAGTACACAACACACTAAATAAACTTCAATTTAAATTAATTGAAGATTTATCACATACACTTTTTTGACATTTCATTCTGACGTTTGATTCGCTTTTGTCTATTTTAAAGCAGACTGAACTTCAGAATCGTAGTGAGTTTTATTTCAGTATAAACTATTTGATTATTTTTTATAACATTATTAACAGTCGCCATGGTGTAGTGGCTAAGTGTAATGCCTTTCACCCCGAAGGTCGTGAGTTCGATCCCCGTCTATGCCAATCTGCATTTAAAAAATAAAGCGTTCTACACATACATACATACATTTCTGGGTTATTATATTAATGATATAGTTTACGTATGTTTTCAAATTTAACATGAGATGATACTGCGATTATCCTGAAACCATTTGGAAAGATTCAAGTCCATTCCTTTTAGCGATTTCCTAGTAAATGATAAAAATATCTTATCACATATATCTATCTCTCATACCGTTATAAGGATGATGCAAGAATAGAAAGAGTAAATCGTTACCTTCGGGTAAGATATTTGTTTCAAAAACAGGAGATGCACACCCGGTCCAAATACAAACCTTAAATTTTAGGTTTGTTAATTTTACCTTCAACAGTTTTGGCACTAGAGAGTTCACACACAGGCAGACTTTATTCCAAAAAGAGTCAGATTCACTTCAGGCCTGGTAAAACGTGTATTTCTGTTTAAATCTAATTTGTATATTTTAATGATTATAATACTTCCTTAAATACATTATTATAAGAAACTAAAAGCAATCCTACCCAACAAAAATTTTAAACAATCAATGGTTAACAAAGCGAATAACTAATATATCGAGTACAAACATTATTGCAAACCAAATATTAATATTAATTAATATCGTCAAACTTATTCCCCAATTAAGCGATAGCAAGGTTCAAAAGTTTAATATTTACATTAACTTTTCACCATGTTTTACCAGCAACATATTGTTAACGCCTAAAACGGATAGAAATAGCAATACTACTGGTTCTTGGTACACTGGTATTTTATAATACTTTATGTTTCGAAATTCAGTTGTTGACCGTGTTTTAATGACTGTATTTCAGTATTTAGGCAAAATAAAACATGTATTTGCTATTTTAGGCTTGAAATATGGTATGTAATATGTAGTTTATGACTGTTTTTCTTGTGCAGCCAAAAATTACTGCGTTTGATTTAGCCGGAGCGAATATCATGTCTTTATTATTTAAGTTGTTTCCTCTGTTTTGTAAAAATTATCTTTGGCACTACGCCTATATTAATTATTACGTCGTGTATTTCGGATCTTAGCATCCTGTTGGATTGGTTAATAAATATAAATTGGGGATAGTCGGAAGTACAATAAGTTGCCAAAACGGAGAATGCTAAAGAGATTCATTGTTATGGAGTTCCATTTTCAGGAATTCGCTGTTCCTCTCATATACCAATTTGGGTGATTCATTTAAAAAAGTGTTCCTGGTATCTCTTCGCGCTCCAGATAGCACAGTACATAACGTACGTAGTCCGGCAATCTGTTTTTGTTCTGGTCGTTCATATTGCAGATAGTATAATACCTGCTGGGTGCTCGCATGACATTATTCAAAACCCAAGAGATATGAATACTATACACTGGAAATATAGTGTTGATAATGTTATCGACGACAGGAATTAAACCATCATTTAGCCACGAAACAGGAGAGAAACAGGCGGCCTCATTGTATTGGCTGCCGGGATAAAAGGTGTTTGTATGTAACGTAATTAAAATTTCACTTTATAAAATTTGTTACGACATAAAAAAAGTAATAATCGATATTTGAATTAATTAGCGAAATTGAACGTACTGTGATATTTTATTTACGGTTTATAGAGCAGTGCTTGATGGTTCAATAATAAAAATGCACCCAATTTGGTGTTTACTCGGTATTTTTACTTTTATTTACGTAATAAGTAAATATAGGGATCACCAAAAAAATCAAACTCCAGATTTTAACGGATATACACGTTTTGACCTTCCCTGAATCGAATGTCTGTGTGTGAACGCTCTGTCGAACGTAAAATTGTGAAATTTCAAACTTAAGACATATATTATAGTCCTTATGCATTTTTTGTTTTATCTCCAATATCACAAGAACGGCTGCACTTATGGCAAAAATAGTTATGTGTAATATTTTGCACAACTTTTGTTATAAAAGTTTCTATATAAAATTTACCAGTTACAAGAAAGCCGCTATGAAAAATCTTTACATTCTTATTTATATTGTCATGGAAATGCATTTGTCAATTTTTTTTAATAGTTATCGTATTAACTATGCCTAAAATAATTTGAGAGATAAACTAAATATAAATAATGTATGTCATTTTGCACTGTTTAACACAAATAGATCGACTAAGAGGTGCATTTTAAAGAATCAACAACTACGTTTCATATTGAAGAAACAATATTTGATAACATAATAAAACAATAAGCTGATTCGTACAATTTCAGGGTATTATTGTGGAGTATTGGTATTTTTTGATAGTTTGATTGGAATATATATACCAACATCGTGCTCACAAGTAAAAACCGCCTAAGAGAAATGCCTAATTTATATGGCGTAACAATGATTAGTTCTACATTTACAAAGAAAATTCATAGATGGATCGGTGAGGAGTGAACTGTATTCTGTATACCTGTATATTATATGGGCACATGGTCCACATGGATTAATCTAGTAATATGATATTTACATACGTACATTTACATTCATACAGACATTTTACGAAATCCAAACAGTTTTTAAACAAAAGTGGATTAATATCAAATAAATGCATATACTAACTCAACTCACCGTGATATTGTAATTGTAGTTTTAATCGCCATAGTTTGCTGTTATGTATTCAAAAAAAAAACTGTTTTCGGAGCGTCAATTCAATAGCCGATCGGTCGTATTCATGGAACATGCTAGTAAATGCATCAAATGTGTATGTTCATAGTACCATTCCGAGTCATGAACATGACTATGTACATACTGATCACCTCTAGGCCGTACATAATAGGATTGTAAGCCATATGCAACATAAAGGCCAACCTTCATTGTGATATTGGTTGTAATTTTAAACAGCTAAATATTACAAAGTTGTGTTGAACCATGGAACAACTCATATTTGAGATTCAGTAAAAGCGGCTTCACTATAACCCGAGAGCGGTAAGTAGAGCCAGAAAGGCGCTAAAAATGATAAAACTCTTGTTTCCTTATGTAAGTATACATATTCGCCTCCGCCAACGTTAAGCAGCTTGGAGTTCGGCAACGAACGGTAATATAAACCTTCGTTGTGTTTTCCGTTCTCGTGCGTTCTCAGAGTCAATCATGGGACAGTATTTTTGGCATGCGTAGCTATGACACAATTATAAGCAATTATAATAGTTATTTGTTATAGCTTTATTGCCTATTTTTGACTTATATTCTTCGGCTATTTATTTTCCAGTAAGATATTTGAAGTAGATATCACTCTTACTTATACTAAGTTTACATTACATTTTTAATATAGCTTAATACTACTAACTAACAATGTGTGAGGTAACTAGGGAAACAAAAATTTCAAAGGCTATTTTGCAGTAAATGTTAAATATTTCACAAAAAGAATTCAAATAGAAGTAAACAAAAAATGTAATATCAAACTAGGGCTGCTAAAACTATCCGGTTAACCGGTACTACAATTTTCGAAAAGAAACTAACAGGTTAACCGGTTATTATCTAGCGGTCAGCCAGTTAACCGGTATCAACTAACCAGTTACTCTACTGGTTGCAAAAAAATGTAAGATTTTTTGTCTATAACATATTTTCAAATTGTTATCCAAAAGGCCATAATAATTTAAAACGGTTATTTTTTAATTTCCAAAATCTGCTGCTCGCATCCCATATATTACTTATAAGGCGAGCTGAACGCATAGATGCGTTGTACCTATAAGCTTGTTGATCCGAGAATGCTACAGACACGCGACCGATGGCTTATTAGTACTTCGTACGGCGAGCTAACAAAATATAGCAATATATTTACATTAAATAAACAGTGGAAATATTTTAAGTTTTCTTTTTGTTATCTTTAAATTTGTTTTGCTAAATTCTTATGTTCTTTAAGTCGGATGGAAATAACGAGTTGGGTGCTTTGGTTAAATAAAAAGTGACTTACAAATATCTGGCATTATGTTTTTGGCTTGGAATCAGATTAATTATTATGAAAGCCTATAATAAAAGAAAGAAAAGAGAAAAAAATGTAACGTATAATGTGCCATAGATCATGTTGAACTGACTAACTAATTATCTTTTATATAAGAAGGGCAGAATGTGGACGCATGAACTGTAAGCGCCACCGTCATTATGATTTGTGGCGAAAGTTATTCTCATATATTTCGCTACATTTTGTCGACCAACAACGAATGGAGACTTGCTATATTTCTATTATGGAAGATCCTAGCAAAAGTATGGAATAAATGTGCATAGAACAATGTTGCTCATAATATATATATATATATATATATATATATATATATATATATATATATATATATATATATATATCCCACTTATTCGCCGTTCGTTTGATAATAAACGGATTAATAATTAATATCCCGAAAATAGTAATTAATGTTGTGTAAAGTAAAGTTTAAGGTCGAACGAAAATTTTTTCATTAACCGCGTTTTAAAAATACACAAAGAAAATAATTAAAACAGAATCTAGCCCACCGCCTGCTTAGATTATTTCCGGCGTTCCGAATGCACCAATCAAATCAAACGTAATTGGAGTTGAAAAGACAAACCAATGCTCGATATAACACAGACAATGCCAAATTAGAGCATTGTTAAAACCGGGAACAGAATTATGATTTGAACTTTTTTGTGTTTTGAACTTACTTGTAGATTTGTTGTAGTCGAAAGCTTATCGACGATATTTAAACACAGATACCTTTCTTGCATGGCACTTTATCTCAATATAACCAATAATAATATCATACAATTACATAAGTATAAATACACAAAGATTTACACGTGACGGCCCGCGGATTCTGGGCTATACTCTATTTAGGCTCTGAAATTAGATTACAGGTTTGAGTATAAACTCAGTGAGGAGCCAGTCTATAATTCTCTCTCTCTCACACACACACACTCACACAGGGTCATACCAAAACCTCATATATTTAACCCTCAACCGTCAACGCAAGTCAATTAGTCAACCTCATACGTAAGCGTATAGGTTACGTATGAGGGGTCTTCCGTGCGCGACACACGCTACACTCTGACCGTCGTTGCGACCACCTCCTGGTGAACACATGAACAATATTAATATATATAGTAGAATATCGAAATATCAATATACGTTATAGATTAGCTATCAACCTCACATATTGATTCATACCAATTTATACTCAATATTAATACATATAGTAGAATATCCAAATATCAATATACGTTATAGATTAGCTATCAACCTTACCTCAAATAATAATGACAACACTTTTGTCAATCACTAAATCACTCTCAATACACCACCTATTTCACTGGCAGATAGACTGTAAATGGTTATACGTTCTGAAATACAGAATTAAAGAAGACTGGTGTTCACATAATATCCTATTTAATAAACGGATATAGTTATAACACACATATTTAAAACGCATCGTAACATTTGTTACAGATTGTTAAAATAAATTTAATCAATTATTTTTTACTCTTATTTTTCTTTGCTTCTTTTATTATTGGAAGACGAATACAATGCTAAACAAGGAAAATAATTGAATTTGTTTACTTTCTTATACGATATGTATAAAAGGAAGTATTGAGATCGCAAACACGTCATCCTCTTGACCCTTTGACGTCTTTAAGTGTGTTTGTCTGTCAGTCTGTCGAAGAGTGAACGCTTTTCATTCTGTATCATGAAATTTAAAAAAAAAACTTAAATTTGTATAAACCCAAATCTGCAAAATATGAAATATAATATTGAAGTCGTAAGTACCGATTTCATTTTGCTACTTTTACAATATCTCATAACGGTATAAGTTTGATAAATTGTAATTTTCATTAATATTGAAGATATACTCGTATATTTTTAGCAAATATTACTTTCTTGAACAAAGTCTAAACGTAGTATTGTATTCATGAAAATGTTCGAACTCGAGATTTGAACGAAAATACACATTTTGACCTTCCGCAAATCGAATGTGACTATTTTCGGAATGACGTTTGAGTGTGTGTGTCTGTGAAAGCTCTAGAGTCAAACAGTTGAAGGCAAAAATATGAAATTAGAAACTTAAAACTTGTATATGATCTAAATGTGCACCTCTTATATTTGATAACCAAATCTTAACCAGATATAACTATTTACTTTCACTACTTTTTCAATATCTCGGAATCAGCATGAGTTAGAGGATAAAATAAGTTTATAAAAGTTGAAGTTATAAACAGTTCAAGCAACTTTTGTCAAACAAATGTTACAGGCACATGACCAAACACTATAGTTGTGTCTGTCTTGTTCTATCGTACGACGAGCTAAAAATACTAATTCTCATTCAGATGTATCCTATAATCCCATTTTCAAATTCACGTAAATTCTCGTAGTCGCCCATATGTACGTACACATGCATATAAGTTTAATGGAAGAATTAAGCTATTGCACTGATTTTTGAGACAGCAAATAAAGCTCCTTGATTTATATTCCTAGTATTCCTTGTTCCAATGTATCTTCTATTTAAATCATGTGACAGTTACACTGCGTTGCAGGCAACTGAACTGCTTTCTGATTTTAAATTTGCAATTCAACGGAAATTGATATTCCATCAGGTTTCCATTTTTAAAATGCAAATAAAATATGTAGAGGATATGTGATTTTCAATCTTTCCGCTTCATATCCAACACAAGTGACCCTTCAGTTGTTTTTATTGCTTTTATAAAGTTGCGAAATAAGCATTGCAATTGAAATGTAGCAAAGCAACAATATTTAGTCTCATCTTAAAAAAGAAAGCTGTGGTTCACTCGACTTTCTTGTACTGTACTATCTATATTTTATAATAATGCCTTATTTTCTTTTATATTCAACCTACGATTATAAAAATTACCCCAACCAATTTTACTTTGTTTCATCATAATAGTTTTTGAGTAATTTTATCGGATTGAGAAATGTAACTATTACCAAAAATGTAATAAAACAGTCATTCGGAATGTCAGTGCTAAGGATGTTATTTTTTAAATCACTTCTTGATTAATATTATTAAATAACCATGACATATTAAGGGCTGTCTTAGATTGTTTCATTTCGTTTTCTCAGTTCATTACAATGTAATGCGTTTCTAAAGCGCAATGCACACACTGTCCAGCCAATAGCGTTACCGCGTGTAGCCTAAAACAAGCTCTTCTTCTATAAATATTGAGTCAGGACAGAAGAACAGATTCAGGCATTCTTCCGTTTTATTACTCTATTATATTTGTGTTTCCATTTCCACCCATTTCGACGGGCGTGCCGTTTATTGCCAAAACGTGACATTTCCAAGATTCAGGCAGTAAGCCATTAAATTTGCAGTTTTATTCTGTTATTTTCAGAAAAAGTGATGAGATTAAAGATAGAACTGGTAGTCCGACTTTGTGAAGGGAATATTTATAACTGTTGACCTCAATTCTGTATCCTTGAAATCCTTCGTACATTTGTATACTATTTCATATGGAGCAAATACATATACATTTCGTTTCAAATCAAGCCCAAACTTCCATTCGAAAAAGCTGAAGTAACCTTCTCTCAACTTTGTCAATATCCGTCAAATCCGGATACCCAGTTATAGTGATATCTCGGTAATCTCGGATTTTGGATAATTAATTGAATATATTTATATATCCGGACGATTTCAGATATTCGGATTTGATCGAATATCTAGATATATGATTATATTTAGATAATTTATTAAAGTCTAATATCTGAATTTAATTTGTTTTCTGTTTAAATAGATATAATTGGAGGTATTCCAAAGGTTTTCGGATTTCCGGCTTTTTAACAGGATATCCGAAGGTATGTGGATTTACGGATGATCAAATTTAACGGACAATGAAAATTTAAAAATGCAAATATCCGGTTTCGCCGATTTTATTGACAGTTCTATTTCTTATACGTAAAATTTAATTTGGATTGCTTTATTTTTTTAGTTAATAATACATATTCCATAAAACAATATAAATATATATACGATTTTTCCTTTTAATACGGGACAGTATTTCCATTAAAATCTACCGTACCTGCAAGATCCTGAGTACAGGACAAAATCGATCAGTGTTGACAGTATTGGTTCTACAATAATTTGCATTTCCATGTAATAATTGTGAATTTGATTCTCTATATATTCCGTATTCGCCAATCCATTCCTTTTGAGTTGTTTGTGAAACACGAATTCATTTAATGAAATTGAATTGCACGAACGTAATCCGTCTAAATTCATTAGTATGGATCTTGGCCGGGCCAACATTCTGTGCTCAGAATAACGGTATATATTTAAATAAACCTTAAGTACCTATCACTTGCTCTTGATGCTGGCACTTCTAAAGGCTCTAACGCTCGATTTCAAGACAGTAATTTTAACTTTGCAGAACTGTTAATCGT
Organism: Leistus spinibarbis; assembly: GCA_933228885.1. Taxonomy (NCBI): domain Eukaryota; kingdom Metazoa; phylum Arthropoda; class Insecta; order Coleoptera; family Carabidae; genus Leistus; species Leistus spinibarbis. The sequence goes on along the minus strand of OW121794.1, from coordinate 4,603,747 downwards.
ATTTTTTCCTAAAGAATTTCTAATGCGTAAGAAATTTAACATAATAGACCTTATGGCGACATAATTCAAAGATCGTCGTACTTAAGTGCAAAGAAGTTGTAGTACTCGGTCACGTGTCTGAAAAGAATTCACGTCTTCCTGATTTCGAATATATATTGCTTGCTCGACGGGTTTAAATCAAATTTCCTCAACATTTGCGTGTGTGTGTGTATGAGTATGTGTGAACGCTCTAAGAGTCTATATTGTTGATGTAAAAATACGATACATTAAACATAAAGCTTATATATGGACTAGGTGTATACTTCCTGTTTTCGAAAACAATATATAATCTGGAAGTAACGATTGGGTTTTGCTACTTTTCAATATCTCGAAAACGGCATGAAAAAATCATTGTTATAATGAGTTGAAAATATTAATATTCTCAAAGCTTTGTTAAGAAGGTTTTTCGAAAAATACTATTTACTAAAAATGGTATTTTTAAAAGATCCAAGTTACATTTACGTTTATATAATCACAATACATATTGATATTGTTTCAAAGCAATCGTAGAATGAATTTAAAACAAATTGCATCAACTTTATATGTATATAAATAATGAGAGTATAAGAAAGTCGAGGAAAGACCACTCCAGATTTTTTAATGTATTAAGGCTCTTCAGATTAAACTCAAAGGTTTAAAATTATTAATTTTGAATTACAAAATTATCAATAACTTTTTCGTTTATTGTTGTTTTGATCTGTTTATGCTCACCAATCAAGTTTCCACAAATGTTTAATTATTACATTAAAAATGGTAAATAAGTTTTCATCATTAAAAAATCTGTGGCTATAAAAATGTTTCATTAAAATATGCATTGGTGCTTTTGGTTTTGCTCGTTTTCGATGTTAATTTAAATATAATCTAATTTCCGAGCGGAAATAAAATATAATGTACAGGATATATACAGTTGAAAACTTTATGACTGGACTAACTATGTAAAGAAGATTAAGAGATTTGTAGTCTAGGATTGGGGAAAACTTCGGTGCGGAGACATGACAAAGTTTAACCCGATCCTATACTTAAAACCGGCGGAGCTTTCAGCAAGTTTTATTGCCTTCATCAGGACTCAAAACAATATTACGAGTATAATAACCCAATGTATAAGCACGTTTATGTATACACAAAAACCAAATATTCGGTATTTCAAAATGTATCAGTTAATAAGGTGAAGGGAACGCATAGGTGCGTTGTATCTAAGCTTGTTTTTTTTTTTTTTCTGTCAATATCACAAAATGATGGATATAATTTTTTTTAATAAGTTTTATAACAATCTTATAATTAAACTCGCGATTATGTAAAGTCTACGATACAAAGTTCCAAATTTAACGAGATTGTTGATGAAACTGTAAAAGTTGAACCAAACAAGAACGAAAAATTCGCCTTCATGAATGATTGTCAACTTAAGAATATAATATTGATAGCCTACCAACTTGTCAGAAATATATTAATCAAGTACCAGCAGAATAAAACAATACAATATTAATCAGACATGATTTAGGATGTTTCCGGAATACATTTTGAATAGATACAATAAAAGTACAATATTCATGAAATAGTATTTGTGAGGCAGTTCATCTATCAAGTAAACTGTCTCATATTTGTAGAAAGTTTGCTTTAATATGCAGATTATTTTGACAAATGACATTATATGCAAGTATATTGCTTGGCAAAATTAACCATCTCTATGCTTATAACTATAATCTATTACAAACTGTGTGACTCCAGTACAAATTTATGTAAAATGCAACAACACATTTTGAAATGTGACCTATTTAAAATATGTTTTTAGTTTGGATCATACCTAAATTACAATGCGTCAACGTTACACAATTAATAGTGAAGTTGAAAACCAGATTTAATTGAAACTGGCAGTTACTCGTTACCTACACTTGTTTATATGTGCAATTTATATAATAAATTCTCGGTACAAATTCATTACTCATGCATTTAATTTTTGCATGATTAAACTCGTCTAGCATATTTTATTTATGAAATATAAAGTTTTACTAAAGTAACCTTATATTAAATTGGACAGATGCATTTTCTTGACTGAATGTGTGATGAAGAAAAATATTATAATTGCTTGAGAAAAGCAGTTACTTTTTTTTTAATTCTCTTCTCAAAGCTTAGGCATCGCCTATACCATTTTCAGGAGTTTGCATCGTCAATAATTTAAATATACTTCATGATGTAAATTATATCAAAATTTAAAAAACAAGATTTGGTACGCGTAAAACGCACAAATGCGTAGAGCTCGCCTTCAGGTAACATATGCGTTGCGAGCAGTGGTTTTTAATTAATATGGCCTTTTGGTTAACACTTAGAAAAAAATTTATAGAAATAAAAAGCCTTACAATTTTTTGTAGATTATATTGATTTGTGCAAATTTCAAAATTATAATATTTAATAATTCTTTTCGGGCTTTAGGTTAACAATATGAAAAAATCATGTAGACAAAAAATATCTTACAACGTTTAGTAGAATTTTTGAATTTTTTTATTAATTTCTATAATGTCAGTATTAAGGAGGGCTCTACATTTTGGGGCCCTATAACTCGGGAAGAATGCAGGCGATTGAATTTAAACTGCGAGCGGATTCAAATGGAATGCTAAATAATATGTGTACCAAATTTTGTGTGAATCGCTCCGGTAGCTTCAAAGGAGTAGAGGGCAAAAATTTGGTATTACGAGCGACCGAGCGACGACTAACAAGTAAATAAGTTATGTATATTTTTGAATTCAGGGCAACAAGACAAACAATTTTTGTTAATGAAATTTTTTGATCCGAGAATGCTACAGACACACGTGTTACGATGCGTTTTAAATATGTGTGTTTTAACTATATCCGTTTATTAAATAGGATATTATGTGAGCACCAATCTTCTTTAATTCTGTATTTCAGAACGTATAACCATTTACAGTCTATCTGCCAGTGAAATAGGTGGTGTATTGAGAGTGATTTAGTGAGTGACAAAAGTTTTGTGAATTATTATTTGAGGTGAGGTTCATAGCTAATCTATAACGTATTATGATATTTGGATATTCTACTATATGTATTAATATTGAGTATGAATTGGTATGAATCAATATGTGAGGTTGATAGCGTATATTGATAATTGGGTATTCTATTATTTGTATTAATGTTGAGATATATGGAGTATGATTTGGTATGTGTGAAAGGAGACTAATCTGTTGAATTGTTATTGACATTAATATATGGACAATGGGACGAAGTGTCCGGATTGGTATTGAGGTATAATTATGGAGTAACGTAAGGAATATGAGCTAGACATATTAAAGGAGTATTGAGATAATACTAGAGAGTTGAATATATGTATATGATATGAGTGGTGTTGAATATGTGAGGACGATGACTATTGACAAAGGCCTGGCTGACGGTGTGTTCGGGGGCCCAACGTTGGCCTGGCTGCTGGATCCGGGGCCCAACGGTGGCCTGCCTAGAGTGTCTAGGGGTCCCAACGGTGACACCACTGGTTGATGTGTTCACCAGGAGGGTGGTCTCAACGACGGTCAGAGTGTGGCGTGTGTCGCACACGGAAGAGCCCTCATACGTAACCTATACGCTTACGTATGAGGTTGACTAATTGACTTGCGTTGACGGTTGAGGGTTGATTATATGGGGTTTTGGTATGACCCTGTGTGTGTGTGAGAGAGAGAGAGAGAGAATTATAGACTGGCGCCTCACTGAGTTTATACTCAAACCTGTATTCTAATTTCAGAGCCTAAATAGAGTATAGCCCGGATTCCGCGGGCCGTCACGTATAAATCTTTGTATATTTATACTTATGTATTTGTATGATGTTATTATTGGTTTTATTATGATAAAGTGCCATGCAGGAAATGTATCAGTGTTTAAATATCGTCGATAAGCTTCCGACTACAACAAATCTACAAGTAAGTTAAAAGCGAGTTGTAACACACGATTGAATGCTTTAGCTTCTTCGGTACTTCGTACGGCGAGCTAAATATACTAGGAAGTTGACACCATAATTCCTTGGCGAGAATACTTTTAAAATTCATATCTCCGAAACTAGAAGTTAAATACAATGATTATAATTGAAGAATATTATAATATTGCATAAATTAAAATTAAAAACGTCACTTGCATCATATCAATTTGTTTGCGTTACTGCTAACGACATGTAATTATATCTGCAGTGTCATTTAAATAGTGGTCATGTTGTTACGTTATTGCTTTCATTTCTATGTTGTCTTTTGTATAATTTATAAAATGGTAAATTGGAATTTATTAGTTAGGCAAAGTTGGGTTATGTTGGTTAGCTTAAGAAAGCTAGAAAAACCTATTAACACATCATTTAGATATGTTTCCATTAAGATGAATCCCCATGGTTGCCCGTCCATACAAGTCGGTGTAATTTGTCATCTCAATAAAAACTATGGACATTTGAAAATAGGGTAAATATAGAACAATATAAAAAAAAAAAATCTTAGCAAAAACTTAAAAATCGAAATCTAGAGAAAGCTAGAGTGAAGTATTGGCTATCTGAAAAATAAAAATGTCATTCATTTTAATGTTGTAATAAAGGAGTTTTAAGGGTTCGACGAAACCTTGATTAGCTATGTTTAGCTATGTTTGCAGCGGCTATGGGAATAAGTGTCACTCAAAAGTAGTTTTGCACGAAAAAAATATGCGCCTGTTGTACCCAGTCAGATCTCTTTTTTGCGGGAGTGGGCTTCTAAGGCCGGAGAACTTGGGAAAACCAGTGAAAGCACCATTCACCGTAATAAATCAGTATCACAGGTGAATAATGTCATTCGATGTAGTCAGGGTTCATGCCTGGGAACCACATAGTGCAACATACTTTGAGGCGTCTTGTTTCCAGATGGCCGACAATCTTCTTAGCTAGTTGTCATATAAATAATTAAATAGTATGCCTAAGTATGTTTTATTTCATGATAGCTAGAAACAAAAAGCCGGTGTGGGCTTCACTCGCCTTTCTTGTCTTAACAGTATCTGTATTTTTAATAATGTTTTATTTTGTATTAAATTCATTCTACGAATGCTATGAAACAAAATCAATATCTATTGAAATTATGTATACATAAAAACAACACTAACTAGTGTGAAAGCCGTGCGTCTTAACCATTACGCCATAGCTTAATAATTGATTTTCTGTGTTTAATCAAGAAAATTGTCGCAATAATCTTGAGATATTCCAAATATTTGTAAGCATTTTATTTGTTTGTTTGTTTTATTTTATGCGCCGCTTAAGAGAATGTTCCTATTTCGGATGATTGTATGGTGTCAGTGTAGATGGTCGATATTTCCATGTTGTTTATTGCGCGATTTCCAAATCATAACTTGGTAGGATATATGAGTTAGAAAATAGGGTATCAAGAGATATTGGCGAGAACGTAAAATTATTGACGTAATTTAGAAAATTGGTTGAGGCGTATGACGGTGTTGCTCATGTCTTCTTAGACGTCAAATTGTCATATTGGAAAACGGTCTCAAGCCCAGAGTACCAACCTACACAATTGTCGAGATATCTTCGTAAGCAGCAATATGTCATCGCCAGATGCGACAGTGCATCTGCCTCGAAATTATTGGTGTGAAAAGGGACTCGCAAGAATAGAAGCGAACCGAACCCAACCGAACCGACATCCACGCTCATAGGGTTACGAATATGATACGATAAAATAAAAATTTATTTTATCATCTTCTCCTTTGTACCATTTATATTCAAATATCTAGAAATTATACAAATGTGAATTTTTATGTTTATTCCTAGACCGAAGATGGTAGTATAAAATTAAGGGGATAGCAATGTTCAGTCACAGTATAAATATTTAACCAATAGCGAAAGTTCATGCCGTTACTTTGATCTGGGATAATCCCACTTTTACTTTCTTATACGAATATATACAGAATGTCAGCTTTTTTTATTAAACATAGGAAATGTTTATTTGATGATATCTCTTTACTGTATAGTTTTAGAGGAAAGTAAGTTTTTCTTAATTAAAGTATTTAATTATTTAGTGTGTATGAAATTATGTATGTTTACTTTCTTGTATCAAGTATCATGAAAAATGTAGAACTCGAGATTTTAACGGAAACACCCGTTTTGAACATCTCTATCCCACGTTGGCCTCAAAATTACCTGAGATCCCAGGTACAGGGAACATTTCGTAACAACTATATCCGTCTCTATCTTTCATATTAACAATTTATGACTTAACTTTATTGGTATCGCGCGTCGGCGTATTTATCTAACACAATTGTTGCAGAACATATATGGAAACTCTCCACAAGGTCCTAGAACAATCCACGAATGTTATACTATTCCGATTTAGCAGATACGATATATATATATAAATATATATATATATATATATATATATATATATATATATATATATATATATATATATATATATATATATATATATATAAATGTATCCATAAAGTTGAGTGAAGGCATCTCTAAATTTGTGTTTTCATTGCACGAGCAAATTGAAAATAATTGCTTTTGCCAAGACTTTAATTTTCACTTTATACGTAATAAAAGAATTTAAAATAAACCTGTAAATTCTTCAGAAATGATTGGCCTCTACATCATACAATGCTAAAATTGTACGAATTTGTTAATTTCCTATAAGAATAGATATTTAATCAAGAAGTAGCTTTGGTAAACAATAAAAATACAAAACAAATAATCTTGTAACGTCCTTTGTAATTTGGTTTGATTGTTTATCAACGGTTCCCTACATCAAATGTATTCTATAGGGCAATTACAAGTAAATTTTTATGAACGATGAAATTATTTGTAATATTTAAATAAATCTTTTAAATTAATTCCTCCTGTTCTCATTTTCTTAGAAATTTAAAGGGGGGGAGGGGGGGTTGATATTTTATTAGGCCCTGATAATAAACAAATAGCTTTACAAAATCAGTTTGATAATAATAATTCAATGTGAAATATAATTCAATATATAATATACTTTCATTCGGGGATTCAATTTAAGGAGTAATTTTTTTCCTTTAATGAGCTTAGCTTTAGAGCACGCACACATACACACAAACATCATTCCGGAAGAGTCAGACTCGATTCAGGGATGGTCAAAATATGTATTTTCGTTAAATTCTCGGGTTTGAAACTTTTCATGATTACATGACAAGTTTTAAAAAAGTGCAGTAGCTTGCAATCGACTTTCTTATACGTAATTTTCACTAAACATATGAATTCCAACCACAGTTATGCTATGAAATTGTACCATTTTATTACGATACCAAATACTGTTTCTAAAATAATAAATAAAATATAGATTGTGTCTTAATTATTAACCTTATCAATATATTCAAATATAATATTTAATATGTACTATTCAATATGTACTTCAATATTATTCTGCAATAACCAATACGCTCGGAACCCTATTTGTGACTAATGTGCGTATTATATGCAGCCAATAAATATCAAATTATTTGAGTCTATTTTGTTTCCTTGTCAAGATGTTCTGAAGCATAGTTTATACGATTTAATAAATATAATACGCATATATGCGAAATCTATGGCATCATAAATTAGAATTTTTTAGATTTTCCGTAATTTTGCCAAAAGTGCCGTTCTAGTGATATTGGACAAAGAATAAAAATGCATAGAGTAAACATGCCCTTTCGGTTTGAATAATCTCTTCAAAAATAAAAGGGTTTGAAGTTTCACAATTTTATGTTTTACAGTTTTGGATCTAGAGTGTTCACAGATACACAGACGTCATTCTGAAAATAATCACATTCGATTCAGAGATGGTTAAACGTGTATTTTCACAAAAATCTCTATTGCAAAATTTTTCATGATTATAAAGTTTATATTTATTGCTGCGTAAAGTAAAATATATTTTATATCTATAGAGTGTTTTCATATTGTGAACGCTGGTGATACTTCTACTAACTTATACATCCACTATGTATATAATTTAATATTACAGTATTTTGCATTAAATGAATGCTACCATTATCATATATACCAAATACCAAACATATAGGATACAACTATAAAAAAAAAACATCAGTCAATGCATATTTCATGTGAACTCAAATTTGATTAACGTTTTATGTATGTACACTGTCAGAATAGAACATACGAAAATACATGCAAAGTAGATGTTTTACATTCTTTGAAACGCCAGTATAGCACCGATGATATTTGACTTACAATCTTTGGGTCGCAGAAATCGTTTTGTTTTTTTATTTGCATTTTTCATTATCGTTTTATAAATTTCGGGCTCACAATTTACAGAAATTTGCTAAACATAAATAATTAATATTTTATATTTCTTCTAAGGGCAGTTTTAAGGTGGGTTCGATTTTAAATGCGACGAGAACATTTTGACCACTCAAATTATATGTATACCAAATTTCAGTAAAATCGGCCGGATACCTTCAGAAGAATTACGGTCACAAATGCTGGTCTTACGACCGACCGAGCGACTGAGATACATACATCCAAGTATATAGTTATATATATTTTTGGATTCAGGGCGACGAGAAATGAATATTTTGTAAAGTCATTTTTTGATCTGAGAATGTTACAGATACACGACTCCTACCACTCTATTGTACATTCTGTACGACGTGCTAAAAAAGATAATATCCAAACTAACAGTATAGAAATAAGTTCCAATATAACAATATAAAAGTTTGTTGAAATTGAACAATATTTTACCTACTTATTTTAACAAAGACGCATTTTATAAAGATGTATTTCGAAACATAGGATTTTAGAACGCCATCCAACGGTGTTTGTCTGTGATATTGCTTCCATGGAATTGTTCGTATTCTGCAGTAAATAATATATACGCTTACACGCTCAAAACAGACATTAAAATGTTTAATAATTTTCAAAAGCATTAGTTTCAAACTATAAGGGCTAAATCAAATATCCTGTATTATATTTAAAATAGAACATTAAACTGAAACATTTTACTCAACTCTAAAATTCAGGTACTTTTTTACTTTTCGGATATTACAACGTAAATACCAAAGCTGTTCATAATGATACTTATTAAAGGATTTTAAATAAAACTACTTTCCTGAACAAGCATAAATGCAGGCAGCTCGTCGTGTAACGAGCATTTAATATAAAGATGCTGGAGTGTCCTTCACTCAGCTTTATTATCTACTTAGCTTAATTTATATTTAAATTCATGAAACGATTACTGTGAAAAAATATAGTAAACAATACCGAGAAACCAAAAATTTAATCTATGTTCCTTGGTGAAACGTAAAAGTACAATTTTTCTCAAACGATTATCAATAGTATGAAATGTGGCGTGACCTGCACTCGACTTATGTAGATTACAATAGAAAAATATTTCATAAGAAAACTGTGAAATCAACCAATACTCCACTAAAATACTCTGAAATTGTACCATTTAGCTTATTATTTTATTACGATACCAAATAATGCTTCTTCAAAATGAAATATGGATTGTTTTTTCATGTATTATGAATTGTGGTATGTAAGAAATATATATATATATATATATATATATATATATATATATATATATATATATATATATGCGTTATGATTGCAATAAAAATTATAATAATATAAAAATTGCGTTCTTTAAATGGGTCAACTCTAGGGGCGAACACAGTATATCGCTGATTTCAATTAATTGCCACGAAATAATTGGTAAATTTTACTCATTTATTCTTCATCTACCTACAAATAAAGCATAGCACATTGTATATAATTTATTATAAAATATGAATGTATGTTTAAAAAAAAATAATTATAAATTAAATATTGAACCTAAAACATAAATAAAATCGTAAAATCTACAGGAATTTCAGAACTAATTTTAAAATACAGAAATATTTTCATCAGGACCGTTCTTGAAATAATATTGTGGTTCTGCTGGAAATTAAGTTTGCTTATACATGTTTTTGAAATCTTTGTATCATATATTAACAAATTTTGCACCTATAAATACGTAAATAAAAAAAAAGATAAAAAAAACCATTTTAAAATCTGACATTTGTATTTTCAAGGTAATAATTTAAGTTAGCAACGAATACCACGTGATCTCCGTATGACATTCTGAGCTTTGGCTTATATTTTTAGTTATACCATACACAGTTAAAAAAGAAACTCAAAACTATTTTACACTTATTTTAACTAAATGTTAAAATTATATAAATTTTATTCTAAACAAGGCACTATACTTGTGGTTTATTATTTATAATATACAAACAAATGATATTTATCCGAATAGTATGTATGTTTGGCTTCTTAAACACATTTGTGTTATACATAATTATCCATATAAATTATTAAATTTTCGTTACAGTATTTGATTTAATTTAACACGAGCAGATTAAATTTAATTTGCACTGAAGACGCATGCAACAACAGGACGGCAAAGTATTTTTAAATTTGTTATTAAAAATAAATTTTCTTATTTTATCTTCTTGCTTTAAATAGTTTGATAATTTTCTAAAACACGAAAAACATATTTCTCAAGTTTTCACCACCCTGCCCAAGAAATTCATCTTAACTATTACCACTATAAAATTAAAATTTGAATATTTATTATATAATCCGGCTGACCGCTATTATGAAAGAGTATAACGTCGTAATCTATATTTTCACACTAACGAGTGGACTCCTTATACAAACACTCGTCAGTGTAAATACTTAATTAATTATAATTGTGTACCTTGATATTTGTATAAGGGAATAGATCAACAAGAATTATGCAGCGCAAAATGATCATTAATATCGTCTACAGTAGTTCAACGCCAATTCTTGATCATAGGCAAAATCGTCACCATATAGCTTTTAAATATGCATAGGTTCAGGCACTAATGCCTTCAGCTCGCCGATAATTTAATTTCGCGACTGGATGAATGAATTTGTAAATATTGAGCATAGTTATATATATACTTGGTATATATACATATATATATATATATATATATATATATATATATATATATATATATATATATATATATATATATATATATATATATATATATATATCATAGTCATATGCATAGTGACAACATAAGAATATCGAGTGAAGGTCCCTCCAAATTATTTGGGTAAATTTTAATTTAGAATAAAGTATATTTCACATTATCACTATTCGAGTAAAGCAATTTCGTAACTCAAACGGACCTTATGTAAATATTTACAAATGCAAACATTGACATATCATATTAATAAATAAATATTTTAAGCTTACATAAAAGGAACGTATTTACCTACATATTTAGAAACATTTATATATATATATATTAATGTATATATATATATATATATATATATATATATATATATATATATATATATATATATATATATGTATATATATATATATATATATATATATATATATATATATATATATATATATATGTATATATATATATATATATATATATATTTTTTTTTATATATATATATATATATATATATATATATATACATATATATAACCCAAAGTTAACTGACACTGGTTTATACTTACACTTTATATAAGCGGAATACAGAAGAGCAATAATTTTCTAATATTACTCTCCTTCTGGATGTCTGCGTGTTTGATGTTAGCTCTGGGAAACCCAACACTTGTGCTATTCCATTTGATGAGAAAATATAAGTAAACAAGAAATGAAAACCAAAATACTGAAAATGTTTTATTATATTCAACAACACGAATTTCCAGTATTATTTCACGTTCTTCAACTCTTTTCAATGGATGATAAAACATTTAAGTGGATCTTATTTCGTAATGGATGTGCAGTGTGGCTAACAAAAACAAAACTTCACTAAAACGTTACACAAAGCACAATAGAGAAAAATTTCTGCGTTTACATCAAGGTTATAGAGCAGGGGTGGGGAACCTCCGGCCCGCGGGCCGCATACGGCCCGCGAAGTCATTTGACCTGGCCCGCGAGCAGTGTTGCCAACTCGTGGGAATTTTAAGCCTCAAATGGGAATTGTCTCTGAAATATGGGAATTTTTACTATTGAGATACTGTTTTTTTTTTTCATAATAAAATAATTAAATACTGCATTTATGAACTTCTTTGTGATTAAAACGAAGCATTCCGGAAATATACGAAGAGTTATGTTCTTTTGTATGTTTAGCAGAAGAGTGTTTAGTGCGCGCAGTAATAATACGCCGACTGCTGACAGATATTGTGTTGGCGTATTTTGCAATTCCTGGGGGGATTGTGAATTTTTCCTTGTTGCACATGCGTGACTGTTCGTCATTCTTTTTGGTTCTTCGTGCGCAAACGTGAGTGATTTAGAAATTAAAACTTATATATCCTACAAATGGCGAGTATAAAGAAAAGAAAAGTGGATGCAGATTGTCGGTCTTTTCAAGAAAAATGGACACATGATTATTTTTTTGTTGAGGTGAATGGCAAGCCTGTGTGCCTAGTTTGTGGGGATGCGTTAGCTGTTATGAAAAAGGCTAATTTGGAGCGTCATTGCAGCACAAAACATGCAAAATTAAATGAATTGGGAGGCCAAATGCGCCTGGATAAAATCAAAGATCTTCAGCAGAGTTTGAAATCACAACAAGCCGTTTTCACTAAGCTTCGTGGTGACAATGACAACGTTATTCAGACAAGTTATGTAGTGAGCGAGCTAATCGCAAAGAAACTGAGGCCTCATGTAGAGGGAGAGTTTGTGAAAGAGTGCATGGTGGCTGCTGCGGAGTTATTAGCACCAGACAAAGTAAAATTGTTTCAGAGTGTTAGTTTGTCTCGGAGAACCATCTCAGATCGGATTACTGACTTGGCACAAGATATTAAAAACACACTGAAGGGATCTGTAGAAGATTTCCAATTTTTCTCTCTGGCTTGTGACGAGACAACGGACATAACAAATACTGCTCAACTCAATGGCAGAGTTTGACACGCGAGAAGAACTGCTGTCACTGGAAGCCATGCATGGCACTACAACAGGTGAGGACTTGTATGAGAGGCTTGTTCTATCAATGAAGAAACTTGAGCTAACCTTTGAAAAGTTAAGTGGCCTTACTACAGATGGCGCTCCAGCCATGGTTGGATCGTTAAAAGGGTTAATTGCATTTGTAAAGAAAGAAATGAATCGTCTCTGTCTTGACCCAAGTGATTTAATTATATGCCACTGCATCATACATCAAGAGAGTCTCTGTGCACAGTCGTTGCGGCTCGACAATGTGATGTCAACAGTAGTGTCATGTATTAATTTTATCAAAAGCAGAGGGCTTAATAGTCGCCAATTTAAGGAATTTCTGAATGACCTTGATTCTGAGTACGGTGATCTTGTTTATCACTGTGAAGTACGGTGGCTGAGTCGCGGGAACATGCTAATGAGGTTTTACGAACTGCGTGATGAAGTCAAGCAGTTCATGGAGATGAAGGGAAAACCTGTCAGGGAACTCAGTATTAGCAAGTGGCTGTGTGATCTAGCGTTCATGGTGGACATTACTAAGTACCTGTCAGAGCTAAACGTCAAGCTGCAGGGTCCCAACCAGCTTCTCAGCTCCCTGCTTTCAAACGTAAAATCATTTGAAGCTAAATTAAAGCTGTGGAAAGTGCAACTCGAAAGGAATAACACGGTGCATTTCCCTACGCTGGAAGGACAAAAGCCTTCTACGACACTTGAGTATGCTGGTGAATGTGCGAAACTAATTGAGGCATTTAATGAAAGATTCAAGGACGTGAAAAGTAAGGAAATTGAATTGAACATCTTTGCTACACCGTTCAATGTGGAACCAGCTGATGTGCCTGATAACTTCCAACACGAAATCATTCAGCTGCAAACTAATGTTGAGCTGAAAGCTAGATACAACAATCTCCCACTGCTTGAGTTCTATAAACGTTACATACGCAATGATGAATTTCCCATTTTGAGGAGACATGCATTGAAATATGCATCTGCATTTGGAACAACTTACTGTTGCGAGCAGTTCTTTTCTAAACTTACGATCGCAAAGAATCGACTGCGTTCCAGATTGACCGACGTAAATCTGGAAAATCAGTTGCGAGTAGCCACATCATCAATATCAGCTAATATCGCACGACTCAGCAAAGAAAGGCAGTTCCAGCCATCACATTAGGATTAGGATGAGTTAATTATGTTTAAAAATGGATATATTTTATGTTTGTTTATTTTTTATTTATTTGTTTATTTATAATATATACATATATATATTTTTTTTGTTGAACAATAAAAACTAAAATTATTTGTCTGGCCCGCGAATGATGTTATAAATTTCCAAATGGCCCTTGGCAGAAAATAGGTTCCCCACCCCTGTTATAGAGCTTTTTAACAGACGTGGGTACTAATTATTTAAATGTAATTATATAACGTAATTTAAATACATTTTCAAATTACTGTAATTTGTAATTTGATTTTATTACATTTGCAAAAGGATAATTATTACAGCATTACAGTATTCGGTCGTGTGTCTGTAGCATTCTCGAGTCAAAGTTTTATTATACGTTTGGATCAAGGACAAATTAGTTGATTTTGTCGTTCGTTTTGCGTTGATATTTTCAAGAAACAATACGCTCAAAACAGGTTCTCAGTTCTCATCTAATTTTGATAACCGATGTCAAATTACATATATCAAATTATTTGGGTCAAATTTGTTTCCCTGTCAAAATGTTGTCAGGCATAGTTCATACATAATATTAAATGTGTATCTATGGCAACAAATAAGAAATTTAAGATTATCCGTAGCAGTTTTCACGGAACTGGTACATGTATTGAAGTAACTAAATATTAATATGGTTTATTATGAATATGAATATGTTTGCCGCTAGTTTTATATGAGAAATTATAAAATATGCATAGAGTAAACATTTACTTCCGGCTTGAATATTCTTGTCAAAATTAGATGGTGCACATTTAGACCATATATAAATTTTAAGATTAAAGTTTAACAATTTTTGGTTCGACAGTTTTGGCCTTCACAAACAGACCAAATTGTCCCTTCGCGACCCGAATCTCCACATATACACGTACATATACATATAATATTTAAAATTTAACAGACACACGGCCGAATGCTTTAGTTCTTCTGTACCTCGTACGGTGAGTAAAAAAGGTATATTTAATTAAGGAAAGATGTTTTATTCTTGAAATGCATATGAATTATGTATATAAATTCTATAGACTGAGAATATGAATAACAGAAAACGCGTAGGAAACAAACAATTGACTCGTAGCCCCCCCAACTGCTGCAAACCACGTCCCATGAAAACGAATATTGATATTTTCTACTGATCTTCAATATAAAAACGGTATACTGTAAATGTTGTTGTACATAATTTTTGAAAACCAAACGTATTTCTTCACCAGGAGGAGCAGATTCCTAAGTACTCGAACGAAAGACACACTCTTAAATAATAATTGCCATAAATCATGCTCTAACTATATGTACTATATTTATTATGACCATAGGCACCTATGCTTCCGACAATATCTAGTTTATACGAATCGTAGTAATATCGTATCAAACTAATTCAAATGAAAACCCGTCTACTTTATATTTGAAAATAGCGATTGGTTCGCTGCTGGATGGTCTCAAAATAAACGTCAAATGGCGATTCATGTTTGTGATTGACGTTCAAAAAGACTGTCACGCCAGATGACTGTAACGTCGTAAAACTCTTTATTGTACCGATAACGATATATCCTCTGTCGAATTGTGGTTTTACAATGTCGAAAAAACGTTTATAGTTATTTCGCGCTGACGTGGTCCGTGCGGACTAGACGCCTCAGGGGACAATCTAGTGTTGGTAAGATAAGGATAAGATTTTGCAATATTTTACCCAACTTTTCATGACAAATATACAACTTTCGATTCTATCCTATTTGTCGTAGTTTGGTATTGCCATGCAATATATTACAGCGTTGTAGGTGAATTTTGAATCTATTTCCGCAAGGATAATGGTCGTTGCCGTATTTCGTTTTCTAAATCGTTTTCCTTGACAATTGCCGTTGGTATTATGTGCATGTTATGTATTGATTGCCAATGACTACTTACTGATTTGATAGTAACCCAAGTTAATACATTCATTACAAATCGATTTCTGGTTTTACATTTGTATTTTATAGTATATCAAATTAATCTACATTATGCACTTTATTTAAATTTATATTATTATTACATTACATTATTTTTTGAGGTTTTTCTTTAAGAACAGTAAGAGAGATTTTGTTGGCAACACTGAACCGTCAGCCAGAAGAGATTATGGTATGCAAACCATGAACGCGGACGTCCTCGCGCGGAAGACCAAAATCTGCGTGGTAAAATACTCCTTCCCATGTGATCCTGGTACAAAAATCGAACTAAATCCTTATTAGTAATGATATTTCGGTTAGAAATACGTATTCCGTTTTTTTTAAATTGATTTTTTCAAAAGTTGTGCATTCAAATGCTCTCTCAGCGCGCCGGTACCTTTTTTAGAAAATCGCTTCCTAAAGTGGTAAGGAATATTCTGGCGGACTTGGAATTTTTACTAAATTAAAATATACATTCCAAGGAACATTTTAAGCAAAAAAAATCATTTATTTGAAACAACACAGTGTACTACCCCCTTAATAAGTTATAGTAATTTAATTTGAATTTTCATTTTATATTGGTCAGCAAAAGATTTTGTTATCACTTAATAATAATAATTATTATCTGCGCTCGTTTTTGCCAGGAAAACAAAATAGACATTTCAGAGTATTCCTGTAGAATATTGGTTTGTTTGACCGTTTGTTTGAGATTATATATATATATATATATAAGTAGACAGTTTGTTTGGGATATATATGTATATTAATATCTATCTATTGAAAACTACGTAAAAGAAAGTTGAGTGCAGGTCACTCCAGATATTTTATAATAAAGAAGTAATTCGGAGTAAATCACTATTTTCGAATTCCATTTTCTATTTATATACTTAAATTTTAGACGTTTCGACAGAAGATCGTTAATTTGTAATATGGAGGACTCTGCTTGGTAAAATATATAATATACTAAATTCAAATATAACGGGCATTACCAGAAAAGTAGACTCTATATTTAAAATGCAAATGAAATTAAATTGTTGTAATTGACTAAACTAATTATCATTTAAATGAGGAACCATTTGATATAACTTAATCACTAATCGACAAAATGGAGTAGAAGTTGCTTTAAATTGTAATTTTTTTGTTCATTAAATTAAGTTATTAGTTTAGTTGAGTGGGGATCCGTATCTTACAACGAGCAATGTTATACGCTCTGCCCTCTGCGTTATTTGCATTTATTCGGCGAGCTAATGATGTAGGTGCCTGTACCTATATGTTTGTTCCATCATAAACTTAAACATACGGGTAGTTGTAGGTTTGGTGCCTGCACTAGCGATTGTTTTATTGATTGATATTGAATTGATATGGTGAACATTGAATGATTTTAGTAGTGGAAATATCCAGAATCCATACCTCAATACAATGGCTGTTTATCAATTATTTGTTAGCAAGCATTCAGTCAAGTAAGCATATTCCGCAATCTTTCTTCAAATCTATTGAACAGCCAAAATTGATATGAATTTAGTTCATGCATATGAACCTATCTGAGAATCCCTTATACATCATTTCCTTCTCTTAACTATTAATATGTATATGGAAACTGTCGTCGCCTCGGCCAACTATTTAACTGTGATACACAAACACAAAGTTATAATGAACATTACACCAGTGGCACTGAAACTATCCTGTTGTAGATGGTCCAACGCTTACTAAAGACAGTAATTTGAATGTTGGTTGTGTATTTAAATGTTCAGTCGTTAGGATTTGTACCACAATTTACAAAATTAACAATTTACAATTAACTAAATTTCTTATGCACTTCATCTACAGGAGAGCGTAGTAGTGAAGGAATTGATGATGACGGCCATCCCTTTTGTAAGTGAAACGCAAATTCGTTTAATGAAATTGAATTTGGCCACCGTGCTTAATTTATCAGCTTTACGTTTCGCATTTCAATATACGATATACATTCAGCTACTAGAAAATTCACTCGACTAAAGCAAACTTTACGTTTGACACGCCAAGACTTTTTATAATAAAGTCGTCGTTGATTGTAAACACGGACTTGAACCGAACCAAAACCGTAACCGAATACAGTACCGTAATCACCTACTTTGGAAACTGAAACATCAACCAATATATTAAGTTTCAAAACACCTAAAAGCGTAATCAAATACAATATTTAATACACTGTTTTTGGGTTAGGGTGTATATGTCGAAAAATTGTAAATTTTGAGATACTTAATAGTTAAATCAAGATTGATGACAGCAATACTGTACTACGATGAAGAAAATCATAAGATTCTATAAAATTTCACAGCGTTAGTGTTTACTTGTTCATTTAAAACCTAAATGTGGTCGTATTTCTTAGGACTGTTCCGGTAGCCGGAACAGTTCATATTTACTTGCGTTGTTTTCTTGGAGCTGGAGTGCCAGTAGGTACACCGGAACTGTTCAGGAACTGTTCCAGTCGTACCAGCTGGAGCAGTTGATGTACAGTGCAACCGCACTTTGGTACGTTTCCTAGTTCATTAACTCAGCCGCTCTACAACTGTAGTGTTACCGTTCAGAGGCAGTTTGTTATTAATAAAAAATAAAAAATGTATATAAAGTCATTTAAATATAGTCATAAAAGAAAATAAGGTTTTAATTAATTTGACGCCAAATCGAGCCATTGTAACCTAGGGCCTTAAAAAATTGTATACTTTTTCTAGAGGATATGACAACAAAAATGAGCCCATGGGCCCATTTGGTTCAGAGGACGCTGATATTTGAATTTTTAAACAAAGGCTCAAATTGGCCTATTATCGAGCAATTAAGTGGCCCACAATAGGGACCCTGATGACCTAGGGGTCTGAAATTTAGGATCAACCATCTTTCGGCAAGCCTTACAACATACTAAATTTTGAATATAATTCGTCACTTACATGCGTCTGGTTTTTACGAAAAGTAATGGAGCTGCTTCGTATATATATAAAGGTTTAAAAACTGCAGCTATTGCTCAATAGCGAATTTGACTGACTTCTATACTTATTTTATATAATATAACCTACACAAAAATCCGTCTTTTTTTACTATTAGGGTCTAATTTCCAACCCGTTAATGTTCCTTTGTAACGGGTAACGGATTAATCAATGATGGGCGTAGAAACAATGGCTTGTCGATAATGTCAACTGTGTCAACAATGTGTATAACGGTATAATGTAACTAGTTGTCATGCATATGATGTATGAGTAAACTATTACTATCGGTAAAGATTTTGATATTATCAATACATGTTGTAGCTAGGGAAACGGAAATTAAAAAAAATCAATTTCAAAGTCGATTTCTTCAATTCTCAATACCTACAACATTTATAAGAATATAACTAGTGTAAAGCTTTTTTTTTTGCTATATTTTCAATAATTCGGAAACGGCATGAGTAAGAGAAGAACTGATATTCTAAAGGGTTGACTAAATTAAACATTTCTAGAAACTGTTGTCTAAAAAGTTTGTTTGAATCATTATTCCATTTACTAAAAAACCGCATTTGAAAATGAAAATTCAATATTTATGATTCCCTTATTACTTGTTTCGTAGCTACCGTTGGGTGAATTTAAAATAAAATAAAGCTTTATTATAAATACAGATAGTGATAGAACAAGAAAGAAGAGTGAAGGTCACTCCAGCTTCTGATTTTTGAAATGCATTAAATAGAAGATAAGCCTAAGAAAATATAACAGCAGGATTGCGTAGTTGCAAACATATTTTGCAATAAATATGAGCAAAAATAACCTTTTTCCAAAGTGTTTCCAGTAGTTATTTGTAACTATAAAATGAAAATAAGCTATCCTGTATCTGTAAAATAACTATAGGTTCATGTTTCTGATTTTAAATGGAAAGCAGTAATAATGCTTCAAAAAATTATACTTTTGAAAGAAATATTTGCAACCGCTTGTCTCGTTATATATTGATTTATCGAAGTCGACTTTTATTTGATTATAAAACAATTATAAATCTATAAACCATTAAACATGGGGAAAAAGAATAATTGAAATCGGTTGAATGGTCTGCAGTTCCTCTTTCTTGCGCGTAAACACGTAAGGTAACCTAAAAATCTAGTTCGCAACTTAAATCGTTGCGACTGTCGCACAGTCCTTTGTATTTACTTCAGTGTTTCCGGTGGTAGTTAATTGCGATATCGAATGGTCCCATGGTTCTCGTGATTACCAGTACCACTCCACTTCGGTTCCGTTTGTCTTCCAGAGCAGAGATAAATATTTGGCACGAGGCCAAATGTGCTCAAGCACTCATGTGCATTCGCAGGAGATACGTCCGTCAATTAAATTATTTCTATATGAAACAAATGAAAATTTTCTAAATTTTGTATTTCAACGTATATAGTTATTATGCCAAGTATAACCAATTTTAACCCGAGCATTCAGAAACGTATAAAAACCATATAAGTGAAATTTGAAGTGGAGAAATACATTTTGACTTATTATCTTGCAATACTTATACTTAAGGGGCTACCAGGAAAATAGTCAAAATGGTTTCAGGGACCTTCTAAACACTTGATTCACTGTACTTTCTTTTATACATTACGTATAAGAAAATAACAAGATAAAAATTGAGGAGGTATAAACCTTAATATTATACAGTCCTTTTGAAAAACTAGTGGTTGTT
The DNA here is from genome assembly GCA_933228885.1 of Leistus spinibarbis. Taxonomy (NCBI): domain Eukaryota; kingdom Metazoa; phylum Arthropoda; class Insecta; order Coleoptera; family Carabidae; genus Leistus; species Leistus spinibarbis. Next base: position 4,582,984 of record OW121794.1, on the reverse strand, counting down.
TAGTGGAGAATAGCTTGGCTGCTTGCGCATTTGAAGAGCGCTTGGCTTGGTAAATATAATCGCACGATTGTTTATCGCCCTGGTTTGAGATGTATTCGTGTTAAATTTGCTCTACTGGACCTGTATTCTTGAACCGTTCAGAATGTGAATGAATAGTTCCGCACGTTCTACCGGTTCTACCGAAGAAATAACATTGCGTACGTATACGTAACTGTTCGCGTGAACTCGAGAATACCGGCCTAAACCAGCCCTGCCAAGAATTGTTTGTTTGAATTTTTGTAAACATTGGCGTTTCGTGAGACGAGATTTTCAAGGTATCGGTAACATGATTCGTTTCTCTGACAATTTATTATTTATAGGTGGAGTTAATTTTAAGTATGTGGAAAATATGTATTTAAACACTAATGTGTTTAATGAAACAATTCTAATAAGAACCACTGACTTTTAAAAAGATAAAAATAATAATATTGAAAGCAAATCTATAATACAAAAAGACAGAATTCAACATCATCATTGTACTATGAGACCGTGTGGCCTAATGGATAAGGCGAAGATTGCAGGTTCGAGTCCTGTCACGGTCGAAATTTTAAACTTTAGATTAACTGGATATTGTTTTATAGGTGATTGCAAAAGTGCAAACTACCTCTGAATTATTATCGTGCTTTGTTTCTTCACCGCCAATCACATTTGTGGAAATTATTGAGAGATAATCGATTCATATAGTATATGTGATTCCTATTTGGTTAAATTTGATCCAGCACTTTCAGAGGATATAGCACCAACAAATTTGGTACAATTAATTCTTGCAATCGAATATTTTTAAGTTGGAATACTTGCTATATACATTCGTGTATAAAAAAGTAAAGTTAATTATCATATTAAACATTTCTTGTGCCATGGTTTTGGTGCCCAATAGTTCTGTTTTGGTTATAGAACATACCTTTTACAGTACGTAATAATAATATTTTGTCTGTCTACCTGTCTACCTGTCTGTTTATCTATCTATTTGTCTGTCTGTCTGTGTGTCTGTCTGTTTCTCTGTCTATTTGCTTGTCTGCCTGTCTATTTGTCTGTCTGTCTGCCTGCTTCTCTATTTGTTTGTCTGTCTGTCTATTTGTCTGTCTGTCTGCCTGCCTCTCTTTCTCTCTCTGTCTCTCTCTCTGTATGTCTCTCGGTCTATGTGCTTGCCTGTCTGTGTGTTTGTCTGTCTGTGTGTCTCTCTGTCTGGCTGGCTGTCTGGTTGGCAGTCTATCTGTCTTTGCTGCTTTAGAGCAAAAACTGTTGAAAGTCAAATTATGAAACTTTAAACTTAAGGCTTGTGTACGACCCAGAGGACAACTTTTGCTTAAAAAGTTTTCGAAAAATGTACCATAAATACTAGAATATTAACTTTGAAAATTGCTGTTTTACATATATGTTTTCCTGGTTAATATTGTTTCACAGCAATTATTGTATGAATTAATAACACATTATAAAAAATTTATATAGTTGCTATATTAGAATATACATAATATGTAAAATATATTTTTATGAAAGCTGCGTATAAAATAAAGTTGCGTGAAAGACATGACACCGATGCGTATTTAAATATACAAGATTTGGTACGCCTAAAACGCACCAACGCGCAGAGCTTGCCATCAGGTAAAATATGCGTTGCGAGCAGTGGTTTTTAACTATTATGGCCTTTTGGTTAACAATTTGAAAAAATGTTATAGATATAAAAAGTCTTACAATTTTTTGAAGATTATAAAATTTTCTTTGTAGATTTTTAAAAATTTTGTTCAAATTTTGAAATTCAAAATTATAATATTTAATATATTTTTTCGGGCTCTGGGTTAACAATATGAAAAAATATTGGAGACATAAAATATCTTAGAATTTTTAGTCAAATTTTTAAGTGTTTTAATTATTTTTATAAGGGCAGTATTAAGGGGGGCTCCAAATGTTGGGGGCTTATAACTCGGGAAGTATACAGGCGATTAGATTTAAACTGCGAACGAATTCAAATGGGATGCCAAATAATATCTGTACCAAATTTTGTGTGAATCGCTCCAGTACCTTCAGAGGAGAAGAGGGCACAAATTTGGTCTTACGAGCGACGACTAACATCCAAGTATATATGTTATATACATTTGCTACAGACACATGACCGAATGCTTAAGCTTCTTCGGTACTACGTACGGCGAGCTATCAATATTTTCTACCTTTCATATTTGGAGATAAAAAATACATACCATCATCTATGAACAAGAAAGTTGGAGCACTTAGATGCATTTTTTAGAAAATATTAAATAAATATTTTTATTTACCATTTAGGATAACCAATTAAAGTTATACATATGACCTAATTAGCTGGATTCAATTTTATTAAAGTATTAATATTGCATAAAATGATATTATATTGATGGATTGATGGACATATTGAGGCAATATTTTATGGTGTCGAGGATTTACCTTATATAAAATGTATCTTTCAGATTACAGGCTTTAATAGATAGGTAAATGTTTTCAAAGGCAACTACACCATTTTCTGCTCCAACCACTGCACATTAAATTACCGTACTTGGTTCACAAGTGTTCTCGCTAGAATTATCGATTGCAAGCGATAGCAGCTAGGTACACAATTCAAAAAGCTCGTCTAGGAGATCAAATATAGTAGAACTCATTTATAACATCACTAGATTTCGATTGGTTTCAAAGCATTCTGTACATAGGGTTTATATTAATAGAAAAATATCCGTTGAAATCCCGAGTTCGAAATTTTTTATGATTACTTCGTAAAAGTAAGTAAAAATATTATTAAGAAGACCTATTTATAATTATAGATTTTTACTTTCTTATACGTATTGTGTGAGTGTATGGGTGTGTATGTGAACGAACTGTTAAAACTGTTGAAGATGAAAATATAATGTTTTGAATTGAAGATTTGAATATCTCAAAAATGAGAAACTCCTATTTTTGAAAAGAATATTTCAATCGGAAGTGCTTGTTTATTTCTGTAATGTTTTGCATATCTCGAAACGGACACAAATTCGAGAAGATGTGAATCTTAAAAGTTTTTTTCTTTAGAAAAATACATTTTGATATTGTTTCATGGTAAACTAGGCGAATTTAAAGTAAAATAAAACAATATTATATTAATTAGATAGTAGAAGTATATAAAGTAAATAGAGCGAATTTGAAACACAATAAAGTTACAATACAAACATTGATTTTAGAAGAAATAATCATAGCTTGTGGCGAAGCACAAACAATTCGAGACTCAAGTAATTGTTTTAATAAATATTTTCCAGATAATTCTGTTCAATTATTTAGCTTTTGAGTTTATTATGAGTTATAAGGCAACAAAATTTGGAGCACACATTAAATATTAAAATACCAAAAATTTCTATGATATTAATGCCTACAAAATTTCTTCATATTGTAAATCCATAGGTCATAAAAAAATTAATAATATAATAATTATAAATTTCATAATATTTAATAATTTTAATTTTATTGAAAACATAAAAATAATCAATGAAAAGTTATAAGCCTTTTTATTCCAATAACGTTTTTTTCAGATTGTGAACCCCTAGGCCATAATAATTAAAAAATATATATTTTTAAATTAAATATTTGCAATAAACTGATACTTTCGATTATGATATTGTGTTAAAAAATGGAGGTACATTTAAGTCTTAAGTTTTGGCTCTATACACTCAATACACGCAAATAGTCAGATTCGATTCAGGAATAGTCGAAACGTGTATTTCCGTTAAAATCTCGTAAGCGAAAACTTTCATAATTACAATACTTCTTTACATAAATACGTTTAAAAATATTTGGAGTGGCCTGCATTCGACTTTCTTTTACGCAGTTTTCACTTTACCCTTCAAGATTTTATTATTTAATTTATAATTTAATTAATAAATTTATTTACTGCATCTATTTGAAGTTAAATATATTGTACAATGCACATTTAATATTATTTAATAATTTGATGAAGTTTATAGTTTGATGTTACGATATTTGTTAAGATGAATAAAAAGGTTGTTATCCGAATTTCTGAATGACGATGCAACGTCAAAAATAGTTGTACAACTTTCGGACTGTATTTATTTGCAGAAATAAATAACCAATTCTATATTAATACATAAAAATAATCAAGATATTTATGTTGATTTAATAAATAGATGAGTTTTGCTATTTTTACTTTCTTTTACAGAGTAATAAGTAAGTATTGTAATCATGAAAAATTTCGAACTCGAGATTTCAACGGATATACATGTTTTGACCTTCCCTGAATCGAATGTGACTATTTTCGGCATGACGTCTGTGTGTCTGTGTGTGTGTGTGTGTGTCTTTAAACGCTCTAGTGCCAAAACTGTCAAACGAAAAATTATAAAACTTCAAACTTAAGACTTGTATATACCCTAGATGTGCACCTCCTATTTTTGAAAAGCATATTCAAACCGGTAGTTCATGTTTACTCTATACATCTTTTGTTCTATCTCCAATATCACTAGAACGGCTACACTTACGGCAAAAATAGTAATATTCATAATGAAAGATAATAATATTTTGCACAACTTTTGTTTGAAAAGTTTCTTCAGAAATTGTACCAGTTATGAGATAACTGCTACGAAAAAACTCAAATATCTTATTTACGTTGTCATGGTGATACCTACAATTGTGACAAATTTTATTATTTTTAAAACGAATCAACCATGAGTTACATCATTTGTTTCAAACAAACAAGCATTACTTTGACAGTTATCTGTATGAATTAATATTTAAAATATTGATTTCTTATTAGAATAAATTGTATCAGGTAAATTATTATAGAATCAAATTATATTATATATTTGCTGACATAATTAATTAACAATTTCAGAGTTTTACTGTGACTGTTTAAGAGTGAATACGATAAGTACTTCAAAATCAAATCCATTATAAATTGGTATAATTATCCAGTTATTTTCATTATATTATATTATATATATATATATATATATATATATATATATATATATATATATATATATATATATATATATATTAATATCTATCTATTGAAAACTACGTAAAAGAAAGTTGAGTGCAGGCCACTCCAGATATTTAATTATTTAAAGGAAACAACAACTAAATTGACCGATGTACCTTATTTATAAAATATTGTGCTGCTACCAGATGTTAGCGAATAAACCACCGCTAGCTTTACTACCTCCTCAAAAATCTAATGTTATTTCATAATTTGTCTATTGCTTTTATTAAATGTTGTAACTGCGGTATTACTGCGAACAAAATAATACAAACAATATTTTGAACATTTGTACACGTGCATTAAATCAGTCTCAATGCATGTATTATTACACAAAAATCGAGATTATAAATTTACTTACGGTTTCTGTTCTTTAATTGAATCGATTATTCAAAACATATGTGTATTACAAATCTTTTTACACAACACTTTCAATGATTTGACATTTGATTCGTTATAATTTTTGAATCAAATAATCAGGCTAGATTCTGAATTTTGCTGTGGCACGGCAGTTTTAAAAGTGATAATGGGTTCTATGCTAAAAGACAATGGCACAAGGTACACAATTCGATATGCATTTTGAAGATTCGGAATATATTTAAAATTGACATTTAAATTATTCTGGCGTATAACCTTTTATTTTTACTTAGGGCAGATTACTTGATTAGAAATTTATGAATTGCTGTTGTGTAGTCTTTTATTTCAGTATAAACTATTTGATTATATTTTATTACATTATAAGCAGTCACCATGGCACAGTGGTTAAGAATCTTGCCTTTCACTCCGGAGGTCGTTGGTTCGATCCCAGTCTATGCCAATTTGTATTTTTACAAAAAACGCGTTCTACACATACACATGTACGCACTCACTTACTCACATACATACAAACATTTCTGGGTAATTATATTAATGATATATGTATAAATATGTATATACATATATATATATATATATATATAACCAAAACCAGCTATCAAACTAACCAATACTCTTCCGAAATATTCTGAAATATCATTTATCTCATTGAGTTTATTTTGTTTTCCTGTCAAAATAACAGATGATTCGATTTATTAAGCTACATGCCACATACGAATCCATGGCAACGTAAACAAGATATTTATAATGCTTCGTAGCATTTTTCTCGCAACATGCACTTTTTTTGAAGAAACTATTCTAACAAAAATTGTGCAAAATATTAATATCTTTTATTATAAACATAACTATTTTTGCCGTAAGTGTAGCCGTTCTAGCGATATTGGAGAAAATGTACAGGGTAAACATGCACTACCGGTTTGAATATTCTTTTCAAAAATAAGAGATGCACATCTAGGGCATATACAAGTCTTAAGTTTGAGGTTTCATAATTTTACGTTCGACAGTTTTGGCCCTAGAGTGTTCACAGACACACAGACAGACAGACGTCATTCCGAAAATAGTCACAATCGATTCAGGGAAGGTCAAAACATGTATATCCGTTGAAATCTCGGGTTCGAAATTTTTCATGATTACAAGAATTACTTATTACTTCGTAAAAGAAAACATATATGCATTTCAATTTCGTTTTATCACGAGTACAATATTTTCCATGATAACAATACCTTATAAAATTCTAAAGTGAAAATGTAATTAAATATTGTAAAACCTACCGTACGGTTTTATATTTAATTTAAGTTGGTATTTCTTTTTAATATAAAAGCATATATGAATAATGTCATCGGATATTAGAAAATAATAAATAAATAACTGCGTGAAGGATTTAAGATAGGGAAGCTAAAGGCAAGATAAATTCATCTTATACGAAATCTTGGCATTTATACCAACATTATTTCTCCGAGTCCCAGCTTATCGCAAGTAGGGCATCTACGGCTTAAATTAGGAAGCGAATACTATAGTCTTATTTATTTTACTTTCTTAAACGTAATGAAAGTGCTTGAGATATCTTATACATTTCTAAATAACAAGCTAATTCAGAATATATCTTTGGTTACGGTTACACAGATAGATATCTGGAATCAGATTCATCTTAACCAAACGTTTAGATACCACTGGCTTACATCTGTTTCTTTCTTCCTGATTCTGCTAGATTATATTGAAAATTAAATATATATATATATATATATATATATATATATATATATATATATATATATATATATATATATACTATATTTGCTACACATATTATTTGGTATCGCATTTGAATCCGATCGAAGTTTAAATCCAATCGCCTGTGTACTTCCCGAGCTATAGGGCCCCAAAACTTGGAGCTCACGACGATTTTTATATCAACAATACTTCTTCATAAACAAAATTTGATATACCGCCCGCAGAGACAGCCATTTGGCCGAGTGTAAAGATAGTAAATTCGCTTCCTAGACTACCTTATCGCACTAAAATGAAACTATGATGGCCATTAGTAAAACGATCTAATTATTATTATTTTTTAAAACATAATTTTCGTATTCCTGAACATGAAATCCAGGCCCTCTGCTATGTAAATACAGCACTGGATACTCGGTACGAACTTGTTTGTTTAGTTCCTTCGTTGCTAGCAATGATTCTAAATTTCAAATTATCTCACGATTATTTGTTCTCTTCTCTGAAAACATCTATTGTCGCTACTAAAACAAATAGCATTCTCCGTCGAAGTGAAAGGTTTAACAGAACGAGCGAAAGGTTTTTGTTACTTTATTAAATTGAAATATAATTCCTACATAAAAAGGAAACGCTGCGTGCAGTTGCATTCGTTACCATATTACGTAAAGTATTGAATAAATATTGAATAAACTGGCTTGAGTATCACTATGACTAAGTTTACAAGTTGTGGATTTATATAAATATATGTAGATGTATACACTTTTGCAATATATCCTAAAGTAAGCATAACTATTTAAAAACTACCATAAGCACTGTCGACTTGGTATATGTTATGTAATATATGTGTTTGCAAATATATTTAAATAATAAACTTCCGAATATTTAATGGTGCAACTGCAAGTCACTACAAAAGCACGAGATTTCGAACATTCTTAGAATTGGTCATTATGAATACTAAATGTGCAAACCAAGTATATGAAAGTCGAGTTCAACCTTTTTCTTAGGTTGACGCTTTATATTTGCTATTATTGATTTTCGTGGGTAACCAATCTAAATCTAAGCATTCCATTGACAGAGGCTGTAATGCTATCAATGTGCTTGTTGAATGATTATTGACTATCTAATACAGATATCGCAACGCCGTAATGAACTGTTAGATTAGCTAAAACCAATGGAGATACAATAATACAATAATTTTGTTGTGTTGTATACAAAAGCGGAATAGGAACAGTATGATTCATGGCAATTGTTGAAGTTGAAGATTTGATTTTATTACTAGAGCCCGTGCCAAATAGAAATGTGCACATCAGTCATTTCTTGCGCAGCTACTATGAACGAGGTCCCATCTACAGTGGCACCAGCGGCGTGAATTTTACAAAATATTTTCGGTTTATGCCTACATTAAATATTACTAGCTTCTTCTTCCATAAACTTTATTACTTTAAACATCAAACACCTACTTTTACTGTTTAAAATCATGTTTACTAACGAGCTTAATAACACACAGTAATTTTCAATACTATTTGGGTAAAATTAATCGTACGTCACTGAGTCCAATATGGCTGAACGCATTGCATATTATTGGCCCTTTAGGAAAGAAGGAGGAGCAATACTCAAATGTGTCTTTCGCGCATGCACATTTCAATTTTGCACGGGCTCTAGGAAATAGTTTTTTATTGAAAATTTCATTTAATTAACAATCTCGACGTTTTGACAACACATGAGTTAAAAAATGCCTGGTAAAAATATTAAGTTTTTATAACACACTATTTTCGAGATAAAAAAATACTATTAAAAATTGTCTATTTTGGAAGTTATTAACTTTTATTTCCAGAACTGTAGGTTATTAATAAATTAATATTTTTGTTAGGCATAATTTATGCAATTTCGCATCGACTGATATTCTTTTATAAAAATAAATCAGATATTTCTGTTTTATTTTCGAGTTTTGTTTCACCCCAATGCCTTCAAGTGTTTAAATGAATAAAACCTATTTATAACTATTCAATTATGAAGAGATAAAATGCTAGAAGCCAATAATGACCGTTATTGATTGATTGCAACAATTTCGAAATTATTATTTCTATTTTTCTGGCTTTTTGGTTTATAATGTGAATAAATGTAACAAACATAAAAATATCTTTTTTAGATAATAAAAAAAATGAATATATTAAATTTCAGATTATTGTTTTGTATTAAGGAGGGCTCGAAATTTTGGGGCCCTATAACTCCGGATATGTACAGAAAATTTGTTTTAAAATCCACGGGAACTTTTAGGGCACTCTAATTATATGTGTACCAAATTTCGTAGAATCGCCTTTCAGTACCATCAAAATATATAAATTATTAACATTTTTGGAATTAGAGCGACATGACGATAACAATTTGTTAAAGATATTTTTTGATCCGAGAATGTTACAGTCACACAACCAAACATTAGAGCTGTCTTATATTATCCAACGACGAGCGATACATATTTTGTTCATACATTTTTAATAATAGTATTATTTAAACATATTATTAAGTCCTACAAACGTTTAACATTGGTACTACATTCATTATTGTATGTGCCACCAATTTGTACATGTATGTATATATATTGAAATTGACAGGAAGTTATGAAACGAGAGAACTAAATAGAAAAAGTTTACAGCGCAACACTAAGCTCCGTGTATAATAATCTCAGAACATACACAACATGTTACTAAACCGAATCAAATTCACACACCCAAACAAACTTAAAATCAAACAATTCACAGTTTACAGAAACGGTAGAAACAAACAAGGAGGTATCCCCAACGGTGTTTACTGGTTAAGAACAACATACCACACATTGTATTGTGAATCACCAAATATCAAACTTGAAACATTAACAACAAACTTATCGACAACAAAATTATCACCTGCGCATACAACCGACCGCTCAACAACGTCAAACATGCCGACCTCACACCACTATTTACAAATACAAGACGCTTGTCATCGGAAACCTGAAAGTGAAACACTCTCACAGCGACTGCCCAACATAACACATACGGCCAAACACTGAACACGTACACAAACACACCCGTTCCCATCATACAGCACCCTTACATGGTTAACACCAAATGGCAACACTATCTCCACAATAGATATCATCCTCATCATATACGTTGAAAAAATCGACAACTCTGAATATCTTCCAGAAACTAATTCCAATCTAAATCACATTATTTTTACACTTAACAGCCAACACTAAGAAACTTATAATAAATGCTTTTCTTCAGACCAGAGATTCAATCCGCTTTTGAAAAAACTTAAACTGTATTCGGTGAAAATACTAAGTGTTAGAATATGTAAAATATCGTTCTAAGTAGTAGTGATTAGTTTATTATTTCAAACGAGTTTCTTCTTCATTTCTTTCATAGATTTGTTACGATGCGTTTTAAATATATGCGTTATAACTATATTCGTTTATTAAAAAAAATATTATGTGAGCGCCAGTCTTCTTTAATTCTTTATTTCAGAACGCATAACTATTTACAGTCTATCTATCAGTGAAATAAGTGTATTGAGAGTGTTTTAGTGAGTGATAAAAGTGATGCGTTCTATTATTTGAGATGAAGTTGATATCTAATCTCTAACGTATTATGATATTTTGGTATTCTATATGTATTGAAGTTGATGTATTTGTCTTGATATGCAGTATGAATAGGTGTGAATTAATGTGTGAAGTTACACTAATCTGTTGAATTATTATTGTTATTAATATATGGCGATGAGACGAAATATCTGGATTTGCATTGAGGTACAATTATGAAGTAAAGTAAAGAATATGAGCTGGACCTATTAAATAAGTTTTGAGATAATACTAAAGAGTTAATTGTATAGAATATGAGTTGTGTTGAATGTGTGACGATGATGACTATGGACAGTGTCCTGCTTTGAGTAGTCTGTCTGGAGTGGCCGGGGGCTCCAACGGTGGCCTATCCGGTGTGTTCGGGGGTCCCGACGGTGCCTTTCTGGTGTGTCCGGGGGTCCCAACGGTGGCATTGATGTGTTCTTCAAGAGGTGATCTCATCGATAGTAGGAGTGAGGCGTGTGTTGCCCACGGAAGACCCCTCATACGTAAGCGTTAAGATTACGTATGAGGGGTCTTCCGTGGGCTACACACGCCTCACTCCTACTATCTGCCTACTTGACTTGGTTTAGAGTTAAATATGTAAGGTCTTTGGTATGCGAGAGAATTATAGACTGGCTCCTCACTAAGTTTATACTCAAACCTGTACTCTAACTAAGACCAAAATAAATGTATAGCCCGGATCACTTATGAATATTTATTTATTTATACTTATGTAATTGATGATAATATTATTGGTTTTAATGAGATAAAGTACCATACAGGACAGGCAACAATGTTAAAGAAATGCATACATTTAATTTGAAATATCATCCAAATGTATATATTTAGGAAATTCCGTTAATTGAAAATTACATAGCGGTGAGAGCATGTCGCTTGGCAAGGAGATTGTTTTTGTACAAGGTGTGGTACGTATAGAAGTTGGTTCAGGTGGTTGGCTTGTTTGCTCGTTTGTATAATGAACATTTTGTTAGAATTATTACGAATGGAAACCAATTAATTATTTTGCAAACAGTATTACACGCAGTGTATAATTTTGGTAAGTAATTAATAAATATTTTGGAATTATAATGCGCAAAAATAGAACCTGCGGGAAAATAAAATATACGTAGGTATTTATAGAATTTCAGTAGAACGTATTTTACTAAAAGTGCATAATGATGAGTGGTTAAGTTACACTAGTTGATATTTAATAAGCAGAATTCGACAATTGCTTCCTTAGATTTAAAAGGTAGTTGAATTTCAAAGTGATTTTAAATATAACAACATACGAGTGTAATTTTGTTATAGGACAGGACTTACGACCGATCGAGCGAACAAGGGAACATTCGTCATTATCGGGAAGACGTGCATTTTATTTATATGCTACTATTAAATCCGCCTATGTAACAGACACACGACTGAATGATAGCTCTTTTGAACGATAGCCTATAAAAGTAAAGGAGTGATGCGTGCCCGTTTAACAGCGCAAATGTAATTCACAATCTCTCCCAAAGTAATTCTACTTCAACAACTTCAATTCATCTGCGTAGATTTGAGACTGAATATTTATTTTGGAACACGTTTTCTATTTTTCAATATTAATGTTATTGGGTTATGTAATCTGTGTCGTTCTGGCGTTAGATGTTAATCCGTAGGGACGATATGGGTAGGTGGTAGGTATGTTTATGTATGGATCAGGATAGATACACCAATTATCATCTAGTTACAAATGCTACAAAGTTGTCCGCATGGAATTAGTGGGTATATATGTATGTATGTAACTTGTGGTTTTCGATAACAACCCAAGCCCAAGCGACAATTAATAATTCCCTTTGCAGTAACGGCCGCATTAGATAACTCTGCGTAATATTATGAATCATTAAAAGCATCTGATTATTTACACAATGAACCAAATCACATTTATCTATAATGAGAGTGGAATGTCAGATATAATGTAGAGACCAACAGCATTGCATTCTGAATGAATATTTGGCAATGGTTTGTGTTACATTCCCGTGCCTGTCATACCAACTAAATTATCGTCAAATTTTAGTCATAAATTCAGTTTAAAGCAGACGAACACCGTTAATATAAATGATAATGCATGTGTTGCATGTTTTGATTTACTTTTTCAGCTATACATTTTCACTACTGTCATGTTAGTTACACGCTTTGACAACAATATCCCCATATCATAAATGTCCAGTTATAAGATGACTCAATCACTGAAATATTTGTAACGTGATTCACACAAATTACTGTATTTCCATTTTAATTTGCTCATCGTACGGTAGTACAAAATAACTGTAGTGTTCGGTCGTGTCGCTCGCTCGATCCATCGTAAAACCTGAGCACAGTATATATAACCAGAAGCTACACCATCATAATGCCAGTTTCAATGATTTACTGCGCGTCTAGTCGCGCAATTGAATCTAGAAGATGGCTGCCAAAACGAAAAAGTTAATCAGGCGATTAATAGATAGCATTACAATCACCGATATTGTTATGCTCACTACTTGTATCTATGTGTAGTTTTTGGCTATGCTGGTTGCTCTTTTTGAGTTGTCTACAAATTATTATTTTTTATAATATATTTATGATCCCTTTGAAACATTCGCATTAGTGCAAAATATGCTTAGCAATGTTATTTCCATAAAATTATATTCGATCATAACTGCAGTGAATTAAAAAGAAAAAGAAAATGTAAAATGGTACTATAGAATGAAAATATATTATATAATTAAATATATCATTCAAACTTTTAAAATAGACAATAGACAAAGAAAAAAATCCAAAATATTATTAATTTTAATATCTGGTATACATCACGCGCTTCTTCATATTTTCCAACTAGAATAATTATCAATTATATATAAAGATATATTGAAATGCCAAAACGAAAGAGCTAAACCAGCAATAGATTTATAAATCAGTAAAATGGCCACTCTTTCAAAAACTTGAGTCACCAACATCAAAAGCGCCGACAATAACTGTCGCTACTGGTGATTTATTTATAATGTGACCTGAGTTTGTGACCACAGGTACAGCTTTAACCAAATTTAGTATACACATAATATGAGTCATCTAAAAGTTTCGGTCGCATTTGAAATCTAGTAGTCCCTATATTTTTGTAGTTATGAAGCTATAAGTTGAAGAGGGTGCGTTAACACGACGCTTGGTTTTATCTTAATATATCAAAATAATCTGCTAATTATTGTTAAACTTTTCGTGATTATAAAGTCTCCATAAATTCAACCCGAAGACCTAAACAAAACTTGGAATGACATTCACTCGTTGTGAATACAGCTAAAATGTAACAAGCTACATATAACTTATACATGTGCTGTGCAATGCTGGAATATTGAATAAATTAAGAACGCCAAAACATTTGTGAGGATGAAACAGATCACTTTGGGAAAAGGGTGGAATATCGATGAAACATATCTTACGTGACCGCCATATATAAACATAGCAGCACATTTTCTCGCAACTTTTATTAAAACAACGGTCACGTTTGACTCTGTCAGTGATTTTCTATCTATTTGTGGAATAACGTGAGCAATATGTGTACTTTAAATTATGTCCACCTAAGATTTATAACAGTGACTATTTCTTTCTGAATTGTTTGTTTCCAACGAACAGTATAACTATTTATACTTTCGTGGATAAAGTGTAAGAAAATGTATTGTTATCATCAAATATTTAAAACTCAAGTAAAAGATAGGAAATTATTTTTCTTTTCGCAATTAGTGATGAATGATTTTAATTTTCATACAGTTTTTACAATTGCGTGTTCACATACACACAGATGCAAAGACACATACTTAGATATACAGAATCACACAGATAATGCATGTAAACTAGTTACAGACAATTATCGTTAAGAGGAGTGTTGATCAAATATATAGAACTAAAGTACAACTTTTGGTGACAAATTCAAACCAATAAACATTTCCAAGTTGATATCTTGTACCCATAACTAAGGCAAAGATGAATTGGTTCGTGATCTTTATGAAACAATCAAAAGTTTTAATGCGCATCTAACAAATGGCGCATGCAACAGCTGCGCCAACATTTAGCGCGGAAAATAATTGTTGTATTAAATTAATATTATAATTGTATTCCATTCAGTCTTGCAAACGTACTCCATTGTGAGGACGTTCCTCATTAGTTAATACATTTACAATAATGCATGTAGCTATAAGTCTAACAGTTGTGGAAACTTACCTATAATATAAGTGTAATAATTATTTTTATAATGTTCATTATATTTCATCAATTTTTGATAATTTTTCTATACTTCTAAAGAGAGTTAAGAACCGATAACTATGCCGATTCTAAAGTAACGTTTTATATTATATATTATATTAGTTCAATAAAAACTTATGAAACGAACAAATACTATGGCTATTTTCGAAGGCGATTATTCAGTAAATTGTGTTTCTTTCGAAAAAACTTTTATATGTTCCTAAATTTCAAATAATTTTTCGAATTGTGCGAAAATGACACAAGTGGTAAATTTATCCAAATCTAAAATATGGGATTTACAAATCTTTAATTTAAAACATCATATTTATATGTTCAACGGTATTAATTGTAGGTAATTTACAGATAGATACACAGAAACAGAACCACACACAGAAACACAGATACACATACAGAGACTTCATTGGAAGGAGTATCGTATTCATGAAAAGTTTCGAACTCAAGATTTCAACGAAAATACACTTTTTGAGCAAATTGATTTTGACTGACAGAGAGAGAAAGCCGTTGTAACTAAAAGGTTTGGGAAACCCTTATTTAACACTTAAAATAAGGCTTACGCCAAAATCCTTTCTTAAGTAACGGCTTAAACATCTGATAAAATATTAAGGTTCTAAGCGGTTATATACATATATATATATATATATATATATATATATATATATATATATATATATATATATATATATATATTTATATATATATATATATATATTTATATATATATATATATATATATATATATATATATATTTATATATATATATATATATATATATATATATATATATATATATAAACTTAATTTTTAAATACCCGTATTAGTTCATGATATCCATAGGTTGAGGAACACTGGCTTGCGTGCCCAAGATCAGTTGATTACTACGTGCATTTTCGTCAAGTAGTTGAAAATACCTAATTTCCTGTTTCATGATAATCACATCATGCAATTCTGTCAATAGTTAATACAAAAGGTCAAAATTATTATGACCATATTGCTTATTGGAATATCAATTTGTTATAATGTAATATGTTTTGGTTATACACACAAAAACCTTTGTTTATTTACTAGTAATCGCTCTAGAGACTCTCCCATCTTAGGACGAGTAATATACTAGTAGTATAATATGTGTGACACAGTAAAATAGGTCACATGTATAGATATATGATTACTCTTTGGAATTAATGTGGATACATGACAAAAAAATCTTTTCAATACCTTTCACAACATTGAAAAGAAACCTATTTAGAGTATACAAGTTAGAAAGAGAAATGTCATAAATCTCATATACAAAAGGCTGAATTTGAAAGAGAACATGTTTGAAATACAGTGGACATATAAGTATACATAAATAGAAGTGGCTGTCCACCTATACCTATCACGCAGGAAATATATTTATGCCCGGATCTAAATCCATATATTGAAAAGGATATTCTAAAGACTCTAATATTACGCTTTCAATATAAATATGAATTTCTCTTGCTCCTGTAGGTATCCTAAATACTGCTACGGGCAAATAGAAAATATTTTTGGATCGCTACGCAATATTAATAATTTCACTATAACTTAACACAAACGCTGCATTTCATCGAACCGTGTATGAATAATTATTACTGATCCATTCACTAATAGCCTATAAAATCAATCAAAGTACATACACCATTTTCAACCAATCACGTGAATATTACTCTGGTGAAATAACTGATAAGACTGTTTAATTACTCGAACATTTTCATGAAAACCAATACAATTGTCTACAACTGTCCAAATAATAGTGTAAACAATTATATGTGCAGGCACCAATGCGTTTGCTATCTGCCGAGTTTGTAATTCGTAAAAACAAAATCTGGAGTGCCCTTCACTCACCTTTCTTAAACTTATTATTCACTATATATGTAACTAGGTTAACCCATGGGCACCATGTGCCCATATCATATATAGTGCATTCTTCGTCGATGTAATATTAATAACTAGGGTCACCCGTGGGCACCATGTGCCCATATGGTATACAGAACATAGGTCAGTTTTGACTGATGGCGAATTTTCATGTAATTTAATAATAATAACACGGTTTTTCTTCATTTTGTATCGTTTGACTATAATAGTAATACAAATTTCCACAACCTAAATAATAATAAAGAAAAAATCGAGTTCTTTCTTTGAACGCTATTTTGTTCTTAGATCACTATGCTGAGATTAACTAATCGATCGCTTAACATGCACTGTGTAACATCCGATAAATTTAAACAAAATTTTGTTTAACTTTGATTTTAACCTTGTATGGTGCATATGTGTTGTATCATTTAGACAGTTTCTATGATTGTATATAAAAAACAGGATTATAAATTTACTTACGATTGCTGTTTATTATTTGAATCGATTATTCAAATAATATGTATTACAAATCCTTTTTACACAACATTTTTAATGATTTGACATTTGATTCTCTATTGTATTTGAATTAAATAATCAGGCTAGATTCTGAATTTTGCAGTATAAAACTGATGCAGTGTCACAACGGCAGTTTTAAAAGTGATGATAATTAGTTATAGGCTAAAATACAATGGATTGTGCCATCAAAAATAAAAGAATAAAATTGCCAACCAAACATGTTTCTAAATATGTTTGAATTATCTCTTCAACATTTTATTTCTCTAATAATCAGAATTATAAATTTACTTACTTGCAGTTATTATAATTTGACGAACTATAAAATCTTACCGCAACTCATATTTTCAAAAATTACTGCTTCTTGGCCATTTTGAAGTGAAAAATTTTAACTATGAATTAAAATAAATGTACAGAAACACGTATTTGCTAAAAATATATGATAATTAGGCAATAATATGCACTTATTTCATATTATATACTTAAAAATTGAAATTATAGCATGCTACTCCCCTTAAACTTAGGATTAAACTTTGAATTGAAGATTTATCACAAAAACATTTTTGACATTTCATTCTGACGTTTGATTCGTTTTTGTCTATTTCAAAGCAGACTGAACTTCAGAATCGAAGTGATTGTTTTATTTCAGTATAAACTATTTGATTATTTTTTATAACATTATTAACAGTCGCCATGGTGCAGTGGCTAAGTGTCATGCCTTTCACTCTTGAGGTCGTGAGTTCGATCCCCGTCTATGCCAATCTGCATTTTTACAAAAAAGCGTTCCACACATACACACTCACTCACATACACACTCACATACAAACATTTCTGGGTTATTATGTTAATGATTTAGCTTTATTGTGTTCTATATTTATACTACCATTGCCATGAAACAAAATCAATATGTGTAGTAACTAGGGATGCGTAAATGTAATATGGCCATCTTCAAACGCAATGGCACCACTAAACAAGCATTTCCGGTTGTAATATCCTGTTCAAAAACAAAAGGTTTTACAAATTTGAAATTCAAAACATCATATTTTTCGTTCAACGACATTGTCTGTAGAGCAATTACAGGCGTTATTTAGAAATTAGTTATAGTTATTTTATGAATATCGTAACTTAACCACATGTAACAGTTTACTCTTACACCTTTTTACTATCTCAAAAACGGCCTAGATAGAGAAAAATTATTCATATAATAGTGAAAGTGATTTTTTTATGAAATATTTATTCGAAAAATGTACCATTTAGGCTTGTTTTTATTAGCTTTAGGTTAAACAAAAGGTTAGCTAACAAAATGATTAATTAATACCAAAGGATAAATGAATCCTCAGAGGAATCCGTGCAGATTTTTTTTTTTTTTTGTGGCGGGTAGGATAGCATATAATAATCAACTGTACATTATTATAATTTTATATACGATATGGGAACACACACTCTACGTGGGTCTCTAAAATATGGAACAAGCTCGCATACACGGTACCAGTTTGATGTACAAAATATATATGTGGTAGGCTTCGGCTGCACTTCGTAGCTTGATCCTTATAGATATTACTCGATACCCACACAGAAATCGCCTAGTAAAATTAGAAAACCTATTCTACAATATCTGTCCAATGTTTACAGTCAGATAATAATTATTAAATAAAGGTCTACTTCTTGATGTTACAAATATAAATATCTGGACGGCCTACACTAGACTTTATTTTACGTAATTTCACTAGATATATATATATATATATATATATATATATATATATATATATATATATATATATATATATATATAATTATATATATATATAATTATATATATATATATATATATATATATATATATATATATATATATATATATATATATAATTATATATATATATAATTATATATATATATATAATTATATATATATATATATATATATATATATATATATATTTATATATATATATATATATATATATATATATATATATATATATATATATATATATAATTATATTATATTTTTCGAGATATTGAAAATGTATGTAGAGTTAACCGTTATTTCCGATTAAGATAAAACAAGCATCTGTACATTATTATAATTTTATCGATGAAGAATGGACTGAATACGATATGGGTAGTTAGTAAAGTAAACGACGTTCGTAATTTTAGAAATATATGCGTGGCCTGACAGATACACCCAAAATATAATTGTTGATAGTTCTTTTTCTTTATCCTCTAATAGGGTCGAATAAAGCAGCTAAACCTATAGGATCCTAAAGGTCTGAGGATGATGAGGGATATTGGTTTTAAAATGAGCCAGATACTTCCGTGACATGCATATTAATGTATATCAAACTCAGTCCGGATACCTTCAGATCACAAACTAAGGTCTTACGATCGCGGAAAACATAATTATTGGCGATTGCTACCCGGTTACCTGATGTTAGTTGACAAATCAACCGAAACCAGGTGTATTAATGAAGAACATTGTGGAATCACGATGATTTACTACCCTTTATCCTCTAATGAAACCACAACAGAGTTAAAACTTCAACATGTAAATCAGTTTTCCTAATCCAAACTTTAACATGTTATATTTACCTCGGGCGGCTCCATCCTCCATAGCAGATTATTAGAGGGCGCCACTGGTGAGGGAAATACTACTCCACCCCATAATGTAGATCAACTAGTGCCTAATGAGTTTTTAAACGATTAGTACGGACAAAATATAAAAATAAAGCTTTCAATTATAAAGGAATTCACAGTAATTGGTAAATGATGATCAGAGTTGAATTTGATTAAATTACATTGAATTTCGATAGTGTATGCATGCCTTATATAAATTCGCATTTCAAAATTCCACTTATATTCCAATTTGGGAAAAAAAAACTATATTTTTTTAAAGTTTCTTTTAAACAAGTTACAAACAGAGATGATATTCTCAGCCGTGGATTTGCGTAAGCCCCCGCGGAGCGACAGGATTTAAATTGTATATTCTGTCCTTCCTTTTAAAAGTTAATTTAACCGCGTTTCTTCGATTCTGATAAATTGAACAAAAGCGAACCTGGAAACAGGTCAATATCTTTTACTGATTGAAAAACTTTTTCAAAACGTTTTTTTTTTATATATATCCACTGGCACCATGTGTCCATATCATATACAGTCCATTCTATATCGATATAATAATGTATATTTTTATACAGCTAAATAATATAAAGAAAAATTAGGAATGGCCTGCACTTACGTAGTGTTTATTAAAAATATATATCCAAACCAAACTGTCAACAAATACCAATACTCCACAAAAATACTCTGAAATTGTACAATTTACCTTATTATTACAATACATTCTTATCAATATATTAAAATATAATTTTTAATACATACTGTTTTTCAAAATATATTTCAATACTTATCTGCAATACCATTCTTAGTCGATCTATTTGTATTAACAGCTGTAAAATGACAAATATCAAATTTAAAATAATTTCTATTTTGTTTCTGTCAAAATATTTTTTGGCATAACATAAGATTTGTTAAACATACATATAGCAACATAAATAAGATATTTAAGATTTTCTGTAGCAGTTTTCTTGTAACTGGTACATTCCTTAAAGAAACTATTCAAACAAAACCTCTGCGAAATGTTAATATCTTTCATTATGTACTTCACTAATTTTGCTATAAGTGCAGTAGTTCTAGTGATATTGGAGATAGAACAAAAAGTGCATAGAGTAAACATGCACTTCCGGTTTGAATATTATTAAATATTGCACATCTAGGCACACATACACGCACAGCCGTCATTCCGAAAATAGTAACATTCGATTCAGGGAAGGTCAAAACGTATATATCCGTTGAAATCTTGAGTACGTAATTTTGCATGATTACAATACTTATTAATGAAAGTAAAAATTCTTACGCGTTCAATAAGACATGTTCAATGAAATGTATTGTTGCATTCTCTTCTGTGTTGTTTGTCAATATCAATGAATCAACATTATTATTTTAATTCTTTGAAAAAGAGATCCATCCATCTGATTTAATTTACGAACGTCTACAGACCGATTCGAGCTGTACAAACTGTGTAGCTAACGTGTTCATAAACAAAGATATCGGAGTATCCAGAGCAACTGCTGGCACACTGTTTACACACAAGTGAAAAATCCGTTCAGAAACGGGCATATGGTCAACTTCAGATTCATGTATTGTGAGGCATCAGGAAAACCATTCGGACAGTGATAGTGTTTTCTTGGTAATTTTAATAAATATAACTTAATTCGTTTACTTTCTGCAGAAATTGTCTTTTAGCTGGGAGCATTGGTGGCTGCACCAAGCAATATATTCCAGCTCCTATTCGCTAAACGTATAAACCATAAACAAATACGTGTTAGACTGAGAGATTACACTTCTGGTTGTCTCAGATTAGAACACTTGTTATTGCGAATACTCATCAGAGGTGGAATACTCGTATACAATCGCAGATTATTGTCATGCAAAATAATCCTAACATCACCGCTTGTGCGCTGTAGCATTAGTGGGATAATTTTCTAGGTTACGGTCGTTAGGTCTACGTGTTGTGGTTATGTTTTAGTTGTCAGAAAAATAAGTTTGTAAAATTATGTAGCGAGTACGAAGCAGTATAAACTTATATTTACGAAGACTGCGTCTTGACAGCATTAGGTTTTTTTGTATGGGATTGAATGATGCATAAGCTGGCGTATTCCAGTAAATTCTAGCACATCCAGTTTACTGTAACTTATTGCAACGTCTAAATTTCATGTATATAATATATTGTTGTAAAGAATACATGTTTTTATTTTCAAATTCAATTACTCTCATAAATTACTGCCATTTAATTATATATTGCTCTTATAATATATATATATATATATATATATATATATATATATATATATATATATATATATATATATATAATAGGATTTCCAATATTTTTCAATATAACGCCCAGTATATAAGCTATTTTGTATAATATTAATGCTCGTATAAATGTAAAAATTATATTTTTTGGAAGAATCTCCTTTTCATAAGACATCGTTATTTTTCATATTGTGGAAAAGGTATAATATTATGCTGTGTGCAAAAAATGTGCAAAGAAATTCGTACAATAAATTTGAATGTAGGACCTTTCAAATTGTTAGGTTACCGTACAATTTTACAATACTCGATCGTGTCTAAATTCAAATAATTAATTATTTGTCATGTGGCCTCGGTTATGACAAATAAGGCGACTGAGTACGTGTATCGAGCGTATTGTGTTTTATTTTCTTTCAAATTTAATATTATAAACTTTGACAATTATAATTTTAAGTCGAAAAGAATATTTGATTAAAATGGATAATAGTGTTAGATTTTGCTTCCAGAACTTATTTAAATTATATCCAAGACTTCTGTTTGAGTTTGAATGTAATAAAAGTTTTATAATACGCGTCCCTATCGATATTCTAAAGTATTCATAACTGCTTGAATTGAAACAAACTTGTGATAAACTAAACGAATATATACACACACATATATATATATATATATATATATATATATATATATATATATATATATATATATATATATATTTATATATATTTATATTATATATATATATTAATATATCTTGGTTTCGAATATAAAATTATATTTAAATGGGCCACAACCAGGGTTGGCAAGATCATGTTCTTTTTTAAATTAAATATAAATCATGTTTTTTATTGTTTTAAACATATTCTCATGTTCTTAACAATTCCAAAAGAAGACACGTTTAAAACATGATTAAAATATGTTTTAAATTCTTACCAATTCAAAAAAATAACTAAAATCAGTGTAAATTCTGTATTTATCTAATTTATAACTACAATAATAATAATAGTAATTCGTAACCCAAGTGCTATATAAAAATAATCAAAATTCTAATTATGAATTTTAAAATTTAGACCAATTCTTCTTTTTGTTTTTGAATATATCAAAATAATCTACAGAAAATTGCAAGATATTTTATATGTATAACATTTCTTTCAAATTGTAAACTATAATAATTATACACAATCATTTTTATTTTTGCATATTATACCAAGCGTGAAGTAGAACGGGGAAGTCTGCTGCTCGCATCTTACTTATTAGGCGAGCTGAAGGCATATATGCCATCTACCTAAGCTTCTTATTTATACTTTAATAATTTTATGAAGTAAATAATTTATATTTTTGTTTTGTTCGTTTGTGCTGCACTAACTGTTCAGTTCAAGATTTGTCTCTCTTATATTTATGATGAAGAAATAGGACAGATTATGATCCGAGCAATAAATGCAAGACAAACGAACAAACCTTTTGATATCGGCAATATGTTAGACATTATACTGCTGCAGGCGCCTACCGAACATGAGAAATTCATAATATACATTTCAGAAGAGAAGAAAAAGATAGAGGATATACGAACGAACGAAGCTGAAACAAGAGGCGAAGTTTTTTATTAGATAGGATAAGAGGTATACGAGACTGGAGGATCGTGTTTCATGTGTTACGGAAAATGGAATAGGAAATTGATGCGGTCGAAGGTTCAAATTTAATTATGCGATACATAATTTTTGACGGAGCTCCATATTTTTTATCAAGCCAAAAATCTGGTCCACCGTGATAAAATCACTTACAATATTTGTACCAGATATAATTCAAATAAAATGCTTATATGCGCATATTTGCAAGACACCTTATAATATTTTACATAAACACATTTTAATTATTTTTTCTGTATATTCAATGTTTTCATATTCTTCATTGTATTATTTGATTCCATATAGCAACTCAATAGTTCCACTTCTTGCCTCTAGTAAGCATTTCGTTAATTAAAAACTCCAAGATCAGAAATTTCCTTACTTACTTACTATGGCAAAAACTCCTAAATTCGTTTCTTTTCTTCTGTGTAGTCACCCTCCTATTTCCGGTGACCGATAATTGCGCGATCGAACTCTCCGTCAATCAGCTCCTTCGTTCCAGTATATTACAACTTTTAACAGTTGATTCAAGGCCGTTCTAAGTTATAAGTAACATTTGCAATCTTATGAGCCCACAGTCTTCTCAAAATATTTGGAGTGACCTGCACTCGACTTTCTATTACGTTTACAAATTGTCAAACTAACCTATACTCTACCGGGATACTCTGAAAAGTCATTTATCTAATTGAGTCTAGTTGGTCTTCCTGTCGAAATATTGACAGGCCCAGATGATCCGATATATTAAGCTACATGCGAATCCATGGCAATGTAAACTAGATATTTATAATGTTTCGTAGCAATTTTCTCGCAACTGGTACATTTCTTGAAGAAATGTTTCAAACAAAAATTGTGCGAAATATTAATTTCTTTCATTTGGAACATCACTATTTTTGCTGTAAGTGTAGCTGTTCTAGTGATATTGGAGATAGAACAAAAATGCATAAAGTAAACATGCACTTTCGGTTTGAATATTCTTTAAAAAAATAAAAGGTGCACACATAGGGTATATGCAAGTCTAAAGTTTGAAGTTTCATAATTTTAGGTTCGACAGTTTTGGCTGTAAGCGTTCACAGACACACAGACATCATTTCGAAAATAGTCACATTCGATTCAGAGAAGGGCAAAACGTGTATATTCGTTGAAATCTCGAGTACGAAATTTTTCATGATTACAAGACTTACTTATTACGACGTAAAAGAAAGTAAAAAGTGCTGAGATTGCCCGATTTTTAAAAAGTTCGAACACAAAGGTCGCGATAACAGGTTTAAGTACAGGGACCAATGCCATCCGCTCGCCGTATAATATCTGGTTCAATTTTTCTTTTTTGTATATAGAAAATATTATTTTAGCCACTCATAATTTTCAGGATGGATCCTGTTTATAATCATTATATTTTAAAGAGATAAAATTATATTAAGCAATGATGAAATTTAATTCAATAGTTTTTGATTGATTGACAAACATTTTAAATTTCAAAATTATTATGTATAATATTTGAAATAATGCCCTGCATTGGACTTACTTATACGTAATTTTCACTAGAAATATACGAGTATATCCCAAACAAACTGTCAAACCAACCAACACTTCACCATTTAGCTTATTATTTTAGTACGTTATCAAATACTGTTTCTTCAATATAAAATATAGATTAATTCTATAATATTCACCTTATCAATATTTCCAAATATAATAAAGTACAGTACAAATCTTCAGTATTTATTTTCAATAATCAATACACTCGAAACACTCAGTTGATCCAATGATGTCAAATTACAAATATTACATTATTTAAGTCTATTTAGTTTCCCTGTCAAAATGTGGATACGCATAGTTCATATGATTTATTACATATAAACGGCATACATATGTATCTATGCCAACATAAATAAGAGCATTCCAGATTTTCCGTAGCAATTTTTTCGTAATTGGTGCATTAATTGAAGAAACTTTTCAAACAAAAGTTGTGCGAAATATTAATATCTTTCATTATGACTTAAATTATATTTATCATAAGTACAGCCGTTCTAGTGATATTGGATAATGGACAAAAATTCATAGAGTAAACATGCACTTCTGGTTTGAATATTCTTTTCAAAAATAGTAGGTGCACATCTAGACCATATACAAGTCTCAAATATCACAATTTTACGTTCAACAGTTTTGGCTCTACAGCCTTCACAGACAGACAGACACAGACATCATTCGGAAAATAATCACATTCGATTCAGAGAAGGTTTTTCTACTTTAAAGCGTAAATGATGAAATATAATACGCAGTGTTAATTTCCCAATTATATTGGTTCAAATATAATTTCCCATTTGAAAGTGAGTTGGTAAATGGAATTCTCTTGTTTTTGTAAGCTGACCTACAATGGAACAAACTCCGGCTTCCTGTATTTGTTTTCTTTGTTAATGTTATGTAAATGAAGATTGAAGGATATTTAATTGAAAGCCATGTTTTTTCAACGTAAATAATAAAACTTTTAACCATGTTTAAGGTTTCTCTCATTTATTTTACTAGCATGTTATTTCTCTATATGGTACTGGCAAATTAGTACTGAAGCATGAATATGTAAAGTTACTAAAAATGCGTTTGTTTCCTTTTTACTTTCTTATATATATATTGTATTGTAATGATAAAATGGTTCAAATTCAAGGATTTTTCAGAATCTCACGTTTTGAGCTTCTACGAATTTATATTGACTATTTTCGAGATGACGTCTGTGTGAGAGTGTATTGTATGTGTGTGAATTATGTTTTAAAGCCTTTTTGTCTTTAAAATATATAACTTTATTTATAAGTTCGAATTACACTACATGAACTTCAACTATTAGATTAGTACGATGTTACGGCTGACTAGCGATTGCTGGTCCGTGTCTTTATTAGAATTACATATGTTCTTTATTATTCACATCATACTTATGTTAAGAGGGGGTGATCATGCGCCATAGCAAAGTATAACAATTACAATGTAACATAATTCCTCCCTTGCAAGACTTTGCTATATCGCATCATTTTAAGCTAAAGGATTTAATTCTATTCCTTTTTCTTCTATTTTATCTCTTTTACAAAAATTTATACAAATATGATTCTTATATTTAAGTATAATTTTAAAAGTACATATTATAACAATTATAACTATTATTATGTGTATTAAATAAAAATGATAATTGTTGTTTAACTCAAGATTCTTTATTTTGGGTAAAACAGCTATTGATTCCTTTATTTTCTCAACTTTCCTTAAATTCAATATTCCATTAACTTTATTTTCATAATTTATCTCTAAATTTTGAATTTGTATTTCTTTATATTGTTGACTAACAATTTCGAAAACATTTTTATTTATTTGACATTTTTCATTTGTTTTCATTTTAAAAATTCCTCGAATTTCTTTATATATATTTTTATTTAAACAATTAATTTGTATTTGTTGAGTATTAGGACTAATGATTATTATATCATTTGTGTTTCTAATTTGTTCAATATCGTTTTCCATGTTTATGTAATGGTACAAACAATTATCATCCTTTTTCTCATTTATTAAATTCAAGATACATTTACTTATTTCAAAATATTGTGTAACACACATATATTTATTCTCTACAGATATACAATTATTAGTTATATAATTTTCTTTTCCATTTTTAAAGAACAATTTTTGGTTTTCATTTATCGTTATTAATTTGTGTTCTTCATTATATGTAGGAATAGGGCTAAATTGGTATAATGGATAGGATTGTTTTGAAAAATTCGGTATCGTAACTAAGAAATGAATCTGTTTATTTTCGAATTTACAATGAGTTTCAATGAGTTCATTAAAGTTCCATATATCTTTATTTTGGGTGATTTTTTTCAAATTATCATATGTAATAATGCTAGGGTGTATCTTATGTAAGGAGCAAAAGGTTAAGCTTACTTCTATTTGTTTACAAAATTCATTAAGGTTTTTAATTATTAATATTAATTCTAGTATTTGATTATTTACTCCCATCATACTCTGCCAATCTTGTCTTTTATTTAATTCTTTTATTATCATCAATATTCTTTCTTGAAGATGTCCTTCATTGTGTTTTATATTTTCTAATTGTTGATTAAACTGCTTAGAAATATTAGTTGAAATTTGCAAATTTAGTTCGTTTTGTTTTTGTAGTGTTATTTCATTACTCTGTATTTGTTCAAAAAGTTTATTATATTTTTCTTCATCGTTTGAATCTAAATTTCCAGTAATTGCTTTTATTACGGATCCGAGTCCGTTAATTAAACCTCGTTTAGATCTTTTATTATTTGTAGTAAATAATTTCGTAACTTGATCATTCAGATCAGCATAATTATATTTTAATATATTTAATATATTTTGGAAGAAATATTCTTTATTTTGTAACTGCTTTAGCATTTTAGTAAAAGTTTCTTTAACCTTAATAAACTCTGTTTCTATTTGGGATATGTTATAATTATAATATATTAATTGCTGAGACTCTTTTATTTGGCATTCGCCTAATTCGATTAAATGGAATCCATTATTTTTAGAAATGTCAGTCAGTTGTCCATGGCATAGTCTGTAATAATAGTTATCGTCAATTTATTGTTTGATTCTATTTATTCTTATGTTTTTGTCACCGTGTTTATCATTAATTTTTAATTTTCCTAATATTGGGTCGCAAGCTTTGAGAGAATATTTTTTATATAAAGGTTTTTTTATTTTGCCGAGTAATCTCGGGTTTTGTTTAATATATATTTTCTTTTTTAATTGCAATGGGTTATCATTTTCTTTAAATCTACTTAATTTTTCATGCATAATTCTAGTTTTTGTCAATTCATTAACTATATTAATATTATCCCGATGTTCATTTAGTGTTTGGTCCAGTGTAAAGTTTTGTTTAAAATATTTATTCTGATCCGGACCGAATAGTATCTCGTTGGGTGTTAGTTTGGTTGTGTTATGTTTGGTATTATTGTAAGCTATTAATGCTAATTCTACTTTTTGTATTAAATCTTGATTTTTTATTCGTTCTTTTTGATTAATTATCCGTAATGACTCTATTATTGTCGAATGGAATCTCTCAATTGCGTTACTCTTTGGGTTATTCACACAAATAAAATGGATATTAATTCCATATCTTTTCAGTACATCTTGTAATAATGAATTTTTAAATTCTCCTCCGCTATCTGTTATTATCTGATCTGGTATCCTATAGGTTCGAAGATATTTTATTAATGTATCACATATCGTTTTGGCTGTTTTATTCATAAGAAAATATATTTGTGCATGTTTAGAGAATTGGTCCATAATAGTTAAAAAGTATTTACCCTCTAATGTTAACAAATCTAAATTTATTACTTTGAAAGGCTTTTCAGGGGTTGGAGTGATATTGTCTATTGCAGGTATTGGTTTTCTGTTATATTTATTTAACTTACATAACTCACATTTGTTTATATATTCTATTATATCTTTATTCATCTTTGGCCAATAATATTTTTCCTTCAATGCTTGAATAGTAGCATTAATTCCTCTATGATTCGTTATACCATTATGAAAGTCATGAATAATTTCTAATTGTTCTTCATCCTGTTCGATGTCAGAAACTAATTTATCTACTGCTATTATATTTATTAAATTTGGGGTGAAATTTGATGATATAATTTTTGTTACATTTTTATCAAGATCTTTATTAAATATAGCTAAATATCTAATTTTAGGAACAATATATTCTAATAAAAATTTTAATGTTTCTTGTTCAATATATTCTTTGTTTTTTATTATTAAATAATTTTTTAATTTGAACGTTTGTCTCTAAGTTATGTGAATCAAATATAATTTGATTATCTGCTATGTTTAACCGGTTGTTTATGTATTTAATTCCTGCAATAATATTCTCATTATCTGAATGCACGGTGTTATTGTCCTGTTCGCTATTTGGTATTTCACTAATGTTTGTTAAGTGGTAATTTTCCGATAAACTAAAGACATTTATTTGAATGTTAGTATCCTCAAATATTTTATATAATTTTTGTTTCACCTCTATCCATGATAATCCGTCTAAACCGCAACCTAGTTTAGGAATATTTATTTCGTGTAACTCATTCATAATTAAAAAATCTCTTAATTCCTTTAATGGTCTATCTAAATTCTTAATAGAAGGTTGATTATAATAATTTTCTTTCGTTATTAAATGAATGATTACTTTATCACCTAGTTTCTGAATGACTAAGTGTTTATTCAATGTGTCACAATTTTCACAATAATTTTTACTATCAAATTTTTTTGTTATTTCTCCTGCTAATCCTTTTGACATTTTAAAATCGCGTGACACGCAATGTGCAATAATTTTTCTTTCTAATACATCCCCTGTAATTTCTGTAATCTTTAACTCTGGTCGCTGTCTTGATAATAAATCAGCTATGACGTTTTGTTTCCCGTTTAAGTACTCTATTTCAAAATTATACTCTCCTAGCTCGATTTTCCAACGCATAAGCTTTTGATTTGGATTTTTCATCCCAAAGAGCCATACCAAAGGTTTATGATCCGTTTTAATTTTAAATTTTCTTCCATATAAATATGGTCTGAAATTTTTAATTGCCCAAACGATTGCTTTTAATTCTTTCTCTATAGTTGAATAATTTTGTTCAGCAGAATTTAAAGTTTTCGAAGCATAACATATAGGTTTTTCTTGATTGTCATGTGTTTGTGTTAGTACGGCTCCGATTGCATAGTCGGAGGCGTCAGTTGTCAGTATAAATTCTTTGTCAAAGTCAGGTATCTGCAGTAATGATGATTCAGCTATTATTCTTTTACTGTTCTCAAATGCTGCACGATATTCGTGCTCGTAAATGTCAATATGAGAATCTTTCTTCAAACACTTTGTAAACGGTTTTGTTAATTTCGCGAAATTTGGAATGAACCGTCTGTACCATCCCAAGGTCCCTAAATATTGTTTTATTTCCTTTTTTGTTTTAGGAATATTTAGTTTTCTTATACATTCAATTTTTCTGTCATCTGTATTAAGTCCGTTTTGATTTATTATGTAGCCTAAATACTTAACTTCTGATTGCAAGAATTCTGATTTGTCTTTTTGTATCTTTAAATTTGCTTTACGTAATTTTTCACATACTCGTCCAATATTAATTATGTGTTCTTTTAAGGTTTTTCCGAAAATTATTATGTCGTCTAAATAAACCAGGCAGATTTCATTAACTAATTCGCCTAAAGCTGTATTAATCATTCTCTGAAACGTTGCCGGAGCATTTTTTAAGCCAAAAGGCATTCTAAGATATTCATAGTGTCCTGAAGGGGTGGAGAATGCTGTTTTTTCTCTATCCGATTCATTCATAACTATTTGGTGGAATCCTGAATGTAAATCTAGTGTTGTGAAATATTTTGATTTGCCGATATGGTCAAAAAGTGTATCGATCTTCGGGATAGGAAATTTATCATCTTTTGTTCTCGTATTAATCTTTCTAAAGTCAATTACCATTCTAGTTTTATTTTTATTAGATGCATCCGCTTTTTTCGGAACTATCCAAATAGGCGATGACCAGGGGGAAAAGGATTTTTGAATTACGTTTTCTTTTAATAATTTTTGTACATGTAGCTCAATTTCTTTCTCATAAATTTGTGGTAGTCGATAATTTTTTGTATAAATGGGTGTTTCGTCAGACATTATTATTTTATGTGTGAGAATGTTTGTGTGAGATAAGGGTTCGTTATCTTTTGGGAATAAATCTTTATAATTTTTAAGTAGTTGATCTAACATTTGTTTTTCTGTTGGATTTAAATGAGAATTACGAATTTCTATTGAATTTATTTCTGTTACATTATTTTTTTCTTTTAATTTATAGTGTTTGTCATTTATTGTTACGTTATTATTTTTAAAATCCAATTTTATGTCAAGTGTATGAAAGGCATCTATTCCAAATAATAAATTATAATTTTTATGAAATTTAAATATGTAACATTTGATAATTTTTTTATTCATTTTAATTTCTACATATTTATTACAAGTTGATTTACCATTTACTGTTTTGAATGTTAATTTTGTATCTGTTTGTTTCAAATTTAGTTTTTCTGCTAAATCTGGATGTATTAAATTTATAGTGGATCCGGTGTCGAAAAGTATATTAAAATAGCTTTGTTGTAGTGAAGGTAGATCGTGTGTTAATGAGGACATTATGTAGTGTTCTCGTGTATTATTGTTTCTAATTCTAAAAAATCATCATTTAGATCGATTGTTTGGTCGTTAGTCTCTACTTCTTCGTCTTCGTTTGTCTGTTCGTCGGATTCTATATTATAATTTTGTCTAACTGTCTGAAACGACATGGGTTGTGTCTGTCTAGTCTGAGTCGACATGGGTTGTTGTTTAAACTGTTGTCTAGTTTGTACGGCATTTTTTGCATTTTGTCTGGGTGCAAAAGGAGTGCTATTTCTATTAAAATTTGGTTGAAAATTTATTGGTTGTGAAGGGAAATTATCCGCTGGGAATTTCCGCGGTGGTATTTTATTATTTGTTACGTTTCTCAAAAGTGGAGAAGGGTGTTGTTGTTGATTTTGGTTAACAAAATTAAATTCGTTTCTTAATAACAACTCGCATTGTTCTAGGGTATCGGGATTCTTAACGATAAATGAACCTCTTATACTTGTGGGTAACAATGAAATAAAATGTCTCACTATCAATTTTTGAACTTCTGTTGTAATTGCATTCTTTTGGTCTAAACTATATGCAGTCAAGAGTATTTTTGATTTATAATGCAAGTATTTCTCTAGTATAAATTTTAATGTTGTTTCTGAATTTATTTTGAATTTACAGTACATTATATCTTGCAATATTGTTTCAGCAGACAATTTGTCAGTAAAGTTAGTAGTTAAATACAATTTTAATTCTTCCCAGTCTGTGAAATTATTTTCAGAAAGAAGTTCTGCGGCTTTATTATTTAATTTTGTTTTAACTATTCCAAATAAATAGGTTTTTTGTATCAGTGACAAAGTTATTGTGTTTGTCGTTGCATATACTTCGTCTACGGTTTTTATAAAATTACTAAGTAATTTTATATTTCCTTCATAATGTGGAATTACATCGGTAAATGTTTTTAATTCACCTAATGTGATATTAGCCATAGTATGAACTTGTGAAAGTTTACTTGGTCTTAATTTTATTTGAATAGGATTTAAATTTAAATTCGCTATTTCTAATTCAAGATTTTGTTCTTGAGAATCGTCTGATTCTGATGAGTTATCACTCATTAATTAATTAATAATTATAAAATGAGTGTTTACAAGAGTAGTTGTTTAGTGAATATTACTTACTGTAATATGGCTAACAATACTGTGAGTTTGACGGACATCTCCGGAATCTAGTAGTCGTTTGTGTTGTAGCTCTGCAGATGACTGTTGTTTTCGACGACGTGAACTGGTACCGAACAGCAAGTGCTCTTCCTGTTGATGAGGACGTGATCTGGTTACCGGAACAGCAAGTTGTCGATTTGGTGTAGTCTTCTTTTAGAGATGGGTCGTGGTTAGACCCTGATGGGCTAAGGTTGAAGCCGGTTTTGAAGTTCTTGTAGATTTTGTAAAGTTGAAATAAGACTTTTGAAAAAGTGCCACAATGAAATTTTTGTTGTTAATTTCTTTGTGTTTTCAATGTCCTGCCGACTGCGCCAATTATGTTTTAAAGCCTTTTTGTCTTTAAAATATATAACTTTATTTATAAGTTCGAATTACACTACATGAACTTCAACTATTAGATTAGTACGATGTTACGGCTGACTAGCGATTGCTGGTCCGTGTCTTTATTAGAATTACATATGTTCTTTATTATTCACATCATACTTATGTTAAGAGGGGGTGATCATGCGCCATAGCAAAGTATAACAATTACAATGTAACATAATTTGTGTACTCTATATGTCTAGAGCAGTGGTTTTCAAGCCGTGGTCCATGAAACACTGGTGCTCTTGCGAAGCTACTTTAAGTGTTCCGCGAAAAAATAAAATCCATAATTAAAAATAGTTTTGCAAAAGAAAAATCATATTAAAATTGCTAGCAACTATTTTTATATATGGACAATGAAAGTATAAAAGAGTCAAGAGGAGGTTACACCATTTTTTTTTTCATATTCAGGATCCAAAACCATATGAAAAAAAAATTAAATTTAAAATATTCAATAAATCAATATCATAGCAATAGTCTCATTGTTGTGTTATGGATAATTTCAATCGCACCAATCAGGTGTGAACCAATAATTATCTTCGTTTAAAAAACATAATTAGACACGGGCACCTATGTCTACAGCCCGCCTAAGAAATAAATGCGAGGCGAGCAGCGGATTCCGCCCTCTTATTCCGAACTTGCGCATAAAATTTTAAATGGTGTTATAAGTATAAGAAGTTTTTTAATATATTGTAGATTTATTTTATAAGGGTTCTTTAAAATTAAAAGAAATTTAATCCATATTTTAAAATTCATAATTATAATTTTTAATATATTTTTTAAGACGTTAAGTTATATTATTTTTATTATCCTTCTAGTGTGGTAACTAGAAATGCGTTATACTTCCGTATAAAATGTCCTTTTCAAAAATACGATGTTTTCATTTCCGGAATAAACAAATCTTAAATTCAAAACATAATATTTTTGTATTCAAATTTCTAGGCTGTAGAGCGTTCACGCACACACAGCCAGCCAGACAGACAAAGACAAACACACGCACATACATACAAAAACGCATTTCTATTTTTACTATACTTTCTATTAAACATTAAATACAAGAAAGTACAAATTGGTGGCTCCCACCAATGCTCATTCGGTAATTGAAGCGGTTAATTTGTATAAATTATTTTGCTTGTGTAATTGTGTATTTGATCCATTCCAAAGCAAAAGCAATTTCAATTATCAACAATCATCATTTAATGTATTCTCGTAAATTAATATTTTACTTTTAATGACCGTCGTTTGTATAGGTATAAATTACAACTGAACTCAATATGACATTTAATGCGAGTCCTTTCATAAAATATATCCCGGGGATCCTCCTTTTTGTAATTATCGAATCCTGCAAACTTTGTTTTCCAATTGTACTGAAAATGGGAAGTACCAAACCATATTTCTACAACATAAATACTGCCATTGAAATTGCTATCAACTTGTTATTATTTATATTTCAGTCAGTCAGACACGGAATATATTACATTGCGGAACAGAACATATTTTTCAATGTTTAAAATAACGATTCATATTCGTGGTGCGTGAAGTTGGCACCCCAAGTGCGGCACTAATTCTAGTTTTTAGTATAATATTTAGTGCTTAATTAGTGTCTTATCTATTATATTAAGGGAGATATACACTTGTTAAACAATTTGGTGCCAACTTCACACAAGCACCAAACTTTTAAATATTGTTATGATTTTATAGATAATTAGTGCCTAATTAATGCTAATTGGTGCTTTAAAAACGGAATTCATAACTATTTTATTAACCTAGATATTCGTAGTTAAATCACCAAAGTATTAAAAATCACTATATTTTTTATGATGAATATTTAGTGCTTAATTGGTGCGTTGTATCGTTATGGAGACGTCTTCCTTCGGTAGTGTGGTCTTCTGGGATGTTCAATTATGTGCGGTGTCTTGGATGTTTGGGAGATAATTCATGTGGTGTTGTCAGCTACTAGAAATGTAATTGTGGCGTTGTTGGTATTCGGTGTCTTCTATGTAGGTGGTGTCTTCTGTTGTTTGTGTTGTTGGATGGAAGGATGTAGAGTGAAATATGACATGGGGTGAGTTAGATGGAAGGATGTATTGTGAACAATGGTATGGGGTGAGAATACATATGAATGAGATCTCTTGATCGTAATAACTTTATTAAAGCCATACAACTTTGTTTTGACACTACATACTTAAAATATAACGACTTGTTCTACAAACAAATTGACGGTGTACCTATAGGCTCTCCCTTATCCGCTCCAATAGCTGACCTTATTATGGAACATCTTGAAAAAAACATTTTACCAACCCTTAATTTCATTCCTCCTTTCATCAACCGTTATGCAGATGACATAATAACTGCAATCCCAATCACTGAAATGGATAACACAATTAATTCCTTCGACAACAAACTACAGTTCACCTATGAAATAGAATCATCCGCAAAATTAAGCTTCTTAGACGTGTGCATTCACCATCTCCCTCCAAGAAAGCTCATCACAGACTGGTATCACAAACCCACACATTCTAGACGTTATATTCACTATTGTTCAGCACATCCGAAAAAAACATAAAATCAACTTATTCAATAACCTAAAAACAAGAGCAATAGCACTAAGCCATCCCAAATTTCACCTAATACACTCTGAACTTCGACAAAACGGTTTTTCTGACCACTTCATCACTAAACACATATACAACACTACAAACATAAATAATACAACCACAATTTACAACAATACAACTACACAAAACAACTCTTATTTCCTATTGTCCTACACTCCTCATCTCTCTGAAAGAATAAAATTTATCCCACAAACTAATAACTTATTCATAGCCAACAAACTAGACAACACCCTTGAAAAAAAAAATTTCACCAACACCAAAGTCCGCATCTCCACTCTAAAAATCAATTGTCATATAAAATATCTCATGCAAAGATTGTTCAGCAATATACATCGGACAGACGTCACAATACCTTAACACCCGACTTAAACAACACCAAAACATGGTAAAAATACCAAACACCCAACACTGACAAAGCCAACTTACAACAACAACAAACAGCTCTCATACAATATGCGACTATATTTATTTTGTACATTTGTAAATTATTATTGTTATTCATATTTAGTGATTGACCTTTGTATACTACATATTTCAAGTAATCTTCTCATCACCTTATATTTAATTAATTACACATGTTTCATATGTTTTTTAGTCGCAACTGATGAAGGCAACAAATTTGTCGAAATATATTATATACTTTATTAAACAATTCATTTTGTTCCTACTCTTTGACTTCTATGATCAATAAATATTAATAATTAAAAATTCAGTCAAATAACTTACCTAATATTAATTCTTGTGTTCTTCAGTTTCACAATTCTATTATCAAACAAACAAGTACTTTCCGTTATAAAGCTAATTTTGGTTAATAAAAATTTAAATTATTTAAATAGTCATATATTAATGAATGACACCAGTTTTGGTGAAAGCTTTTGAAATAAAAGTTGTTTATAATTATAATTTTATATTCTGAAAAATACTACATACAATTCTAAGATATATTATGTTTTACAATATTCTTGAAATTATTTTAAGCAGAAAGCTATAAATATATATATATATATATATATATATATATATATATATATATATATATATATATATATATATATATATATATGATGTGTGCAATTTTAAATGTGGTGTTTTTGGAAATTAGAACTGTTATGGTACAGGAATAAATAAATGTCGGGATCATAATTGGTTAGATTGGTTCAATGGGCAATGTGAGTATAATGTCGATGATTTAGAATTATATACGTAAACTTAGAAATTTATTAATTTCATATTAAATGCTGATGATATGTCATAACAACAAAAAAAATTGTTCTATAATAATTACTATCGCTTTTAGTTGTATTTATTGTTGTGACCGGGCTCGCCGGAACGGCGAGCTGGTAACACTGGCGCTAGTGCTTGCTATATCTATAATTATTTTTCTGATTATAACCCCAAAAGCCAGAAGAAAAAATTAAGAACTATATTTTTGAAATTTAAAATATTGTCGCGATCGCATTAAAATAGTGGTTATTGTTGCAATCAATCAGTAATAATATCATTTTAAGGGGAGGTTTACGTAACGCTACCCAAGAAAATAGCATGTTTTGCGTGATTTTTTTCTCGTATTGGGTAAATGATATTAACTTCGGGTTTTCTTCATGTTGTTTATTCCTATTTCGAATAAATTTTTTGATTAGAGCTTATTTAACCAGTTAATGAAAACAAACGTTCAACCGGGACTGAACAAGATAAAGAAGTGTTATATTCCAAAAATATACTTAAATTACAAAATATACTTGAAGTGCAACATAGACTTTAAATACTTAATAGTTTTACTTAAAGTTCTTTTTAAGTAATTGTTACGGTGCGTTTTAAATATGTGTGTTATAACTATGTCCGTTTAATAAATGTATTATGACGTGTCAATGAGACTTCTTTATAACTTTATATCAGAACGTATAGCCATTTATAGTTTGTCTTCCCGTGAAGTTGGTTGATTATTGAAAGTTATTTAGTGAGTGATAAAAGTGTTGTGGGTAATTATTTGAGGTGAGGTTGATAGCTAATCTATAGCGTATATTGATATTTGGATATTCTACTATATGTATTAATATTGAGTATGAATGAGTATGAATCAATGTGTGAAGTTAAATTAATCTGTTGCATTGTTATTGATATTAATATGTGGACGATGAGGCGAAGTATCAGATTTAGTATTGAAGTATAATTACGCAGTAACGTAAAGAATATGAGCTGGACCAATTAAATGACTTTTCAGATAATGCTAAAGAGTTGAATATTTATAATATGAGTTGTGTTGAATGTGTGAGGGTGATGACTATTGACAGGGGCCAGTCCGGTTTATCCGGCGGTCCCAACGAGGCCAGTTCGGTAGATCCGACGGTCCCAACGAGGCCAGTCCGGTACTCCCGGCGGTCCCAACAGTGGCCAGTTCGGTTGATCCGGCGGTCCCAACGAGGCCAGTCCGGTACTCCCGGTGGTCCCAACAGTGGCCAGTTCGGTAGATCCGGCGGTTCCAACGAGGCCAGTCCGGTAATCCCGGCGGTCCCAACGGTGGCCAGTCCGGTTTGTCCGGCGGTCCCAACTGTGACATCCCTGAATGATGTGTTCTTCAGGAGGTGATCCCATCTTGGCCGGAGTGAGGCGTGCGACGCTCACGGAAGACCTATACGCTTACGTATGAGGTTGACTACTTGACTTGCGTTGATGGTTAAGGGTTAAGTACATATATATGTATATGGGGTTTTGGTATGACTCTGTGTGTGTGCGTGCGTGTGTGTGTGAGAAAGAATATAGACTGGCTCCTCACTAAGTTTTACTTAAACCCGTATTCTAATTTCAGGCTCTAAGTAGAAGTGTTGGCTGAATTCCGTAGGCCGGTATTCATAATTATACACATTAATATATGTAATTGTATTTAGGCGAATGTATGTTTTATTATTGTAATAAATTGGTATCCTAGTGAGTTTATTGTGCTACAAATATCAACAAAAAAACGTCCTGCGTAACATAATTGTAATTAATGTCAAATTACTTTCTTCTAATTATTATACTAATACTACAAAAAGGAACTAATAGTACGTTTTTAGGCATTTGCTGAAATACTTCCCAGCTCTGGCCTTCATATAAAACAAAGAATCACCAAGAAATTGCATTTAGTCTCATCTACTTGTGCTAAACACATTGTATAAGAAATAGTTGTCCATCACCAGAGTTTGATTATGATATCTGAAATGAGAAAATTAAATAATAAAAGCCGGTTTTATTTACGGATCTTCGAAAAATATAATATAATTTTGATATTTGCTGGTAGTACCTACTATTTGCCATACATATGGCTGCTTATGCGTATCTGTATAACACTTGAAATTCCTTATGTGAATTGTTTACGAATGAAGCCGTCTCGATCGAGTGTTGCCTAGAAACGGCTTTTAAGTATAATTGCATGACCGATGTACATTTCGTAACTAAGGTAGCAATGTTTCATTGGAACATTCAATGGGAAATTATTTACGTCTGGTCTCTAAAATAGTAATTTCCCTAAAAAATCTAATAATTATAACCTGATTTTCAATTTTAAATAGTTTGTCAACAGAATACACAAAGCTAAAGCAATACCAATTTCATTGCAAATAATTATCAATTTCGACAATGTTACAGACACATGACCGCACCTAAAATTGAAGTTCAGTATTTTTATAATAAAGCCACCGGAAGTTTCAGGTCTTACAAGGCAGGTTAAATATAATAATTTCGCATCCTTAAACAATAATATTATAAATATTAGCTAAATAAAAGATTTCACACTTTCTCTTTATGTTTATTGTGTTTCTATTAGCTCAAACGCACCATACACAGATAACGACCCTTCTGAAACTCCCAGGCTTCAGCCTACTGAAGTCACGAGGCGCTACAGATGAGAATGTTATATTTTATTGAGCAATCGCATATTTTACCATATAATGTCCCATTTATTGGCAAGTCGTTTGTGTGTGACTACGCATATGTTGAATTCGCTGACTGAAACATTCTGTCTCGCGAAATTGCAATTGACACTAAAAAAAATGGTGCTGCTTTCGATTACAGTTTCAGTGGAATCTAAGCATAGTTCTGGCCTGAATTCAAACTCGGTTCGTTCCTTTATCCAATCTAAGAAACAAACTAGACTACTGACGATATATATATTCGTAGCAGTTACTATACATACCTTATAGTTAGAGCTGGGCAGAAATTGAATTAAGGAGTAAAAAAGAGTTTTAATTAATTTAGTGATTTAAATCAATTAAATGGTAGCCCTTTGATAATGAGGACTTAAGGCTTTGGAATTGAATTCATATGAAAACATTGAACTGACTTTATAATTTAATCAAAGGCTACATGCCATCAAAATTTATAATTGTTAAAATGGCTAAATAATTTATTCAATATTTTAGATTTTATCAAACAAAAACGATACGAATGTAAAAACATATTAGACAAATGGTTATTTTTATTCCATAAATTAGCAGCATTGCAATTACAGAATGATCTATAGTAGTCGAAACGACACCATTAAATTGACTTGAATTTGAAATCGTGGTACATGAAAAGCGATTTAATACAGGTTTTAATCTTTTATCATCATCCAATTTCGAGTATAATTTAAAACTTTTTTGTTACATCCGCGTCACTAACATGGATTTTATAAATTCGTCCGAGTGGAAAATTTTCTGCGAATTAAACATTTAGCACGTCATTAAAGATTATTCATTTACGGCGTAGTTGAATACTCCAGGGAAATTTAAATCATATTTTGCATGCCATTTAATCTTTAATGACCTCTTTTCTTAAAATCGTTATTAACACAGCCATTTAGCTTGCACAATAATTACGAGAATACTTCAAAAATTAAACATTTATAACGAAATACAAAGACAATCACTTCAAATTTACACACACAAATACATAGGCATCTATGAGTAAATAGTCAAAATGCGTAGCGAATCTCTCAAAACGAATATTTCACTTAATATTTTGAGGTCTATTCCTCTTTTAGGATCACAATAACTTTTTTTAACATATATTATGTATAAGAAAGAAGATAAGATGCTAGAAAATATTGCCATTTTTAATAACTATCAGTTTAATAATTCAAAATTTTAAAACCAATATTTCAATAACATATACAGCCCCTTATAAGTTTTACCATTTGTAGAATATTAGTTATATATATATATTAGTTTATAAATATGGATAATAATTCCGTAAAATGGAATATTGGGAGATCTAATAATCGCATAAATATTTTAGCAAGTGTAGAGGCTTAATGTTTGAACACAAAGTGAAATTTTTTATTACGATATAGAGTGTATTTTTCGTACATTCTTAATCATATTTATTTGTAAATATGTTTCAAATGTAATGTGCTGTATTAAGTAAAAATGTCGATTTTCAACATAGAATATTTCAAAAGAATCAATTTTATTTCATTTAAAAAAATACCTTCTTGTTGAATTTTGTAAGCTTTTACTATGTGAAACTCCATGTTAATTAAGGAAAAAAGGTTTTTAAAAAAATACACAGTGTTTAGTTTCACTAATTTAACAATTTAATAACGACTAGTTTCACCAACTATGTGGCATCTTCAGGTCTTAACTCTAAACTAAAGCTAAACATCGAGAACTAGGCTATTTATAATTTACTTAAAACTAACACTATGGGGGGTGGGTTTCATTACCCTATTTTGGCATAATCTCTTATACCATTGGTGAACACATAACATATAATAAAAATAAAGTAGCGTTTAAAACCTGTAACAACTTAAAGAAAACTCTGTGCAACAACAAAGAAAAAACAGATATCATGAACAAATCTGGAATATATAAATTAACGTGCGACGATTGTGAAGGTGTATATATAGGTCAAACAGGACGTAACTTCAATATCAGATTTAAAGAACATCTAAGATCCTATAGACTAAACAAATCTGATTCAACATTTGCAAACCATCTTATCACATCTGGACATAAGTTAACGGAAACCAATAAACCTACAGTGCTCCATTTACAAGAAAAAGGACATAAACTGACAATTTTAGAATCTTTAGAAATATTTAAATGTAAGAATAATAAAACCAACATTTGTCTGAATGAACAGTTAGACCTTTACAGTTCACCGCTCATTGATTTCTGGGGATAACCCACCCCCCATAGTGTTAGTTTTAAGTAAATTATAAATAGCCTAGTTCTCGATGTTTAGCTTTAGTTTAGAGTTAAGACCTGAAGATGCCACATAGTTGGTGAAACTAGTCGTTATTAAATTGTTAAATTAGTGAAACTAAACACTGTGTATTTTTTTTAAAAACCTTTTTTCCTTAATTAAAATACCTTCTATACATTTATTTTTTTGCGCTATCTTTTATTGGAGCAGAATGTTCTTATGATGCGGTCAACATTATTGGGTCAATAAGTTACAGTATTTGAAACGAACTATACATACATGAATCTTTGCATGTGTGCAAAAAGTGCTTAAGTATTTAATAATACTCAGATTCCGCAATACCAGAGTACTAATATAATTGAAAATTCAATTGAATGCCATGGAATCGAATTGCTATGTTTCAATATTTATTGTAGCACTTAGGAAATAGAAAATAATTCAATAACAGTAATAAAATCGAATTTTTATATTTTAAAAGAGATATGTAGCCAAAAATTCTTTTAACTTTATTCGCGAGCAGAGATACAGTGCATTCAAACTTTATTTCATTACATTTATTACGTCGTTGAATTATTGGCTTTATACTCTTTAAATGTTTCTTATTTCTGACTGCTTTAAGATGTTATTTTTGATCGTACGTCGAAATGTTTCTTGTTTATAATTCA
Organism: Leistus spinibarbis; assembly: GCA_933228885.1. Taxonomy (NCBI): domain Eukaryota; kingdom Metazoa; phylum Arthropoda; class Insecta; order Coleoptera; family Carabidae; genus Leistus; species Leistus spinibarbis. The sequence goes on along the minus strand of OW121794.1, from coordinate 4,539,964 downwards.
TTTAATAAATTGTACTTAATCAATAGAGATTTCAGAGAACCATGACTTATAACCATAGTTGTATTATGCTTAATTAATCATTTAACAAGTCAGTTAATTTTCTTTTAATTTTATTAGCAATATAAGATATTATTGCTACAACAATAGTTGACCTCTGGAGAATGATTCAGTCACTTATGACCCGGTGTATCGTGCCTCACGGGTGTTGTGACTGGGTTTTTTCGAAAAATGCATATGACATCATCGTTTGTGTAAATTAATCACCTTTTTATCACCCTCGAGTGAGAAGGTGTTGACAACTTATCAAATAATTAAAGTCAGACTTTAGGTGTAAAAAATAATATTTGTCATATTGTTTGTTGGTTAGTATTTTGTTAGTGACATTTTGTTGCAGATTCAATAGTTACAAATAATTATGTATTTATTTATATTATAAATATACGAATTTGTAACAAAAATTTTATATAAAGATGTATTCAGTTTGTTGACAACTTATTTCCTTGAAGACTAAACTACACTAAAAACCAACGTGTATATTCTGAAATAATTCACAAGGTGGACACTTAAAACCCGTGAAACACATTAGACCGGGGCGAGCTGAAGGCACAGGTGCCTGTACCTATGCTTGTTCTATTATAACTAGGGTCACCCGTGGGCACCGTGTGCCCATATGGTACACAGTATATAGGTCAGTTTTGACGGGTGGAGAATTTTCATGTAAATCATATAAAAATAAGAGATTACCTTTACACGGCTTTTCCTTCAGTTTGTTTAGCAAATCTAAAAGATATTAAATATTAATAATTTGATATATGTTTCCAGCCAATCAGGTGTCTAAATTTGTTTTAATTAACTCTTCAAGAATTTGTTTATTACATAAATTATAAATTTATTTACTGCATTTATTTGTAGTTAAATATATATTGTGCAATGCACATTTAATATTATCGAATAATTTGATGCATGGTTTTTTATTTCATAATTTGTCTATTGCTTTTATTAAATGTTGTAGCTGCGGTATTACTGCGAACTGAATAATACAAACAATATTTTGAACATTTGTACACGTGCATTAAAACAGTCTCCATGCATGTATTATTAAACAAAAATCGGGATTATAAATTTACTTACGGTTTCTGTTTTCTAATTGAATCGATTATTCAAAACATATGTGTATTACAAACCATTTTACACAACACTTTGAATGATTTGACATTTGATTCGTTATTATTTTCAAATCAAATAATCAGGCTAGATTCTGAATTTTGCAGTGCCACGGCAGTATTAAAAGTGATAATGGGTCCTATGCTAAAACACAATGGCACAATGTACACTCGATATGCATTTTGAAGATTCGGAATATATTTAAAATTGACATTTGAATTATTCTGACGTATAACCTTTTATTTTTACGTAGGGCAGATTACTTGATTAGAAATTTATTCATTGCTGTTGTGTAGTCTTTTATTTCAGTATAAACTATTTGATATTATATACAAAATTCTTATTTGTCGCCATGGCATGGTGGCTAAGACTCTCGCCTTTTACCCTGGAGGTCGTGAGTTCGATCCCCGTCTATGTCAATTTGAATTTTTACAAAAATGCGTTCTACACACACTTACAAATTTACACACTCACATACAAACATTTCTGGGTTATTATATTAATGATAGCATCAGTATGTTATATTTGTACAAAAGAGAGTTATTAATTTATTTTGTTAAATAAATTTAATTAATATTTTAATTAAATCGATGAAACTATAGTCAGAAATTAATGACTTCAAAATATTCTGGTCTTTCATCATCTTTCATAATTAATTTTACGGATTCAATTGACAATAATCAAAACGTTCATTTGAAATTTAATTAGTCGAAAGAAAAAACTTAAAAACAAAAACTTTTTTAAAACTTCAAGGACAATTCTAGCTTTTACGATCACTAATGCTTCTGACATATTTGATGGAGGGCCTTAATTCAGAATCGATAATCTGAACTTTGCTGATGGTTTTTATTTTGTCATTTTCTGTTAAAAAATGGAACCGAATTGACTTTCAAATTGATTTAATTTCAATTTCTTGAGAAGAAGAATAAAAACATGCATAATATTTATTTCGAATTAAATTATATAAAATTACTATTCATTTTCTTACATACTTTATTGAAGTTAAAATGTAACTTATATTCTGGTTTATAATTGAAATTTTAGTGAAGTAACTTAAGTAAGTAATTTAGAGATTTAAATTTAGAGATTTAAATTTAGGCGTAATATAGATTGATGCCGTTTATAATAAGACGTTAAATATACTTGCAACCAATAGTGAAGATTATTATTTGTTTGAGTACCTCTGGCGGGAGGGTTTATAATTTTTTTAACAGTTATGCAAATACAATTTATATCTAAACTGTTTTCTTTATAAAGATAATATGATATTTGTATCTAATTATTTATCCGGAACGCCATGCAAATTTTACGAACAAACATACACACAGAGCTGGACATAATCAATTACTAGTAGAATTGAATTCATAATTCTCAATTCAACTTAAAAATAATTTCGATAATTCACAAACTCAAATCACCTACAATTAATTGATTTCAAATCACAAGTCTTTTATGTGAATTTTTGTTATAATTCATTAATCAAAAAGAATTAAAATCTATTTACCAATTACAATTTTGTTATAATTAAAAAGGAAATGAATCTTATTGACAATTACACGCCTTTTAATTGATATTGTATTATAAATGAAAATGAATTAAGACCCCTGTTTATCAATTTCAAATATCTTATAATTCAAGAAAAATTTAAAGCATTTCAACAATTTCAAGTTTTTTAGGGAATATTATAAGCCATTTTGAGGGCTAAAATACTATTTGAGGGTTTGAATTAATTTATAAAATCAATACATTTCTTTCAAATGAATTAATTTCCGAAACCATCCGCATCTTCAAAAAGGGCTTTAATTAAATTGAGTTGAATTCTTAAATTTATTAAAACACTTTTTAAGTATTTCCTTTTAGTTCTTGAGCAATTCTACATACAAAACACATGACAATATGCGTATATTGTTATTAAACGTATAATTAATTTCAAATTTTGACATTTACTGTAATTGTGCATTTGTGGCTACGATTATTATGAAACAATTTTATAAATGTCATAACCAAGAATACAACAAATTAATAAAGCATTATTATAAAACAATTATGTAAATGTAGTAGCCATATAAAACATATGAATAAGCTAAACAGATATCTTTAGTACCAGGATTTATGCATGTTGATTACAGAGTTATCTAGAGAACTACCAAAATATCAAATACATGAATTTTTTCATTCACCGTTTCTTGCAGTATCAATTTCGAAGCGGTCCAATTGTATCAGGTAAGTCCTGTTTGATTCGAATTATTTCTCCCCCTGACAGGAAAATACCTAGAGAGTTAGGTAGTAAAACACAATAAGGGTTGATAGTGGAGAACAATGCACGATTGCTTGTTTTATTAAAAATGTAGAAAAATGGAATACAGTGTGACTTTTTTCGACCGTTAGATAACTTTATGTGTCACATAAAATGATAAAGTGACACAACGACCAACATCAACCCTGCAAGTGATATTGATGTTGTTTGAGTTCTGACGCCGGGAATTTAACAAATCGCCTTTTTCGTATATGGAACGTGGCATTTCTGAAGTTCACAGTCCATGATTTTTTCCCTGATATACCAGAACAAAAATATTTACAGCATCTAACATTAGTAGTATATTTTAGTAACATAAAATCCCATAGTTCTCCCTATTTTTTATTTTTCGGTTATTTCTAACATTAAAAATGACTAGGGGATTTTAGGTTTCTAAAATTTACTACTAATGTGCAAATAATACTTGCGTTTCGTTAAGCAACAAGAGGTTGAAAATATATCAACGTTTCAGTGGTTTCCGCTGGAAAGTTATTAGCCGAAAATATAGATTTTCATGTGTTCGGTGCACCATCTAGATATCATGTAAATTCATTATATTGATGTCTGAGCTTATTTTTACTTTCATTTCCGAAGTAATAAGTAATACTTGTAATCATGAAAAATTTCGAATTCGAGATTTCAACGGATATACATGTTTTGACCTTCCCTCAATCGAATGTGACTATTTTCGGAATGACGTCTGTCTGTCTGTGTAACTGTGAACGCTCTAGAGCCAAAACTGCCAAACATAAAATTGTGAAACTTCAAACTTAAGTTGTCTAGATGTGCACCTCCTATTTTTGAAATGTGTTGAAAATATACTTGTGCGCGATCCGCGCCTGTTTTCAAAGCGGTAGTTTAATGGAACGACAGCAGGGGGCACCAGAGGGCGACACTATGTTGCGCATCTTCCGCTCCTGCGCATAACTATCTTCCTTCTTGTTCATTTTACTTTAAGTTGTTTTGTACCGCCGAGAGTGACGCATTAAATAAATATACTTATTATAAACCACGCCTGTTATTTAAAAGCCTCTGCTCAACAGGTTATGGGCCCAGGCGTAGTAAATTTATAAATACTTGTTCGTTTCTGCTGTTTTTTAATTTCCCATATTCTAAGATGGGCGACGAGTCGGACACCCGCCATGTGGCCAAATTCAACGGCCAAAACTTTCAACTCAGGAAGTTCCAGATACGAGCCCGTCTTCATCGCCAATGACCCCCTGGGGATTGTCGACGGAACCGAGGTTCAATCAGCAGAGGCAGCGCCACTGCGGAAGTCAGAAAAGCATGAATTAAGAGAGACGCCTAAGCCATGTTCATCGTCTCATATTCCATGGAGTACCCGCAGCTCCATTGTCTCATGACATGCACCTCTGCCAACGCAATGTGGAGGAAACTCCTCTGCTCAACAGTGCGCAGAGGTTTTTAAATAACAGGCGTGGTTTATAATAAGTATATTTATTTAATGCGTCACTCTCGACGGTACAAAACAACTGAAAGTAAAATGAACAAGAAGGAAGATAGTTATGCACAGGAGCGGAAGATGCGCAACATAGTGTCGCCCTCTGGTGCCCCCTGCTGTTGTTCCATTAAACTACCACTTTGAAAACTGGCGCGAATCGCGCACAAGTATGTATATTTTCAACACTAGTGAAAAGAATAAGACCTGGGATTTAGTCGAGTTACTGAAAGGGAGAAAGCCAATCGGGTTTAAGTGGGTCTTCAAGATCAAAAACCCGGGCGACGACACGGAGCGTTACAAAGTGCGCTTATGCGCACAAGGATTATCTCAAAAAGCGGGTTTAGAATACGACGAAATTTTTTCCTCGGTAGTACGTTTTGAATTGGTTCGCGTTTTGCTCGCGATTGCAGTACGCGAACAGTTAAACTTTATACAGTTTGACGTGAGCACGGCTTATCTGAACAGCGACTTAAAGGAGACAACGTACATGCGAATTCCAGACGGTCAAAATGCTGATTCCGAGAAGGTTCTGAAATTAAATAAGGCATTGTACGGGTTGAAAACGTTCGAGCAGATGTTGGAATGAAAAGGTTTGCGAATTTTTCGTCGAAATGGGTTTCGCGCAAAGTTTTGCTGATAAATGCATTTTCAAAAAGTTTTTTTGCGGTCAACCAGTTTACGCGGTCTTATACGTGGACGATGGGTTCTTTCTTGGGCGCGATAAAGCCATTTTGCGAGAATTGATCGATCTGCTCAGAGCGCGATTTGAGATCACCACGAGCGATCTTAACTATTTTGTTGGAATGGAAATTTCGAATGACAACAATTCGATTTTCGTGGGTCAAGGAAAATACATAGACAAAATTCTGGAGAGATTTGACATGGCAGACGCAGACCCTGCCAAGACACCTGCTGACGCTAACGCAAAGTTAACATCCCTTGTCGATGAGTTCATGGAGACAGTGCCATATCGCGAAGCCGTGGGTTCGCTCCTGTTCTTGGCCATGACGTCACGTCCTGACATCGCCTACGTGGTAGGCGTCGTGAGTAGATACTTGGACAACCACTACAAGCGCTACCTCAAAGGTACGTTTCGGGATTTTGTTTACTTTCAACAGCGAAGAAGGATTTGTAGGATATTTCGACGCAAATTACGCCGCGGACCTCTACACGCGTAGGTCCACGTCTGGTTATCTCTTCTTGATGAGTGATGGCTGCGTTGCATGGTCATCCAAGCGACAGACTAGCGTTAGCCTTAGTACTACCGAAGCGGAGTTCGCAGCGGCGAGCGAAGCATGCAAAGAGGCTGTGTGGCTTCAAAAATTGTTAGCCGATGTCGAGTGTCAACGTCTCGGACCCACAACACTTAACATTGACAATCAAAGCGCAATCAAACTGATTAAAAACCCTGAATTTCATCAGAGGTCCAAACACATTGACGTACGACATCAATTCATCTGCGAAAAGTATCGCGACAACGCGATCCAACCGATTTATGTCAACACCAACGATCAATGTGCCGATATATTCACAAAAGCTTTGAGCTACGAAAAATTTGCTTCATTGTGAAAATCTATGAATATAATCGAGCGCGTACTGGAAACACCCAAGTAGGGAGGGTGTTGAAAATATACTTGTGCGCGATCCGCGCCAGTTTTCTAAGCGGTAATTTAATGGAACGACAGCAGGGGGCACCAGAGGGCGACACTATGTTGCGCATCTTCCGCTCCTGCGCATAACTATCTTACTTCTTGTTTATTTTACTTTCAGTTGTTTTATACCGTCGAGAGTGACGCATTAAATAAATATACTTATTATAAACCACGCCTGTTATTTAAAAACCTCCGCTCAACAAAATTTTTTGTTCTATCTCTAATATCATTAGAACGGCTGCACTTATGGCAAAAATAGTTTTATTCATAATGCAAGATATTAATATTTTGCACAACTTTTGTTTGAAAAGTTTCTTCAAAAAATGTACCAGTTGCGAGAAAAATGCTATGAAACATTATACATATCTTGTTTATGTTGCCATGGATTCGCATGTAGCTTAATAAATCGGATCCGCTGCGCCTGTCAATATTTTGGTAGGAAAACAAAATAGAAACCATGATATAATTGAAATTTCAGAATATTTCTGTATGGTATTGGTTAGTTTGACAGCTGGTTTTGGTTTCACTTCAGATGTTCTTGATCGTCTCGGTGCTATAACTGCGTATTTTTACTTATAGTGAAAACTGCGCTTTAAAAAAAGTTTAGTGTAGGCCACACCAGATATTTTTATGAAATATATATATATATATATATATATATATATATATATATATCTTATATATATATATATATATATATATATATATATATATATATATATATATATATATATATATATAAATATCTTATATCGGCAACAGTACTGTACAGTAAAGTCTGTTTTTCTGCTCATAACGTGGAATAATTAAGCTGGTGAAGCGTAACACAGTTTCGTTGTTCTATAATTATCCGGCAAAAGCTCATTTATAATACGCACTGTTGTTGTTTTAGGTAAAGTGAAATACATTGTGCATTAAGAACTTTCGGTACGTGTGTACTACATTAACAGTGGAATTACAGTTCGAGGAGGTTTCATTTGACAGCCACTCAGTTACTTTCCTTCTAACACAGTTTTACTTCTATAGTTTTGTATATGCAGCACTGTAAATGCACTCTAATTAAATATAACAATCATATTATCTTACATATAACAAAAATTCTCTTTAATATTTACATGTAATCAGGGTGTAGTTATTCTTACTTTTTACATACGACATATATATATATGTCGTAGACACAAAATGAAATTATAATGATCTGGTCTGCACCCGGCTTTTTATACATACAATATCTATTTGAGTCGATGTATAATTGTTTAAAAAGGCGCTTGGCAAAGGTATATTTATATTTTTAATTCAAGGGTTGGAGAAAAAACTGTGTATTTAAGAATAAATCATATTTTTACCAGGCATCGACTGCTATTTATTTAATAAAAATAATTCGGGCCTATTTTTTTGTCGAACTTGATGCATGATCTTAAAGTCAAAACTTTCGTATTTATAATTAGTTTCAAAAAGAAATACACCTGTTGTTGCAATCAATTCCAAATGTGTCAATCAATTATTAACAATTGCTTCAATTATGATTTCATCTTTAAAGATTAGTGGTTATAAATATAGATTTTCTTCATTGAAAGCATCAGTGGTAAGAATATGTTATTATCATTAAAAAAAAAAAAACACACTAAATAGGTGAGCTGAAGTCATTGGTGCCTGAAACCGACACAGAAAAATATGGTCGAATGTACGGCAGGATTAACCGATCAGCAGCAAATCTCAAGATGCACCATTCATCATTACAGCGTTGTATAACCCATACATCATCGAAGAATGCTTCTATTCGAAATAGTATATATTACATGTACCAAAACTGAATACAAAATAGCATTAAAGATTTATTCTCGCCAAACTGATAAATAAAATGGGAACAATTGAACTGAACATTGCTTCTCCTTGAAATTTGACAATTGGAGGTCATTAGAGAGCTAAATATGTTTGTGAATTGTGATGTTTCTTGGACATAGATATCATTATTTTTTTGGGAGATACACTGACAAAGGATGTTCTGGATAAACAAAAATAATGAATGTCAGCAACTACGTAAATCACATGTCACGTTTCCATGAAATAAAAATTAATTTCCGGAAGGTGATTCTTTACTTTCTTGCACGAAGTCTAATAGGAAGTATTGTAATGATGAAAATTTTCGAACTCGAGAGTTTAACGGAAATACATGTTTTTATCATCCCTGAATGGAATCTGATTATTATTTATATAATTATTTTTTGCTGTCTTATATCTAAAGCTGTCTCTGTAATTCGTGCATTTTTCGGGATAGTAATAAAGTAACAGGAGCCAACTTTAAAATTAAAGTTTATATGTTATCAAATAATAGGAGATTTTCTATAACTATTAAGTTTCATTTTATTTTCAACAGATATTAACCGTTGCTAGACAAAGCTATGAACAAGTCTACCTCCTTAACCAGAATCACTCTTCTATCATTTTGACTGTCGTATAATTTACGACACTAATCTCGGGGCAGGTTTAATATTCTCCCGTATAATTAATCTAATTAGTTTCTGAGATTTTATACTTCTAAAAATCAAGTTATATATTTTACTGGCTATTGAATACATATTTGTCATTTAACTTTAATACTGGACCGATCGGTAAAATCGACCACAATAAATCTAGGACTTGATACTCACCCTCATGCGGTTATTGTTACATAAAATGAACCGTGTACACAAATCATAAATCTTATTCGGTTAGAGGTATTTATTTGTGTATAAAGAATATAAATAATAAACAGTGTCCATTGCTCCATAAAACTATTCCTGGAATATACCGCTACCGTATTATATACAATCATACACAATCAAACTGACCCAAAAGCAAACAAAGGCATCTTACAATTACGATCCGCGTGAAAATTGAATTTGCTGTATTAAATGCTAAAGTTTGAGCGCTTGTTCCAATATACTGTTTCCATTTAATTTTGTGTTTTCCTACTAACAATTACTGCTTCGTATGCTGTTTCGTACGATTCTTTGTTAGATCAGTCAGTAGCCAAGCAAACTACAAGTTAAACCCAAATCTCTCAACTGTATTTCTCATGGAATTGAATTCTACCGTATTTAGTAAACGGAAAACCTTTTCTTTTATAGAACGCCCGTATTGTATGACAAAATTCCAAACGCTTGAATTACACCAAATATTTGTTGGTTGTCATTGTGTTCTGTTTTGTCAACATATTTTTTCTTCTTTATAATAATTATTGTTGAGATGTTTATACTAATTACATATATATATATAGCTTTCGTAACGAGTATCAGTACGCAGTGCGAAGTACAGAATAGCTAAAGAATTCATTCGTGTGTTTGTTATATTCTCGGACAAAAAAATATCCTTAACAAAAAGATCTTGTCTCTTCGCTCTAAATTCAAAAATATATTTAACGTTTATACTAGTCCGCTCGTAAGACAAAATTTGTGCCCCTACTTCTTTCAAGGTACTGGAGTGATTTGAACCTTTGCTACACATATTTTAAGGTATCCCATTTGAATTCGTTTGTATTTTAAATCCTATTGGCTTTAGACTTCCGGAGTTATAGGGGCCCAAATTGTAAAGCTCTACTTAATACTGCCCTTAGAAAGAATAAATTGAAATACTCTTATATTTTAAAAATTCTAAGAGTTTTTCAAATCAGTTTTCCATATATTGTGGACACAAAGACCATAATAAATGTATTATTATAATACTTAATTTTTTCTTTCATTTCCCAAAAAATATTTACAAGCATTATAAAATTTTTGATATTCATATTAAGGTTGTGATAACCATAGCCAGAGTAATTAAAAATTATTATTTTGTGAATTTAAATATAGTAGCGATAGCACATTGCGTTATCTTGCAACGGGCAGTGTAGTGCGCAACACGCATTTTTAATTATTGCAGTCAATTCTGTATCAATCAATATCAATTGCTTTCATTCATGTTTTTTATATTTTCAAATCTCATAAATAGATTTTCTTCATTAAAAACATCAAAGCTGAAAAAAATCTTTTCTCACGAATAATACCCAATCCGAGATTTAAAAAAAATTATATGTTGTATCCATGGTTTTGTATTTAACTGCAGATTACTTTCAAGGTAATGTGGTCAATATTTTATTTACGTTTCGACACCACCTGTGTCATCATCAGGAGTGTATTAATCATAAATATAAAAATTATTTATAACATCTTATTGTGAATATTTGAATGTATAAGTTTCTTAACTAGCAAAATTTTCACTTTTATGTGTAAACTGTGCTGTTTTAATAATAAACACCCCAGCAGTGACGTATAAGAGGGGGTGGGGAGTAGCAATCCCCCCTCTCTGTTACTTTAACTTGTAATTAATGTATTGAACAAAATTTATAAATTTAGGATAGAAAACATTCGTCAATTTAAATTAATTAGCAAACAACAGAATTCTTAATATTGCTGTAGGCTAATATAAACTTTCTTAATAATGCTTAAATATTTTAAGAAAACAATGTATAAGCACAAATTAGCCTGCAACATATAAAAGAAGAAAAACATACCAATAAAAGCTTCGCTATATGCTCCGACTCCCTAAGCTCAATCACAAGCATACAAAAACAATTCCCAAAAAAAAACATAATTAAAGAAATCCAAAACACCCTACATTACGTATCGGAAAACCTAAAAAACATTATAACCTTCATCTGGGTCCCGTCACACACCGGTATAACGGGGAATGAAGCTGCAGACAAGGCAGCCAAAGAAGCATTAAACAATACAACAACATACACACCCATCCCGGAATACGACTTTAAGAGCAAAATAAAATCAGACATCAAACAAATCTGGAACCAAAAGTGGAATGAAACAACCAACAACAAGCTAAGAAAAATAAAAGAAAATACATCTCAATGGGAAACACTGGGAACAAGGACACAACAAGTCAGCCTCACAAGACTAAGAATTGGACATACACGCATCACACACAGTCACTTATTCCGTAGAGCCGATGCAGACAAATGTGACTTATGCGACACCAACATCACAGTACAACACCTTATTATAGACTGCCCCAAATACACCGAAGCCCGAGAGAGAAACCATATACCGGACCAACTGCCAGACGCTCTGGCTAACAATCACCAAACAACACAAAGACTCTTCAAATATCTAAAAGAAACAGATTTAATAACCGAAATATAAAAAAAACCACTAATATACACACAATAACAATATTAACAACAAAAACACACATTCATATAATTACCTAACCAAACCATGGTACTAATAACCCTAGCTGTTGAAGTACCAATAAATCATTAAAAAAAAAAAAAAAAAAAAAAAGCACAAATTAGCCCGTTGCACGAAAGTTCAAGACAGCTATAATGTTCTGTCGTGTATCTGTAATTTTCTCTTTAGTGACGAGGCAATGAGCTTTCCGAATGTGTGAAACTACAAGGTGAAACACATTTATGGGCTTTTATTGCAAATCGATCGTGGTAATAACAAAATTCTTTTGTTCTTGGAAGGCCTTGACTTCTCGAGCGACGTTGCATGTGAACCTCCAAGCGTGATAATTCAACTTTGATCTTGTCTAGCCTTGTTATAAAATCATCTAAGAATTGCTCTCAAGTCTGTTTATATTGCACGGCATAAATACCTGACGTTGGGCTTGGATTCTGACAATCCAATAATTTGTCTGCTAATCTGGTGGTACGTTGTACTTGCCAGTTACTAACTTTTTTAAATATTAAGTCTGCAAATTGTGCCATACAATTGTTTTGTTAATACATTATGACTCTCAATTCTTTCCATGATTTGAGAATTGAGAGCATTGTATTTTTTTGTCGTCAGACGTTTCCAAATAATGCATTGACCTCACAAGCTACCTCCCTTGAGGTAACTAATAATTAAATTTAGCATCATATGAAATTTTTGCCCGTTTAAATTGCATTTTGATTTTCGAAAATTATAATTAGCTGTTCTTGGGTCAGTTATAGCACCGAGAGGATCAAGAATTTCCGATGATGTGAAGACGTGAAATAAATTTCAGTGCAAACATTTTTAGCTCGCCGTACATAAGGTACAAAAGAGTTATAGTGATTGGTCATGTGTCTGTAACATACTCGGATCGAAGAAAAATCTTAACACGAAAGTTCTTGTATTTTTGCCCTGAATCCAAAAATATATATAACTCATATACTTGGATGTATGTATCTCGCTCGCTTGCTCGCTCGGTCTGTCATAAGATGTGAGTTTGTGACCGCAACTCCTCTGAAGGTACCTCCAATCCAATCGTCAATACAGGTCCGGATTTATAGGGCCCCAAAATTTCAAACTTTTTAAAAATTTTAGAATTCTAAGATATTTTATGTCTTTAAAGTTTTTTCAAATTATGAGCCTATAAGCTTAAAAAAATATTTTAAAGTAAATCAGACATTAAACCTATAGGTGAAACGAAAAAGTCATGTAACAATTATTTCTTTGGTTACAAATTTTATATTTTCCAATATTATAAACTATTTGCTTTTGTGATTTAATTAATAAAATTAGGAAATGTTCATTAAATAATTTTCAATATCCTTGGCTAATAAACTCAGAAATGTTTTTATTTCATATTAAAAACCGAAGATATGTCTTCAAACATTCAAAACAACATAAACCAAATTTTAAAGACTCGTCGTATATTAATACATTATTGTATAAAACAATAATTTGAATATTAGAGAAACTTGAATTTGGATATGTTCGTAAAATATATACGTATATTCCAATAATGAATTGCTATCGCTTTTAGTATTGTATTTATTGCGATTGGGCTCGCCAGGAAGGCGGGCTGGTAGCACTGGCGCTTGCACCAGTTCTTGTTTATATCCAGCATAGATACAGATATACGTCGTGCGTCGAGTATAAAATATAATTAACCTCTTTCTTTGAATTTCAATAAAAATCCGTTTGGGATTTCTTTTATATATTTCATAATATATTTTTTCTTAATTTACGATTTTTTATAATGGCTATGAAATGAATTTGTTCTTTCAGAGATATTGCCAATGGATCCCCAAATACGCAGTTTCACATAATTTTTTTATTCTGTCTGTTGGATATTAATATATTATTAAAGGTATCGAACGTACTTTTTTGTTCCTCTTTCGATAAATATGAAAACCGTATCTTAGCTTTTTCTCTAAACCGGCAAAAAAATCAAAAAGAAAACACATTAACAGACGTATCTCAAAGTGGATTGAACGGAATATAAAATCGATAAAACGTATAACATGCTTTTACGAAGAGGTTAGACAGGCAATGTGGGGATTAGGAATGTTGTCTGTATAACACGGTCCATTGCTCCTGATACCAAGTGATCCGTAAAAGAAGCGATCAACCGAAATAGGCATCAAAAAAATACTATAGAAACATCATCACAAAAACTGTAAATATTTGTATTTAATTAAATCAAACGTATCGAATTCTACCGAAGAAATATATCAATCTTATTTTGTCTGCTACAAAATTTATGTTAGTATGCTATTGCTATGGTTTATTTGGTTTCGACATTTATCTGGTCGATCTTGGCTTTTTACATTGCTTGTATATGCTGAATTTCAACTTGTATGGGTTTAATGGATATTCTCCAAACGAAACGTAAGTAAACGTTTTTACCATAGTTACGACTAACTTCGATAAAAGAACATATAAGCAAATTTGCAAATGATTTTAAGAATGCTCAGCCGTAACTTTGGATCAATATAATCTTGCTCAATCTTTAAGTGATTGATGTGTCATCCAGTCACTACAATTTAATGAGATATGGTGCGATATATTGTGTGTTTGTTGAGACTACCTTCGTTTATTTCCTGTGATTCTTTTTCAAATTCTATAAAACATTTAATTAGGAGAATAATAATTGATTTTAGTACTATACAATTAAGCAATAAGCAAACAATAGTTTACAACGAGATAATCTAATTATATAGTAATAGAAATATATGTTTAAAATAGTTATAATTACATCTACATACATGATATATAATTATTACATTATAGTTTGATACATTTTTATTGCATTATTTATTACTAATTATTATATATTTTTAGATCGCCGTACTGAATGTACAAAAGAGCTATAGCGATCGGTCGTTTGTCTGTAACATTCTCGGATCCAAAAAAAAATCTTCACAAAACGTTCTTGTATTTTTGCCCTGAATCCAAAAATATATATAACTCATATACTAGGATGTATGTATCTCTCTCGCTCGGTCGGTCATAAGACCTGAGTTTGTGACCGCAATTCCTCTGAAGGTACCGGGCCGATTTTAATGAAATTTGTTATACATATAATTTCTACACCCCTGAAGTTCCCGTCGCAATTTGAAACCCTCCTAAATACTGCACTTTTATTAAAAGTTTTTTTCAAATTGTAAGCACATAGGCTAAAAAATATTTTTAAGTAAATTAGACATTGCACGCCATCTACAGGTGAAACGAAGAAGTTATTTAACAGTTATTTCTTTAGTTACAAATTTTATATTTTCCAATATATAAACTATTTGCATCTGTGATTTAATTAATAAAATTAGGAAATGTTCATCAAATAATTTTCAATATCCTTGGCTAATCACGAAACGAACGATATTAACGTTACACATGTGTTCAATTTTAAATGTGGGGTTATGGAAATTCATATTGTTATGATACAAGAATATATAAATCTCGGGATCATATTAGGTTGGATTGGTTGAGCCGGGTTTGTGAGTATAATGTCAATGATTTTCTCAGGATAAAATGATATTGTAAAATATTTCAAAATTTCACAGTGACAGACGGATTTCACGATGGGGCGAGCCATTAAAAATAATAATTTTTAAATTTAAAATATTTTGGTCCACCAATCAAATTTTTACAAATGTTTGATATACGAGTATATATCTAAATTGTAGGACAATTTTGTTTGTAATAAGAAATTAATGGCTATAGCCACGGAAGTCATGTGGTTAAGTTCTTGCCTGTCATCTTCGAAGTTAGTGGTTCAAAGCGGCCCGTACCAGACTTTGTCTTTTTATAAACAAAGCGTTCTGCACATAAATATTTAAACGTATATACATTTATACAAACATATACATATATAGTCGGTGAGAACTGGATTGTATTCTGTTTTTTAAGTGAACACATGGTTCCCACGGGTTGAACTAGTGGTACTGGAATAAAGGAATGTAATAGAAAAATAAATATGAATCGAAAATGTGTAACGTACAATTGAAGAAGCAACAATAAACGTTTATAAAGGAACGCGAGAGCAACTGTAAGAGAATGTCAACACCATCGACGCAATTCTGTGTGACGGTGGACGAATTACTTTTCCATCGAATTGCTGAAGTGAAACGCTCTCTGTAGATTCCGTAGGGGGCAATTGAGATTTTCAGCATCAAGTTCAGGTTTCATCCATTCCAGTCATCTGATCTGACACTTCGATTATATTCTGTTCAATAGAATTGAAATTCGGACTTTGTAGTCGTTGTTTTCTCTACGTGACATACTTGCTGTAATTTAATATCTTCTTTTGACCCTTGGGTACGTTTTGAAGACACTTACAAAAATATTATTTCGTTTTTACTTCCTACGACAAAGTATTGAAATCATTGGCAATTTCGTTTTGTGGTTTTATCGGAATGCAAGTTTCGAGCTTTTCGGAATAGATATAAACTATTATCGAGATGTTATCGGTGTGCCACTGCGATCGCTCTACAGCGAAAACTGTTGAAAATATAAATATGAAACTTTAAATTTAAAGTTTGTATAGTCATAGCCCAGATGATTTTATATTTGAAAATAAAATTTGAGTCGGTCATATATAAAATGCTGGTTATTTATTATTTTGTATTAAATCATGCAACGATTGCTATGATACAAAATCAATATGTATATATTGTAACGTTTATATCGACTCGATGGAGAATTATAGCACCTATTTTAACTTAAACTCTACTTACTTTATTTATTTATAACACAAATACTATAATAATATTAATTTTAAATTTTATTTATTTTAACTATATAAAATTTATTTATCTTGAATTTGTTATTTGTCTCTTTCCGATTATTGATATCTGACTGACTCACTGACTAGCTACAGTTGAATTTTTAAAAGAAGTCACTTCAAGGTCAAACATACACCATACGACTCAAGATTTTAGCCCCGCCCATTTTGTTAATAGCAGTGGTGTAGGTCAATAGGCACATAATAAACTTTTAATTTTTTTGAAAGTAATAACACAAAATTGAACGAATAGAACACACGAAATCGATCAAAACGAAGTAAAAATTGCACAAACTAAGAACTGACAGAAGCAGAAACAATTGCACAATAATGTGAAAATACGGTAGAAATTTCGACGAACGCCTATGTGTTCAATAAAAAATATGATATAATACCGAACATATGTTATACATACATTGCGTTGGACACAACAACGATTGACTAGCGAAGGATGTCTGTACTCTATTCTGAAATCACGAAAACCCGCGCGACATATGGGTACTCTATCTATCCTTCTCTTATGCATACAAACATGAGAGAGAAATAAACACGCTATTAGGTATCCGTGGTTCATACCGATGGCCTTGAAGTGACTTCTTTTAAAAATTCAACTGTATCTATATTTATTCTCTGCATTCTTATTTCTTTCACTGCATATTTGTTTCATTGGCCGACTGCCGGAGTAGAACGCTTATATTTAGAACAAAAAGCTTCTAGAAGATATCGGAGTCTCTCCACAGGCTTTTAGATTTTAGTTACGGCATTGTCACCAGGGAAACGGTAATGTAAAATAGTTATTTTCAAAAGCAATTTTTCAATTTACTCATTCTTCGAAAATGCTTTTCAACTAAAAGTTGATAATTTTTTTAATAACTTTTATATAAATACTTTCCTCTATATCACGTGTCTTTTTCGAGTTATTCAAATTTCTAAAAAAATTTTTTTTTTGAATAACCATTTACTTAAAAGTCTTTTTTGAAAATGGATCTTACAGTCATCCCTTCTATAACGCGATTAATTCGTACCAAGTTATATGGAACTGAGCTATAAGAAACTCGGAATTAATGCAAATGAGAAAAATTTGCACAGCGTTATATAGAAACCATGTTAAACGAATTTCAGAAATAAAAAATTGTACATAAATCAGACTGACTTGTTTTGCAATACATATATAAAAATTTCATTCTCAAAGCACCAAATTTTGAAGGATGCGTTTTATAAATAACATTTTATAATACAAATGGCAATGTATATTTTGTATTTTTACTTATTTGGGTTATATATATATTGTTTATGTTATATACTTTGTATATATACATATATATATATATATATATATATATATATATATATATATATATATATATATATATATATATATATAATAGTATAACATAAACAATGTTATTTGGCAACAATATATTAAAGCTTAATAGAGTTCTATACTATTTCAATTATTAAACAATATTCTAAAATTAAATTATAAATTATAACAGAGTTTAATAGCTGGATCAGAATTAAATTAAGTTTTAACGTTATTCATGTTTGGAACAGGGTCAGCCATATACCATGCCAAATATCTGGAATCAAGAACACTGGATCCATTTATCTCATCTGATTTCAACTATTCTAGTAATTTAGGCTGAAAATTTCACTGCCACGAATCTGTCAATTTTGAGAGTATTTCGACTGTGATCCCTTTATTCGCGGTATATATGTTTCTGCCAATACATGACTTTTTAATTTATTAAAGCTGCCGGTGTGGCGTTTCGCCTTTGCTTTATACAGTTTTAATAGGAACCCTTATAAGCCGTACGAATTTAATTTTCTCTTCTGTGTTCCAATATCTCTCCCGCTGTCATGCATAGCTTATATAGGGCCGCACAGTTAGTTAGTTAGGTATCACGTATACATATAGAGTATTGAACAGAGGCGGGGCTAGGTTTCATCCTTAATTATAATATTAAAGAAGCAGAGCCGAAATATCATCTTGATCTCACGCTATAAACCAGATATGACCAAAACACCGACCGAAATAATAAATTTAAGCTATATTTGAAACGATCTAAAAACCGATTTTAGCATTCTTATTCAGAGCAATGTTTTAATTTTAAACAAGCATAGGTACAGAGTCTGTAGATACCTATGTTTGTTTAAAATAATGGCAATCTTCTCTGTACTACAAATACATCGACTGAGATCGTGTTTGAGTGTATTGTTTTATTGAAAATAGCAAAGCAAAAATTTGTGGTTGGTACCTAACGTATAAGAAAATTTTGTTCTGGCCACGACCGATTTTCTTAATTATATAGAAAACATTTTCTAACCTACTGCTGTCTGCCAAATAGTGTAGTTTACTAACTTTATCGTCTACGGATAGTAGGCGAAATTCCCAACTGTCCTCGTCACATTCCGCCTCTAATGGCAACATTGTAAGTTTACCGAAGTATTTTCAGATGTTTTGTTTTGCTAGGAGTGGTGTACTTTGGCTTCAGTATCAAAACGATCATGGAAGTAACATAAGCCGTGCTTCTAAGAGTAACACTACCTGCTTAAGTTTTGGTTTTTGGAATTATCTTCCAGTAGTGATAGTCTAATATTTATTTTTACTTTTATTTACGAAGTAATAGTAAGTGTAGTTATTACTAAAAAAAACAACCTCGGGATTTTAATGAAAATATCCATTTTGAGGGTCCTTGATGTCTCTCAATGAAGTCTGTGTGTCAATCTGTGTGTCTGTGAACGTAAAAATATAATGTTTTGTATTCACGATTTGTTTACTCCAGAATAGAAACCTCCTATTTAAAAAGGATATTTCAACTGGAAGTGCTCGTTTACTCGTGTCATTGTTGAACTATCTTGGTAATGGCTGCATTGACAGAGAAACTTGTAGATATAAAAACTCACGATATTTTAATTTTAAGGGGGGGTCCTTTTATAATTGTGCCAAAACTACCTGATGTTTGGCAATTTTTTTTGAGGTACTGAAATGACTTAGACATTTGCGGTTTTTGGCAAAATGTTTATTTATCTTTTGTCTACAAACCGTGATTTTTTCAACATGTAATATTACAAAATGGTGTCCAAAATGGCGGCTCCAGGAAGTCATGTTTTTAAAATAAATGTTATCTGCGGGAAGTATAGAAGCTGCAATTCGTCACCTTGACGCATGAAACCAAAAAAAAACTTGAAGTTTACATTCCGAGGAGGCATCTATACCTAACAAACATGAAAAAATTCTTTATAGAAACAAAATGGCGGCCACTTGAAAATAAGGTACAGTTTTGTCGCATGATTTTTCCACTTTAACCTGCTGTGAAATATCGTTAATCATCCAAATGTTGCAATTTGATAGGTATAGATGCCTGAAAATTCAATTTCCTTTTAGGCAGACAAAACGCGAAGTCGATTGGTTGAACGGTTCAAAAGTTACAATTCCCGCAGATTCGAAAAATCATGTTTCGAGAAAAACGCGTTTGAAGTTTGGACAACACGGCGAACTTGCTATCTGAGCGCCCGTCAGCGCTCAGGACAATGGTCCATTGAAAGCCGTGTAGCGACGGAACTAATTCACGGATCGCCAAATAATGTTAACCAAATATTCTACACACTTGTAGCATTCGATTTATGTAATTTAAAAAAAAACGATTTTTTGAAAAAATTATAAAAGGACCCCCCTTAAATACCTTGACACAACAGATTTAAAAAATCGGTTGTGGCTAACACAGAACTTTCATTTGTGATTTAGTAGTAGACTTATCTTACGATAGAAAAATATAAGTTTTTAAATTTAACGAAATTTCTCGAGCATTGTTATACGGAATGTGTTTTCGTTCCATTATTCAAATTTAGCATCACGAAATTTCAGTTATTCTAGGAGCCACCATTTTGAACACCATTTTGTAATATTACATGTTGAAAAAATCACGGTTTGTAGACAGAAAATAAATAAACATTTTGCCAAAAACCGCAAATGTCTAAGTCATTTCAGTTCCTCAAAAAAAAATTCCAAACATCAGGTAGTTTTGGCACAATTATAAAAGGACCCCCCATTAAGTAATATGAATCAGGTTATTTGTTTGGTTGTAGATTTTGCGATTTACATATTTTGCTTCTAATGGAATATCATCTGTGTCATGTCTTGGTACTAAAACTGTGAAAATTTTGGGAAGCCGAAACATCCAAATTGCTTTCATTATCGTGACGTTGACGCTTTGGCCGGCTAACTGTTTCATATGTCGTAGTAATTGTGACGGTACATGGTCGACTGTGATCTCATTACGCACCAGGGTCCCAATTCTAATTAAAAGTGATACCTTAGTCATGCATAATTGCGAGAGATATTTTAAAAACGTTGATCTTTAGTGATATTCATGGGTATAGGTTGGTATCTCCAGCAAAGCAAATTTCACGAAAAGTAGTTATAGTCACTCTCGGTATTGTCATTTGATTAGTGCTAAATGGGAACCAAACTATATTCATTCTAATTAATATACTAACGTCAGTTAAACGTATTTCTCAAAACAAGGAATACACTTATGTGACTAAATGAGTTACCTTAGCAACGTGCAGCAAATAAGTAATATTACTAATTATTATAATATTATTTCATTTATATTTTTGTTATGTATTATAATAGATAATATAATTGATTCTGGCTGCAGCCAAATGTATTTGAAATTTTTACTAACATGATACACTATCTTCGAATACAGCAACTATGAAATTGGACTCGGTTTCATTACTGGTAATTTTTACTCGGCGAAATTGAGCATCGACTTTTGAAAACTAAAGTTTAATGTTATTTTGGTTAAAGTTTAGTGGTATAAAACTGTTGTATTTGCGGTTTCTGGAGTTTCATTGTCCATGTCGGGGTCACCAATAGAGTGTCTTCTTGTACAAAGGGTTAACACAGATAACCTTGACAATGTTTAACTTAATATAACTGCAGAAACTTTACTTGGCAGGAAAATTTATATTATTTTTATTTACAATTATTTTTTACATCAGGCCAGCTAGGTTCTGCCACAAAAGGATTGTGCTTACCACAACAAACTTGGAGTATTAAAGTATTTTTATTTTTAATCAAAGTGATCAATTACTGATATTTATTTGTTTCTGTCAAAATATATGTCAAATATAATACCTATAATTGTTATAATGCAAATTTTCAATGTAAGTAATTTTATATTATTTTATATTCTGTATTTCTATACCAAATACATATTAATATATCATAGTTCATTACTAGCAAATTTGGATTAGCAAATCGATGACAAGTTTTGACAAAATTGATATTTCGTAATGCTAAATTTGAATAATGGAACGAAAACACATTCCGTATATCAATGCTCGAGAAAATTCGTTAAATCTCGAAAAATATAAGTGTATGAATCGGTTTCTATGCAATATAATTTATTTTAGGATGGGTAAAAAGAAATCTCAAAACAAAAGGAAAAACATGCAGAAAACTTACTAGGCAAAGAATTTAAAATAAATGAAAGAGAGATGAACAGGGAGAGTAAGAGAATTCTACGTATGAATGACAAATCTAAAGAGAATGAAAGAGAGATGTACCGAGAAAACATGAAAAAATTAGAAATGACAAGTTTTGACCAAATTGAAATTTCTTGATACTAAATTAGAATAATGGCACGAAAACATATTCAGTATCTTTATATCAATATAACGTATGAGTGACGAATAAAAAAAGAATAAAAGAGTGACGAACCGAGAAAGCATGATAAAAATTAGAAATGACAAGTTTTGACCAAATTGAAATTTCTTGATACTAAATTTGAATAATGGCACAAAAACACATTCCGTATCTGTATATCAATATAACGTATGAATGACGAATAAAAAAAGAATAAAAGAGTGATGAACCGAGAAAGCATGATAAAAATTAGAAATGACAAGTTTTGACCAAATTGAAATTTCTTGATACTAAATTTGAATAATGGCACAAAAACACATTTCGTATCTGTATATCAATATAACGTATGAATGACGAATAAAAATAGAATAAAAGAGTGATGAACCGAGAAAGCATGATAAAAATTAGAAATGACAAGTTTTGCTAAATTGAAATGTATATTTATTTACATAAAATAAGCATTCAATCAAGGTTTTATACAAACTAGTGTAGTGTCCAACACACGCTACAGACTTGTACAAACTTGCTCAGAACCGCCCAAATTAGGTTTCCCTAGTCATGATATTATTTACCAATGTCAAGCTTATGACACATCAAACATTCTCTTCCTTCTTATCGATTGTTAATATTTACAGAATCAGAGTAAATAAAATTTGTAGAATCAGAGTAAATAAAATTTGTAATATTTTTATTAAAAACATTCCTTACCACGATTTCGCTAATTGCAATAAAAAATATTGAAATAGTCAAATACAACGTCGACTTTTTTATGCTTCCTTAACGACTATAGTCATATACAATATAGTCAAATACATACGAAACCACCCCCGTATACTTTACGATATTTTTTGTGCTCATCAATAATTATAATCGATGCTGGGAATTTTTTGTGGTGGGGCTTGTTGCCAACTTTATCCACCACTGGGTTCAAAACTAGTTGGTAAACGTTTTCGTTCTCAAATCTCTATGTATATATAAAATAGATTAAACTGTTTTAAGATTCATTCTCCACGAACCAATTAATAATAAAAAATAAAATACGATGCGTCTATTGTGCGATGCGGCTAAAGTGTGCATGAGTGTGTGGTTGGTGGACTATACCTAAGGCGGAGATGACATGGGCAAGCGGCTACCAAAGTATTGTAACATCAGACAGCCGGAGAAAAAGCAGAGGGGGCAATTAGACGTTTCGCCTTTTAGACGCATCGCCGATTAGACGCATCCCCATTAGACGCATCGCCCATTTGACGCATCGCCCATTAGACGCATCGCCTTTTCCACGGCATGGTTTTGTGTGGCGTGACATGCACTCGCCTTAAGTAATGTTACATTTACTTACTATTGCGCAAGTTCTAACCTTCTTGAACTCAACTATAGCTTATACCTTATACGGTAATAAGATCTATTTATATTAAAGAAAGCTTATCTGGAGATAGCAAATATAGCATGTATTTAATAGAACTCCACATTGATTCGAATGTATTCAAATCTGCGATTTATTTAATTGTAGTAAACTTAAATTGATTCAAGTAAATCCTTTTATCAGTGTACTAAATTACGAATCGTCATTGATAACATTTTATTGTATAAAAATACAATATTATTGAATTCAGATACGGCATAATTCAACAAAACCATTTCCATGATTATTACCCAAAATGTTATTAAATTTGTAACATGAGTTTTATTTCAGCATACAGTTGAAAATTGTGGACGAAGTAGAGCCTAATAAAATGTTAGAAAAAATGATATTTCATATGAGGCTTTATAGTGTATATAAATTATCTATAACAAAAACAACGCACATGTCTTGCCGTAGCAACGGCGATATTTATGAACGTAGTAAAGAACGAAGGAACTATATATAAGTAAGAACGTTCGATCGTGGTATTATCAATACACAGGAAACACCGTAAAATATCTCTCACCGTCCAGAAGACTGTCACATATAGACTTTAGGGGCGGACGTGATTCTTTTATTGTCAGAAGATTACAACTGAGAAGAAGACACCATACTGCAAAAGTTTGTCGCACTTTACACTGTCTACAATTATATATTCGTAACTATAGCGAACAATTTAAATAAGATAACAAATACCGCTTTTACTTTACGTAAATTATAATATTTTCTTTTTATTTCTTAGAAACCATGTATTGTAATCACAAAATCTGTTTTTTTAATTTACGTATCCCTGGAAAAAAAAAACTTATTTCAACCGGAAGTAAATGTTTATTCTTTTAAGTTTTTCAATATCAGCAAAAGTAATTCTAGGTGATATTATGAAACATTAATCTTAATGGTTGTTTATGTCTAGGAAGAAAATTAATTTTTGAAATCAAAATTTAAACCAATAGTTAAAGTATATTTCTGCTACGTTTCTACTTTCTCGTAGTGTAAGACTTTTTATACCTATAACATTTTTTCAAATTGTTAACATAAAGGCCATAATAATTAAAAACCACTGCTCGCAACTCATATCTTACAGAAGGGCGAGCTCTACGCATTGGTGCGTTTTACGCGTACCAAATCTTGTATTTTCCAAGGATATGTATTTACCAAATAGATTTATCATAATCACAGTATCAACGAATGCCAAAATTTAAAACATTACTATGAAAGTTAATATCGAAACAGCTGCTCATTGTATTCTAGTATTAAAATTAAATACTATATATATATACACCACAAAATATCTATACATATTCATTGATTAAAAGAACAAGTCCAGTATAGGACACTGCAAATATTTATTTCTTTATCGCAAAAGTACGCTTTATTGGTTTAATCTAGTTAGCTCAAGCGGCGGACTTATATCAGTAATTAATTATTTTAAATTCTATTTCTGTTTCTGTTTCGTTTGTAAAAGCAGTCGTGGCCGAGCGGTTAAGGCGTCTGACTAGAAATCAGATTCCCTCTGGGAGCGTAGGTTCGAATCCTACCGACTGCGAATCAAAATTACCCTTTTGATCAGTGTCTCTAAAATCCAGAAATAATCCGACTAATGAACGTTGTTGAATGAGGTGTTGAATGACAAATCTTACAGACACCCTCAAATGTTTGGAAACGATGAGATTATTTGCAACTTTTCACTTACGGAATCAACTGAGCTCATTTAAGTAATACCCAAGATTCAGCTGGTTTTTATTATATGCTGTTTGATAGAATATGAACAGCTATTTCTGCAATCAGATTGGATAATAAGTGAGTTTTTTTTTAGGTGTGAGATTTTTAATTTAAACAATTGCCGAAATCAAAATGTCCTTTTCCTACGCTTTGCACACATGAATTTGCCTTATGGTCTAGATGTGCACCTCCTATTTTTGGAAAGAACATTCAAACCATTCAA
This sequence comes from Leistus spinibarbis, assembly GCA_933228885.1. Taxonomy (NCBI): domain Eukaryota; kingdom Metazoa; phylum Arthropoda; class Insecta; order Coleoptera; family Carabidae; genus Leistus; species Leistus spinibarbis. The sequence goes on along the minus strand of OW121794.1, from coordinate 4,514,379 downwards.
AGTGCATGTTTACCCTATGCATTTTTGTCCTTTCTCCAATATCACTATAACGGCTGCACTTATGGCAAACATAATGAAGTTCATAATGAAAGATATTAATATTTCGCACAACTTCTGCTTGAAAAATTTCTTCAATAAATGTATTAGTAACGAGAAAACTGCTACATATTATCATTTCATATTTATATTGTCTTTGATTCGCGTTTATGGGGCTTATATTTATTAAATCGTATGAACTATGCCTTGCAATATTTTGACAGGGGAATAAAACAGATGTTTGTTTTTTTTTTTAATGACATACGTCAGAGAGCAGTCCGGTCCATGTGATTTTCATGATCCTGAGTATAAAATTAGATAGTAAACCAAAAATTAAATTGATGTTAGTTAGTCCGTTTATAAGTAAATTCTTTCAAAACCAAAGAGTCAAAAACGGACCCTTTCCCAAATTCTTTGTCGGATAGTTTGTTTATTGTGAATTTATTTTTAAAAACGAAATACCTTGATTTTATATTTAATCAAAAACAAGAAAAATCTTATTTTTATTAATTGTGGGCAGACTATGTTCCACAAACGAACGGTTTCGATCACCTATATTTGGCAGACACGGCAAAATTACCACACATACAAAATTCTAGCTTGAGCGACAGCTCCTAGATTACATATTGTATATGTGTCAATATTGAAAACTGATGACATGTGATTTAATACTTAATTCACGCTGCGAAAAGAATATTCTCTCTCTCACATATATACGAAGCAACCAAAATAATGATAAGTAAAACCGCATTTATTTCTTTTTGTAGAAGTAAGTGAATTGTTTTAACGTCGAAAATGGCAAAACCACTTTGTTCCCAAGAGGAATGTGAAGAAAAACATTTTCAAGAAAATGGTTCCTTGGACTATCAACGAATACGAACGATCCACCACATAAAAGTAATTTAATTTACTAGCACGGCGCCTTTCTCCCACTTTCGCACACTACTTATTTGATGTCCATCAAAATGATATCTCAAGTATAATTGGTCGACACATTACTACACATTTTCTTGTTCTATATATTTTTAGCTCGCCGTACGTAGTACCGAAGAGGCTTAAGCATTCGGTCGTGTATCTGTAGCATTCTCTGATCAAAAAATTTCATTAAGAAAAAGTGTTCGTCTCGTCGCCCTGATTCCGAAAATGTATATAATAGATACTTGGATGTTAGTCGTTGCTGGCTCGCTCGCTCGTAAGACCAAATTTGTGCCCCCAATCCTCTGAAGGTACTGGAGCGATTCACTCCAAATTTGGTACACATATTATTTGGCATCCCATTTGAATCCGCTCGCAGTTTAAATCCAAACGGCTGTATACTTCCCGAGTTATAGGGCCCCAAAATTTAGAGCTCCCCTTAATACTGCCCTTATAAAAATAATTAAATCATTTAAAAATTTTACTAAAAATTCTAAGATGTTTTATGTCAACAAAATTTTTTCATTTTGTTAACCCAAAGCCCGAAAAAAATTATTAAATATTATAATTTAAAATTTCGAAATTTGTACATAATTTTTTTTATTAATATAATCTACAAAAAATTGTAAGACATTTCATATCTATAACATTTTTTCAAATTGTTAACCAAAAGGCCATAATAATTAAAAATCACTGCTCGCAACGCATATTTTACCTAAGGGCGAGCTTTTACGCGTATCAAATCTTGTTTATATCTAACCAGAAGCTTTTAAGTTCAGACTAAGTGTATTATTAATATATATTTTACAAGACAACACATACACATAATTAATTCCTTGAGTCAAAATACAGAATTACTTCAATATGTTGTAAGATTAGATATCCATTTGATTTTTACAGGTTATAACGTATGCAGTGAATGTGAAAAGAAAATATTTGTATTACATATTATTCCATGGTTCCGCGTTCCAAAAAGTTCTTCATAAAGTTAATGAACATTATTAACAAGCATAGGGGCAGGCACCAATGACATAAACACACCGTGCATTTATAAATTAAGAACATATTTATATTGCCTCAAATTTAATAAAAGCAATGGTTTTGCTGATTATTAAATAAGTAGATAAAACATGTTACAAACTTAATTGACGAGTATAAAACAATTCAATACCTACACAAGAATAAAAGCAATTATGTTAAAGAGATTTTAAAATAATTTTTGTTTTGCCTGTTAGTACTTTATATACATCAAATTTTTTCTATCTTTTTTTTTAATCCTCAGTTTAATGACACTAAAAATGATATTCTTATTAATATATCTCTTTCGAAATTTTTCTTCATTACAATATGTACTTTCTTATAGACTTCGTCCAATAAAATCAAATTCAAGCAAGAATTAATGTATATAAAGTTTCTTTTAGATTCAACCCAAACAATAATTAGAAGTAATAATATATTAATGAAACATTGATTGTTGTAGAGAATAAAGATTTAAAAAATTATAGCCGCTGTTTTTACATTCTTGGACGAAGTCTATAAGGAATTTTTGTAATCATGAATTCTAACTATTTTCGGACTGACGTCTATGTGTAAGCCAAAACTGTTGAAGGTAAAATTATGAAATTCTTGTTAACAATACCGGGAGTAACAGTTTACTCTTTCTACTCTTTTAATATATCGGAAATGGCTTTAGTTTGAGAGAACGTAATACTCATAAAAGTAGAACATATTCAAATTTCTTACAACCATTTACTGAAATATCTACTTTGAAAATGGTTATTATATATTTACATTTCCCTATAGTTATAATACTTATTAATTTTATTTCATAGCAATAGTTGGGTGAATTACTATAAATACAAATAGTTAAAGGACAAGAAAATTGAGTGAAAACCACTCCAATTTTTCTTTAAATATAGAAAACAGTTCCTCAAACATGATTCTCTATTCACATTGATTTTCATCTTCGGGTTAGTGACAACTTCTAATCTCAACTTAATTGAAATTGGTGTTGAAACCAGACAGAATATATTTTAATGCAGATTTTTTTCATCTAAAATACTTAATAACTACGTTTTTTTTTTTTTTTCATATTGAGGAACTTCGTTTTTTTAGGGCTCTATAATGCCGTAAGTATAAAAGCTATTCGATTTGAAATTTGTTAGATCTAAGGACCGAGCGAGCGACATTCATTCAAGTAATATGAAATATAAATTTTCGAACTAACTTATAATGCAAATAGAAAATCGCATAATTTTACAGACACATGACCGATTTTTATAGTTAATTTTTACAACCGTAAGACTTGTTAAAATGCTAAAATAATTAATAAAATAATTACATTGATTGTTACAAGTTATAAATATCGTGTTAATTTACAGTTATATAGCGCAATAATTAAATATGTATCTCTTGAAAATGTTCGAGTGAGCTTCAAATAATTTTTTTGTACTTTCACTATATATATAATATTGTTTTATTTTGTTTAAAATTGTTTCTATGATTGCTATGACACAATTTCAATATGTGAAGGCAACATGCATTAATGTAACATGTCTATTTACAATTTAATACTTAGTTAACCAAAATTGCTGAAGAATCAAATTTTCTGTAATTAAAGCCGTTTTCGTGATATTTAAATAGTAGCAATAGAACCATTACTTCTGGTTAAGATGTTGTTATCAAAAATATGATGTTTTCTTACAGGATTTAAGTTTAAGATCCTATAATTTTATTATCAACAATTTTTACTGTTGAGCAATCACAGACACAGATATCATTTTGAAAATAGCCAAAACAATTCAGTGATTTCTGTATAAATCTCGAATTTGAAAATTTTCGTAATTTAAATATTTTTTTATATACATTTATATAAGATAGTAAAAATAATTGGTTTTCAGAAAGCTATTTACTTAAAGTTAATAATCACTACCAAAGAGTTTACATTTCCGCCATGATTAATTTCTAAATGAATCGTCATGGAAGCTAATGGAAGTTTGCCTTTGATAATATTGTATATTTGTTTAGCTATATGAGCAATATGATAACGGTAACGTTTGCAATTTGTTGCCATTTTAAACACTCGTATGCGGTCTAATATTTTACGTAATACCTTCAACTGTGTCATGTATTTATGAGAAAATTGTAATTAATTATAGATTGAAATTAATATTTCGCTGTTGCATAAATCTTAGTTAGCTACATGGAATAAAAACGTGTAAGTATCTATTATTTAAAGCGACAGACTGCGTTCTGACATCGGTACTACATACCACCTCTGTTTCAATCTGGCTCTGGTAATAGAAAAAGATGAAGAAGACTTGGAATGATGAGCAATTCCATTCATGTCTTTACGCTTGCTGTTCCGACGGTGTCATGGATTTTTGCGGTGCTCCATAACCTGAAGTGAAGATATATATTCAACAAAAGTTTTTTGTATGACTTCACGCTTGACATGTGGTATACAAATAAAATATTTGCATAGGAATTTCATCCTTTTTCAGTTCCAACGTGACTGGCCTTTTATTCTAATTTCTAAATTTGTTCATTTTGCTAAATTTGCGGACATTCTTCTTTTTGTGCCATAAATTAAGTTGGAGTACAAAAATATGTTGTTTTGTAGATTTGTATAACGACTGTGATGCCGTCATCAATTAATTGTTGACATTCTACTCACAAAGCTTAAATTACAAATGTTCTATTTATATTATGCCAAATTGGTTCTTACTTTCTTAGACGAATACATATGTAAGAAATAAGAAATTTAAAGTGGACGATCGACTGGATTAATAAATGCGATGTGGATGTAATCAGAAAAGCAGTTAATTTGTTATAATTTTTACTTTCTTATACGCAATAATAAGTATGTCTAGAGATCATGCAAAAATTCAAACGATTTCAACGGATATATACGTTTTCGCCTTCCTTGAGTCGAATTTGAATATTTTCTGTCATTCTGTGTGTCTATCTGTAAACGATCTAGAGCCAAAACTGTCGAACGTCAAATTATGAAAATTCAAACTTGTATATGGTCTACAAGAGCACTTTCTATCTTTTAAAAAGAATATTCAAACCGAAAATGCAAGTTTACTCTATCCCCAATATCACTATAACGGCTGCACTTATGGCAAAAATAGTTATGTTCATAATGAAAGAATTTGCACAACTTTTGTTTGAAAAGTTTCTTCTATAAATATACCAGTTACGAGAAAACTGCTACGAAAAATCATAAATATCTTGTTGTCATGGATTCGCATGTAGCTTAATAAATTTGATCATCTACGCCTGTCAATATTTTGTCAGGAAAATAATTACACTGAATTAGATAAATGACATTTGAGAGTATTCTTAAATATATATATATATTTATATATATATATATATATATATATATATATATATATATATATATATATATATATATATATTATACATATAAATCTAATGAAAATTGCGTAAAAGAAATTCGAATGCAGGCCACTCTAGATATTTTAAATAGACAATTGTTTTAAATATTGTAAAAATATTTTATGAATGAATTTTATGAAGCATTCAATTTGCGTTCGCAAATGGTATGTTTTCTAATGTAACCGACCTTGTAACTATCGTATAAAACTACGTAAAAGGAATTCGAATGAGGGCCACCCCAGCTTTTTGTTCCGACGCTGTGTAGTTTATTACCATTTATGACTATATTCAAATTAAAATTCCAAATATGGACAGAATTCAGTACATTTTTTCTATAACTGACGATTCGTACGTACAATCTATTTTATTCTGAAGCATATAAAATACGTAGTTTACCGTGTGTCGAAGGGTTAATTGACTGGACTGGTTGCAAGTAGGCCATAATGATATTAAGTTTGAGAAGATTATTATAAAATGAACAATTTATAAGAAAACAGCTTTTGATTTTTTTCAAATTGTTATATGACATTCACAATCCTGATGACAGTATAACTTTCTACAAAAATAGAGCAATGTAATTATGCGAACAAGAAAGTCTACTGCAAAACACTCCAGACATGTTTTAACGATTAATGTAAAAGCTTCTTTGAAAAATCTTGAAAACACTCAAGATGAATAAACAGATAATAGACATGATTAATTTAGGTACTAACTAGTTCTGTTTTTTACCGATAGTAAGGGAGAACGGAGTTAGCTCATTATAGAGGTAAGATGAATGTGTTATGATTAAATGCCTTCTTCAGTTTCGACTCATTTTTACTTTCTTATACGTAATGAATTGCAATATTCGTTTTTAGGGTTCCTTTATCCATTTTGTTTATTACTTCAATACGGTCTGTGTGTGTCTGTGTATTTCAAAATTTTACAGAGACTCACGATTTTCATAATGGCTCGAGCTATTAAAAATTATCATTTTAAAATTTAAAATATTTTATCTATCAAATTTTTAAAAATGTATGAAATTTCTCTTTAAGATTGAAGGACAGTATTTTTATTAAAAAAATAATTACTTTAGCCTCGATGGCTGAGCGGAAATGTTTGAATTTTTACAAATGAAGCGTTCCACACATACATACATTCATATCCAAGGTCGAATGTACCGTGAGCGCCACCCCTGAGCAATGATAAAAAAGCCGCCCGTTTATAGAACAAATACGCTTGCCCATTTTCAAATTCTGTTTGAACCGTTTGAAAATCTACCCGTGATTTTTTTTATTATTTTTAATATTTAATATTTATTGAAATTTGCCGCCCCCAAAATTTTCCGCCTTATAAGAAAATCCTGTGTAGGCTACAGCGGATCCAAGAATAAAACTTGTCAATTGACCCCGGTTTTTCCTTTATTAAAAACACATATAATTTTTTTCTAAAATTAATACATGTGAATATTGCATCATTACGTTGATTAATAAAAATCTATATTTTATATATAAACAAGATTTGGTACGCGTAAAACGCACCAATGCGTAGAGCTCGCCTTTAGGCAAGATATGCGTTGCGAGCAGTGGTTTTTAATTATTATGGTCTTTTGGTTAACAATTTGAAAAAATGTTATAGATATGAAAAGTCACACAATTTTTGTAGGTTATATTGATAAAATAATACAAATTTTAGTGCATATTATAAAATTAAAAATTATAATATTTCATAATTTTTTTCCGGCTTTGGGTTAACAATATAAAAAAATCTTATGAATATAAAATATCTTAGAATTTTTAGTAGATTTTTGAGTGTTTTAATTATTTTTATAAAGACAGTATTAAGGGGGGCTCCAAATTTTGGGGCCCTATAATTTGGGAAGCATACAGGCGATTGGATTTAAACTGCTAGCGAATTCAAATGGAATACTAAGTAATATGTGTACTAAATTTGGTGTAAATCGTTCCGGTACCTTCAGAGGAGTAGAGGGCTCAAATTTGGTCTTACGAGCGAGCGACGACTAACATCCAAGTATATAAGTTATATATTTTTTTGGATTCTGGGCGACGAGAGCAACACTTTTTGTTAATGAAATTTTTTGTTCCGAGAATGCTACAGACACACGACCGAATGCTTTAGCTTCTTCGGTACCTTCGTACGGCGAGCTAAAAATGACATTTTGCAGACCACCAATTCTCAGTCAGAACTGATTAAATACAAATATTTATGCCACCGTTTGCGAAAAATGAAATCTAAAACGTATAATAGCTGTCGTGGCGTTCAGTAATCAGTGCTTCCTTTTCCCTTAGCGCATGTTGCGGTCGCTCCACTTAGCTTGCTGTATGAGATGATGCTTTGAAATGAGAACTTGTAGGTGAGAAAGGAGACAAGTCAACATAGTAGTTTCAATTGTTATTCTCACTATTCGTGCTGTTCTTATATTCTGTACTTATAAATCGGAATATTTTAAAGTTTTACTGTACATTTAACAAGATCCATTAAATTAAACACTAGTCATGTTTAACATTTAAGGGGCCAACATTCACAAATTATTTGTATTCGTATAATAGAATAGATTTATTAAATGATTTGATCAAAGGAATACTGGTGCCCGATAATATATATGCCAGTTTTCTCATGTAGAGTAATATGAACACCTGAACCCATAACACGACGTAAGAAATTCTCAATTATAATGCCAAACGATCGATCTACATGTATTTATAATTTACACTAATTGAAAGCATGTACGATGTCTCGAAGATATTTCAAAATTATGTAATTAATTCAAATTGTCAAACTCATTTTATCAAAAGTATATGTTTATTTCTTACAACAAAAATAGCAGTGTTGTTACTTATCGATGTTATCTATTATCTAAAAGTTATTACATTCAATATAATTATCATTTTAGCTTTGTTGTTGGAACTAAAAAATGGCTTTTAGATCAGCCATAATTTTCCTAATTCCAGGTCCTCCAACTATAATAAAATACAAGCGACAGATATTTTTCATCCAGCCTCCAATGTTTGTACGATAACCTGCAGCCGGTCTTTACTGAATTAGGGCAAATAAAGGATATAATATCTATATGTTATCCCATTTTCATATACGAGTTCGTGATTTCGAACCAGGAAGGAAATTACCGAAGAATGCCGGTCGGTGTTTCATGTTATTCAAATTGCAAGATATCGCGTTTTACATATCTTGGATTTAATATATTTACGTTGCTAATATTTATTTTCATGGGCGATGTGTAAAAGAACGTATTTTAATCATGAGAAATTTCAACCTCATGATCTTAACGGATATACGCGCTTTGAACTATTCTTAATTGATATGCACTATTTTCAGGTTGACGTCTGTTTGTGTATGTCTGTAATATAAAGATGTTATAAAGATGGAATTTTAAATTTAAATTTGTATGTGTCCAGAATAAAAAATCTTATATTTGAAGACCAACTCTAACCTCTACTTTCTAACTATTTCAAATTAGTGATTCATATATGTTACAGATATTTAAATGTATTAATATGTTTTATTTGATTTTTTTCTCAAAATACATACCTATTATTGGAATATTGCTGGTTATAATTGAAAATATATATGTTATACCCACGGTTACAATATACTTGTAAATTATTTCATGGTAATCTCAGTATTTATGTCATTATTTAAAACAAAATTAAAGCTGACTTATAATTGAAAATTTAGTGAAGTAATTTAACAAAATAATTTAATTACGTAATTTAGTGAAGATAAATATACATAGTAGTGGTTGCGCGTTTATAATAACAGGATGTAATTTAATGAAATAGTAAAATACCGCAAAATATACATAGTAGTGGTTGCGCGTTTATAATAACATGATGTAATTGAATTCTTCATGCAATAATAAGAGCTTCAATATCCCATTTTACGGAATTACTATCCATATTTATAAATTTTAAGTAATATCCAACAGATATTATGACTTATAACTACAAGGGGCCGCATCAGTTATTGAAATATTTCTTTTAAATTTAAGACTATATTCGAGTTAAAAATCGCTAATTTGGACAAAATGAGGTGAGAATCCGGAGTATTGAAACAGCTGCACACAAGTATCGGCCCTTAATAAAAGATATCTTTATCCATATTTAAACTAGGCCGTATAGACGTAAATTTTATTTGCAATACTATCAAAATTAGTATAAAACCTGCCCAGGCCAGAGTACCTTACAGTCAAACAAATAATCTATCTTTTGGGCGGAAGTAAATTTCCCATTTTAATTATAAACGGTATCAATCTATATTACACCTTAATTTAAATCACTAAATTTCTTCACTAAATTATCAATTATAAACCAACCTTTACAATAAATTATGAGAATTTTATCAGTATACCAGTTCACTATTATTATTAATTTGTAATAAAACAATATACCACTATTGACTTATATATTTACATTCTTAAATTATACGTTCAAGAAATGAATATGTTAGAAACAAATACTTCTAAGTTGCCACAGGTCGATCGTGCGTAAATTACTGTGTACCTTCCAAAAATGATACGTTCTTCAACACGTAAATAAAAATTTGCGGTGTCCTACACTGGACTTTCTAGTACCTACATATAAGATTTGATTAAAAAATACATTAACGTTACAAGCAGAGATAGTTTGGTTATTCCGACTAAACTTATATAATATTCCTATACTTAAAATTTTGACATTCGTGATATTGCAGTTATAATGAAACAATTTAGTAAATATGGAGCAACCATAAATATCTAAAGTAATTTTTCAGTAATCAATACGTTACTAATCTTAAAAAATTTTTGAATATCTTTAACTTTTATATTTATCACCTTTTCTATAAATAGTGCCGTTTTCGAGATAGTATAATTGAAGCAGGAGTTAACATTAATGGTCAAAAATAGGAGGCTTTTTCGAATAGAATCTGACTGTTTTCGAGATGTCGTCTATGTGAACAATGAAAGGATAAGAAAATCGAGTAAAGGCCACTCAAGTTTTTTTCTCAAGACACACACACAATAATCTTTATCTAGAAAATTGTAAATAGCAAAGACAGAGGGGCTAAAATCGTGTATTTTCGTTAAAATCCTGAATTCGAAATTTTACATGATTACAATACATATTTCCTTTAAGACTTCGTCCAAGAGAAACAAGAGAACAGCAAGAGAAATATTACAGAAAATTATTGTTAATTATCTAACCTCCTGAGGATTGTCTATAGAAGCTTTACAGAGTTAATTAAGGGTGAGAGATTTATTTCCCAAAAAACACTCCATATCAAATATATAATCATTCATCTTCCATTTATCGCAAAATTTAATATGATAATACGGATTGGATTTAGTGTATTCGATTAATAAGAACCCCTTTTTTGGGCCAAGATGTTCCGCCTTCCTAATGAATTTCGTTGGCCTATTTTATGCTAATATTTACATAACGTTTAACAGTGGATAGAAAATAATAGTCGTGTTGAGATGCGGCAGCGATTTATTCAATTCGTGCTATAGATGTAGAGGTTGTATGCAAATTAGATTTTACACATTAATAGAAATTGCTGAATTTATATCAAGTGTCGTCTTTGTGCGGAACAATACTAAATGTAATATACTGCATCTTCCTCTCCTTTCGTGGTGTGCTGTATGCTGTATCTATTTGGATGGAAGGTAGCGAAATAGGCTTGATCTACGTTCTACGCGCATACTCCGGCAGGACGTTTCATCTGGGGGCGCGTCCTTTTAGTAGCTCGCGGTCTTTTGTCGGTGTCACAGCCAATTTCAAATGGATTTGGGCGATTCAGTCGCGGGAAATAAAGGGGATATTTCATAATTACCATATCAATCACCTTTAATTATCTAAAATATTCCATATTCATCATAATATTATTAACATAAAATGTGAGATATTTTTATCGCATACTACAACTGTGCAGTGAAACCGAACAAAATAAATAAATAAGAAACATTACTGTTTTGATATCATGAATAAACGTGTGATGCTTTATTTTGCATATTAAAGAATAAACTTGTAACTATGTTCAAACTGACGGAATATCTCACAAGTTTTTGTTTATTCCTTTTACTGGATATTATTTCAAGCAAGGGTATGTATTTTGCGAAATATGTTTTATTTTTCATCGAAATGCAATTCAAACACCTACACAAGAGGAACGCCTACCTGCTTCGCTAAAGCATTTAACAAAATTTTACTTTATTCGTTAATTATCGACCAAACACAATGTATGCATATTTTAATCTAGGATAGCGGACATATATTAAAAACTGAAGTTTAAGAAATTTGCTTCAGTTCTTGTCGTCTTGTCCAGCTAATTTTTTACTAGATATTATTTTAAGCAAAGTTATGTATTTTGCGAAATACGCATTTGCTTCAAGAATTCAAAAACCGATACAAAGGGAACGCCTAACTAGTTAATGAAATAGACATTCGGATGTAACTTTAAGAACACAAATTAACTAAATTCGTTAATTTATAATGCATACACTAATTATTTAGACTATTATAAAATACGGCAAATATATTTATTAATAATTAATATTTTAAACAACGTTTTTTATTTATTGGATAATTATCGCCTTAATTCGAATTTAGTATAAAGCTTTGTGACACTATTTTATTATCATTCTTGTACGTATATACGCGAGAGGAACGTATACTTTGTTAACCACAACTTTAAAATTTATCCGTATTAAACACGATTATATACATAAAATAACAATTCAAAACCAAATTTTTCCATATTTTTAAATAAAAAGGCATAAACATGCAGCAGATATGTAATATTAAAAAATCTGCAGCGCCCTACACTGGACTGTATTCTATCTATAATCAAAAAATATAGGGTATGTTTATATTATTTTTTTACCAAAAGATAATTTACATAATTCCGATAATAAATTTTATAATATTATTTTATATTTATTTGTTTTTTGACATTTGTTTCTACTTGCCGTTTATCATGAAACCAAAGTAAATATGTATCCACGTATACAACATATACATTTATTTATTTCTAAAATTTTCTAGTAAATAGTAACACTTTTTGATAAACCTTTTCAAACCAATGAGATAACGAATTTCAATATATTTGACAATTTTTCTCATACTTGTGTCGTATTCGAGATAGCACAAAGGGATTAAATTTTGTTTTCAACAAAATTAGGTACAACGCACCTATGCCTTCAGCTTACCTTATATGTAATAAATGCGATGCGTACTATAGAATCCACCTTTCTCACACAGCCGGGACTTCCCCGTCCTACATTACGGTTGGCAAAATAATATAATTTAAAAATAATTGTTTTTAATTATTATGGCCTATGAATTCACAATTTGAAATAATGTTATATGCATAAAATGTTTTTGTTTTCTTGATATACTCAAAGAATTAGTGGAAATATTAAAATGTAAAATTATAATGATTAATAATTTTTTATTGCCTTTGGGTTACCAATATGAATAATTCTTATAGATAAAAAATATCTTAGAGTTTGTTGTAGAATTTTTGGATATTTTGATTATATTTCTGAGGGCAGTATTAAGCGGGGCTCCACAATTTGGGGCCTTATAACTCGGGAAGTATACAGGCGATTGGATTTTAACTGCGAGTGGATTCAAAAGGGATGCCAAATAATATGTTTAGCAAATTTGGTTCAAATCGCATATATATATATATATATATATATATATATATATATATATATATATATATATATATATATATATATATATATAAATATATTTATATATATATATATATATATATATATATATATATATATATATATATATATATATATATATTTGGAGTGTTCACACACAGTCACACACAGACACACATTAAGCATTACGAAAATAGTCAATATCAACTCAGGGATACCTAAACGTTTATTCCCGTATAAGTTTAATGTGTAATAGCAATATTTCCATTTAGACTTCCTCCAAGAAAGTAAATATTCAATTTTAAAAAACTTATTTGAACTTGGCTAACCATAGTCTTCTTTTCATTTTATTATAAAACTTAAACTATTTGAATTTTATCAACGGTTCTAGAATTATTCTTTTCTCGATGTTTGATTTATTGCTTCTGTTATGACTTATGAAATATATCTTTGGACTGTATGTGAATTTACATAACTTTTACTTTGAAACTACAATTAAAGGTTTCGTAATTTAATAGTATTCAGTAAATATAGTTTTAATGCAATTTACAACAATTTTGAATAATTGCATAATTTTTAGTTGCAATTTTACATTGAAGACATGTGAATTTACATCTATTTTTAGCTTTATGCAAACATGGTAAGGATTGATTTTGGTATATTTTAAATTACAAACGAGATACTTATAATATACTATTTCATTAATAATACTCTTAACCACCATCCGCGCAAAATGATAAAATAATGTGACGGTAATGAGTTTAACAACTCGTAGCGTAATTATGCATTATGTACCTACGGGAGCTATTTTCTTTTTGCTTTTGAAACACTATTATACTAAAGGGATATTTTGTTCATTAGTTGAAAAACCTTTGTTCCAAGTTTACCATAATAAATGTAATATAATTGATATAAGTCTTTCTAATACTCTCACTATCTTTATTTGCTTTATTTTGTTTTAAATTGTATCTATGATTGATTTTTAGCTCGTCGTACGATGGTATTATTCATATGATATTTTTTTATTTATGATACACGGCTATAGACTTTACAGCAGTGTAATAATACAATATAAAATGTATAGTTGTAAAAATGCATTTGTAGTTTTCAATTAGCCTGATTTTTCAAATCGATATCTTTAATCTTTTTGTTTGTTTAACTCAAATCAGTTCTTGTTGTCCGAATAAGAAAGGGGCGTGGCTTTCTAAATGTTCATTGGGCAAAATACATCAGAGAACGGTATTATAATTAAAATGAGACCTGTAAATATTTAATTAATAATTGGGAAAGTAACCGAACAATAATTAACGAATTCAAATCGAATTTGATGCCGTAACGTAATTCTTTGGTGGACTACTATACCAATACTAAGTCCGTCATGAATAGAATACTACTAAAGTCTTATTACTACTTCTTATTTTATTGGACGAAGTTTAAAAGGAAGTAATCATGAAAGTTCTCCAACCCGAGATTTTAACATAAATACGACATTTGAGCTTTACTGAACTAATATTAGAAATTTTCGATATGACGAGGAAGTTTTTGAATGTATGTGTATGAGTATGTAAGTCTGTGTATGCTTCCTTTTAAGATAACTTATGATTTAATGAATGTACACAGTCCGGAAAAATCTATAATTTAATTAAAAAAAAAACAAAATTTAAACTGGTGGATAAAATTTACTCTTACTATTTTTGATTAACTAAAAAAAGGGATTAATATAAAAATGAATGATATAAAAAATACCTACCAATTATTAGAAAATTACTTTTAAAATTAGTAAATTTATATGAACTAAGCAAATACATAATGTAAATCAAATAAAGGTATATTAAATATAGTGATTTTAAATAATTTAATTCGGCGAAACCAGATATATACTTTTAAAAATTTAAACAATTTTTTGGCGAAGTAAATTAAATCATATTGACTTATTTGATTTGATTTTTACTTGATTGCAATTAATATTTAGTTGGACTACGTTTACTTTATTTAATTTATCGTTTCTTAAATACGGCTTGATTAGTTGAATAAGTGTTTAATTCAACCTAACATATTAGTAAACAGGAATTATTTATTATACATGTAAACGACAATGTTTCTTATTCCAAATCAGATTTAGAGTATCTTGATTATTACTTTCTTGGACGAAGTTTGAAAAGACGTATTGTAATGATGAAAATGTTCAAACTCGAGATTTTACCGGAAATGCACGTTTTGACAATCTTTGAATCGATTCTGACATTTTTCGGAATGACGTCTGTGTGAGAACGCTTTTGAGCCAAAACGGTTGACGGACAAATTATTAAACTTTAAATTTGTATATAGTAAAATGCATGTTCGGTTTGGAAATTATTTTCAAAAAAACATCTAGACCATATACAAGTTTTAAGAAGTCGTAAGAGAATGCAAAAACAATAAAAACATCTACATTTGTCAAAAATTATTACGCGCATATATCCCAATGGTTTTCGTTTTGTTATTTCGTACTCTGCGATAATTTATATTAAGGCAACACTTTGAATACATTATTAAATTTAATTAACATATTTCTTCACGAAATGTAGGTATATGTAGTTTCTAATTACCATAACTACTAAATTATATCATAATAATCGCATCATGCAATTTTGCTTTAAGCAAAATCAACACTATATAATATCACACCACCCACTTATTTTGTATAAGACAATATGTATAATATAAATTACCTACCCAAGAATATGAATATATATATATATATATATATATATATATATATATATATATATATATATATATATATATATATATATATTGTATATATGGGGCTCTGTGATGTTTTAATTTTGTGCTGCAAACACCCTAGAGGAACTCCCTTCTTAGTACAGGCTATGTAGTAGTAAATTATATGTACCTAGTTAATCAAACAAAGGAAAACGCAGTACACCAGGACAATAGAACTGAAGTTTCGATCCCTCGGCGTTTCGATAATGGCTATAATTTAGCAGCATTCCAAACACTGACTGTATTCTTTTGTATATCACCAAAAATATACAGGAATGGCTTTCACTTGACTTTCTTGTACTTTCACTATCTTCATAATACAATATGTTTACGAAAATTGTCTTTATATCTTTAAAAATAAAAGCTATTTCCCAATTAATGCTGATAAACACTGTCCCGACATCCATGCAAAAAGAAACTATATTATACTTCGCAACAGAGTAAAAGTAGTTGAAAATGCCCCAGTCAGAGTAGAATTGCGGATTTACAATAGTTACCTGAACCGCTGAAATTTGATATTATTTCTTCATAATGAATTTTGACAATTTTATTTACTTGGACAGTCTAAAAGGAAGTATTATAATCATGAAAATTGGAGAAAGGACAAAATATGTATAAAGTGAACATGTACATTCGGTTTGAATCTTCTTTTCAAAAATAAGAGGTGCCCATCTATACCATATACAAAACTTAAATTTGAAGATTCACAATATTACGTTTGCCGGATTGGCTCTAGAGCATTCATAAACACAAACAGACACACAGACAAACACACAGACACACAGATGTCATTACCAAAATTGTTACATTCAATTCAGGAAGCGTCAAAATGTGTATTTCCGTTTGAATCTCGATTTCAAATTACTGAATATAAGAATGTAAAAGTAACTTTTTAAATTTCCAGAATATTTCAATGGATAGGTAAATTATTTAATTATGTCCCGAAATGTTATATCACTATATATATATATATATATATATAACTTATATGATAAAGTTAGCAGTCGTATACAATATTGATTACAAGGAGTTCGAATTAATTTGGTTTGTGCAAAACAAAAATATAGTAATTGGAAATACGGCTCCAGAAATGACCCTTCAAGATAATTTAGGACGTGTGTACTAATTGGATTTTTGTATTTTTATTGGCGGATAATTGTTTTATGTCGACCCTTCGAAGTGAAATGAAGTACATATATCTCTATATTTGATTTTAAATTTTTGCTACAAAATTCTTTGTGTCGTTTGAAACACGATGTGGTAATTTTAAACCATGTTTCCTGTAAAATGTTTGTGTTTTCGATGGAAGTAACGCATCCTAAACATATAATATATTCAATTGAAAGAAGTGACGCTTTTGATGTACGAACGAGAGTTCGATTGAATGTTACATACACTTAGCGTCTTCTAAACCAGGGGTATAAAACTCGCAGAAACACAATCTGCTCAAGCTATTGTTTGAAAAACCAGCAAAGGTACCGGCACCAATACCCTCAGCACGTCGAATAATCTCCGTCGTGGATTTTTTAATTTATATATAACTGACGTTTAAATGAAGTAAATCTATTTATTACCATCGAAATTGGAAGAGATAAATTGATAACAGACAATAATTAAATGTTATTAATTGATTGCAACAATGACCAGTCAACGTGCTACAAAATTTTAATATAATAGTTTATAATAAGTTTGTAAACCTTTTAGGTTCATAATCTGAAAGAAACGTTATTGATATAAAACTCTAATTTTGTTTATTTAATACATTTTTACAATTAATCAAGATTTGGTACATGCAACGTACCGATGCGTCCAGCTCGCTGTTAGATATGCGTTGCGACCAGCGGTTTTTAATTATTATACCGTTTTGGTTATTAATTTGAAAATAGTAGATTATTTTGATGAAAAATAAATGTTAGTGCATATTTTAAAATTCAAAATTATAATATTTGATAATTTATTATCGCCATGGGGTTAACAATATGAAAATATCTTGTTGACATAAAATTTCTTAGGATTTTAAATAGACTTTTCAGTGTTTAAATTATTTTTATAAGGGCAGTATTCAGTGGAGCTCTAAATTTTGGGGCCCTATAACTCGGAAAGTATAAAGGCGATTAGATTTAAACTGCGAACAGATTCAAATGGGATGCCAAATAATATGTGTACTAAATTTGGTGTGAATCGCTCCGGTACCTTCAGAGAAGTAGAGGGCACAAATTTGGTCTTTCGAGCGAGCGACGACTAACATCCAAGTATATGAGTTATAAATATTTTTGGATTCAGGGGACGAGACAAACACTTTTTGTTAATGACATTTTTTGATCCGAGAATGATACAGAAACACGACTGAATGCTTTAGCGAGCTAAAAACTAGACTTGCCTTCACTCGACTTTCTTGTCCTTTCCCTCTCGATATATATATATATATATATATATATATATATATATATATATATATATATATATATATATATATATATATATATATATATATATATATATATATATAATATATAGCTTCATTTGTATTTCTTGATTGCAATTCTTCCTTACATATATTCGTATAAAAAAGTAAAAATATCATATATTTAAAACGTTATTTACTTAATTGTAGATATTTGCGATATACTCAAACATTAATATTATATTTCATATATACTTAAACATATTTTAAATGAATATTTAAGATTTTAAAATTAGTATTTTTAATTATTTCTTGTTCATTTTCATTATTGTAGAATCATCTTATCTCTTAAAAAAATTGTGGTTTTCTACATAAAATACATCTGTGGTTCTACATAAATTTAACAAAATCTACAATTTCACTAAATTGATTACACAACGAGCTGATAGCATTGGTGCCTGTAACTATACAATACTTCTGTTATTGCACAGTCGAGCGTAAGACAAAATACTAGCAGTGTTTCATTGCATTTTGTGACAGCAGGTATTAATAACTTATTCAGCAACCGTACGAAATTTAATTTATAACTAAGTTTTCTTATGATTGTAATCACTTGTAGTTGTAACAACAGGGTACGTAGAGTTCAAGTTGCAAACGTCGACAACTTTTTATCTCCACAAATGGGAACAGTTCCCTTTTCAACTGAAAACAGCATTTCTGAATGATTAATGTGAGTCTGAGGTCTGAGCTACGGCCAAAGGTAAAACTATCATACGTCTGTCTGGCTATTAATGAACGGGAAATGCAATGCGGTTATTTTTATTTCGAACACAACCTTAAAAAGAAAATAAAGGGATCATGAAAAACAATGTTAGGTACCTGTTTGACTGTTTACTCATGTGTTGAATTCGTGTATATTTCAATTAAGTTTAAATGTGTGTTAATTAATATAAACGATTGTACAAAGTTCAAGAATGTAAATACCCGTTGAGCCAACATTTGAAACTTTTTGAACAAGTAAATGCAAGAATAAGTTTGAATTACTCCTGTTATACTCATTAGGAGTTACGATTCTCTATGTATTAGGATAGCAGCATAGCCAAGAATATAATTATATAACCACAATGTGTTATTATTCCTAAACGAACAAGATATTAAAATATATTTAAAAAAAGGAATTGTGGTCACAAAAAAAATTGGCCTCGAAATTTTAATAGAAATATTGCTGAATTGATATTGAGTATTTTCTCAATAACGTTTGTATATCTGTGCGTTTGTCTTTAGGTGTGTATCTGTCTGTGAACGCTCTACAGCCATACATGAAAATATGTTAGTAATATTCCAATACTCACAACACAATTAACTCCATCTTTTAAAACACTTAGATCAGGTGTGCTCGCCGTACGAAGTACCAAAGATGCTAAAGCAAGTCGTGTTTGTAACATTCTCCGATCAAAAATTTTCATTAACAGAAACTGTTTTTCTCGTCACCCTGAATCCAAAAATATATATATAACTTATATACTTGGATGATAGTCGTCGCTCGCTCGTAAGACCAAATTTGTGCTCTCAACTCCTCTCAAGATACCGAAACGATTTGAACCCTTTACTCCTCTGAAGGTACCGGAGCGATTCATACCAAATTTACTACACGTATTATTTGGTACCCCATTTGAATCCGCTCGCAATTAAAATCCAATCGCACGTATACTTCCTGAGTTATAGGGCCCCAAAATTTGGAGCCCCCTTAATAATGCCCTTATAAATAAATTTAAAACACTCAAAAAATTTACTAAAAATTCTAAAATATTATATAGATTTTTTCATGTTGTTAACCTAAAGCCAGATAAAAATTATTAGATTTTATAATTTTGAATTTTTAAATATACACTAAAAATATGTTTTTTATCAATATAAACTACAAAAAATTGTAAGACTTTTTATATCTATAATATTTTTTTCAAATTGTTAATCAAAAGGCCATAATAATTAAAAAGCACTACTCGCAACGCATATCTTACCAAAGGGCGAGCTCTACGCATTGGTGCGTTTTACGCGTACCAAATCTTGTTTTGTAAATTATTTTGCAATATTTCTGACATTATTCGTAGATATATACACACAAAATATATAATAGATTATGTTTATAAAATAAATAAATCTGTACTGTAAACATAAGAATTGAGAAACGTACATATTAATATTTTGGTCATTCATAAAAAATAAATAAAAATAAAGGTTTAAATTTAATGAGACACTATTTTCAATTATTACTAACAATAACTTATTACATTTTGATACACAAAAAAATTCGTCATTTCATTTACAAAGCTAAACTTACAGGGTGTCAGTGTCTTCAGGGTCCGTGAAGTTGGCACGTCATTGTCAGTACAAACATTTTTGATGGTATCCCTTATTTGAACTTCGTTTGCACTGGTTTGTGACTATCATAAAATTGCAGCACCCTTAACCCTTCACTTGTTATTCGTTTCGGCGAATGACGTGCCAACTTCACACCTAGCACGTCATTTGAAGGTACAAACAAAATTATCTATTGCAAAAGTTTGAACTACTATAGTAATCGTTTGTGACCATACTAAAGCATCAGTACCCTTAACCCTTCACTAGTTATTCGTTTCGGTGAATGACGTGCCAACTTCACACCTAGCACGTCATTTAAAGGTACAATCGAAATTATCTATTGCAAAAGTTTGAACTACTATAGTAATCGTTTGTGACCATAGTTAAACATCAGCACCCTTAACCCTTTACTAGATATTCGATTCGGCTATTAATGTGACAACTTCACATCTAGCACGTAATTTGCAAGTACAAACGAAATTATCTAATGGAAAAGTTTGAACTATTATAGCAATCGTTTGTGACCATAGTAAAACATCAGCACCCTTAACCCTTCACTAGATTTTTTTTTATCAATTATCAAAAAATATTGTTTCTTCAATATGAAACATAGATGTTGATTATAAAAATATAATATTAGGATATAATAATCAAACTGAAACACTTTGAAAACCAAGCTTATATTACATAAACGAATGGGTGGAAAGTTATACCAATACCAATTTGTAATAGTTTTGAAGTACTAGCTATCACAACAAACCAATATTCTACAGAAATATGCTAAAATGTCATCAATTGAGTCTATTTAGTTTTCTTGTCGAAATATTAACAGGCGCAGGTGATTCGATTAATTAAGCTACATTCGAATCTATGACAACGTAAACAAGATACTTATGATTTTTAGTAGCAATTTGTCGTACTGATATATTTATTGAAGAAATTTTGCATAGAGTAAACATGCACTGCCGGCTTGAACATTCTTTTTAAAAATAGGAGGTGCACAACTGGACCGTATACAAGTCTTAAGCTTGAAGTTTCATAATTTTACGTTCGGCAGTTTCGGCTCTAGAGCGTTCACACATACAGACGTCACTCCGAAAATAGTCACATTCGATTCAGGGAAGTTCAAAACTTGTATATCCGTTGAAATCTCGAGTTCGATTTTTTGGGTGATCCCTATACTTACTTATTACTTCGTAAAGAAAGTAAAAATAATATGCCATCAAGAAAATCCGTGACCACATTGATTTTTGATGAAATTGGCATATTTATATTATTATATGTGTTGTGCTAAATGTATTTAATCAATGAAATTAAACTTAATCGACGCAGTTTAAAATTCTTAACAAGTTTTGTATTTACACTTTAACTGTAAAATGTATGGAGGAGATCATATTTGCATATATGTTAAAAATAACATATAAATTCCTATGTACTCCATTTCGACTCACCACCCTGTATACATATATAACGAGCTAGGTGTGAAGATCTGACTAACCAATTTTAGGTACAAGGTATCTATGCCTTCAGCTTACCTTAAATGTTTTATATACGATGCGAGCAGCGTACTTCCCCCTCCTACCCCACGTTTGGCATTTAAAAACATTTTTTTTTTAATTATGGGTTCACAATTTGAAAATATGTTCTACACAAAAAATCTTTTGAACTTTAACTGCGAGCGGATTACAATTTGGTCTTACGAGCGAGCGAGCAACTAACATCCAAGCTTATGGGGAAATGAATATCTAGTATGGGGTTAAGGGTGAAGCAATCTTACTATAGTCACAAGCAATTACTATATTTGTTCAAATTTCTCTCTTAGCTAATTTCGTTTGCATTTGCAAATTACGTGCTAGGTATGAAGTTGACACATTATTCACTGAAATAATTATCTAGTAAAGGGTAAAAGGTGCTGCAATTTTACTATAGTCACAAACGAATACTATAGTAGTTCAAATTTTTCTATTAGGTAATTTCGATTGTACTTGAAAATTACAAGCTAGATGTGTAGTTGACACATTAATCGCTGAAATTAATATCTAGTAAAGGGTGCTGATGTTTTACTATGATCACAAACGATTATTATATTAGTTCAGATTATTTTATTGGATAATTTCGATTGTACTTGCAAATTACGTGCCAAGTGTGAAATGACACATTATTCGCCGAAACGAATATCTGGTGAAGGGTTAAGGGTGCTGACGATTTACTATGGTCGCAAACTATTACTATAGTAGTTCAAACTTTTGCATTAGATAATTTCGTTTGTACCTTTAAATGACGTGCTAGGTGTGAAGTTGGCACGTCATTCACCGAAACGAATAACTAGTGAAGGGTTAAGGGTGCTGATATTTTACTATGGTCACAAACGATTGCTATAGTAGTTCAAACTTTTCCATTAGATAATTTCGTTTGTACTTGCAAATTACGTGCTAGATGTGAAGTTGTCACATTAATCGCCGAATCGAATATCTAGTAAAGGGTTAAGGGTGCTGTTGTTTTACTATGGTCACAAACGATTACTATAGTAGTTCAAACTTTTGCAATAGATAATTTCGTTTGTACCTTTAAAT
Source organism: Leistus spinibarbis (assembly GCA_933228885.1). Classification (NCBI taxonomy): domain Eukaryota; kingdom Metazoa; phylum Arthropoda; class Insecta; order Coleoptera; family Carabidae; genus Leistus; species Leistus spinibarbis. The sequence continues at coordinate 4,491,245 of OW121794.1, read as the reverse complement.
GACGTGCTAGGTGTGAAGTTGGCACGTCATTCGCCGAAACGAATAACTAGTGAAGGGTTAAGGGTGCTGATGTTTTACTATGGTCACAAACGATTGCTATAGTAGTTCAAACTTTTCCATTAGATAGTTTCGTTTGTACCTTTAAATGACGTGCTAGGTGTGAAGTTGGCACGTCATTCGCCGAAACGAATAACAAGTGAAGGGTTAAAGGTGCTGCAATTTTATGATAGTCACAAACCAGTACAAACGAAGTTCAAATAAGGGATACCATCAAAAATGTTTGTACTGACAATGACGTGCCAACTTCACGGACCCGTGTCTTCATGTACCCCAGGTTGAGAACCACTGACTTAGATAATAATAAAAATATATGGGCAACGAAAGTAAATTGAGTGAATTATGAAAATAAAATTGTAATAATAGCCCGAAATCGATAGGCAAAATACTTTTCCACTTGACACCAATGCTTTTGTTCGACCATTAACATCAAAGGGGAATCCAATTACGAAATATTGTTGGCTGACTGGTTTGCTTGCTTATAGATTCCGGATAACAGTGCCACTAATATCAATTACATTTTTTTGTTTTTGACAGTTACCAAATTCAGCTAACACCAAATGTTCCCAAATATGTACATATTCTATCGATGATTTAGAAGGGTTGTACGTCCAATTTTTTATCCAAATCGAGTTATTGATGATACCATCTGAATCTATGTGTGTATTTGTTTGTGTATATGTGTGTGTGTGTGTGTGTGTGTATATATGTATGTATATATGCATGTGTATATGTATGGGTATGTGTAGGTCTATGTGTGTATTACGAACAATAGTTTCTAGAAATTTTAATATCTTCAACGTTTATGTTTATTGATTTTTCTTTCAATTATATCGTTTCCAAGATATTGAAAAAGTAATTTTACTTCTGGTTAAGATATTGTCTTTAAAAATAGGAGGTGCACACTGGAGTTATGTGTTTGCGCGGAGTGTATCTGCATCTTAGAACGGGCAGTTTGGTACGCTCTGCGATGTTTGCATTTATTCGGTGAGCTGAAGGCATTGTGCCTGTACCTAAGCTTGTTAAAATAGTAATTTAGGGTGACAAATCCGCTATTGACAAATGTTTTTGTTTTAGTTTATTCATTATTCGGCATTTTTACCAATTATTCCATATTTAAGCGGTAATATCATCTTTGGACTTCTTTTTTTTTTGACTAAATGAAAAAAAATGAGTAATTTGAACTTAAAAGCCTTATTAACCACAAATTAAAGTATATAAAACGATTTTTTCTTTTCCAATATGCTGTAGTTTTTTTCCGAGGACTTCCACTGCGAGAATAATAAACAATTTAACGAAAAATATTCTGAAATTGATAAGGTTCCCCAACAAAATACATAAAATTTTGGAAAAATTATAATATTTGCAAAAATTGTAAACATTTGAAAAAATTTCTTTCCTTTTCGAAGGAAGAACTATCTTAAAAGCTCTATAACTTTAAATTTTTCCCTTCAATCTTAAAAATCATGCGTACTTTGTTAAACAATTTATTTTTATAAAAACAAGATTTGGTTCACGTAAAACGCACCAATGCGTAGAGCTCACCTTTAGGTAAGATATGCGTTGCGAGCAGTGCTTTTAAATTATTATGGTCATTTGTTTAACAATTTGAAAAAATGTTATAGATATAAAATGTTTTACAATTTTTTGTAAATAATATTGATAAAAATAAAATTAAAGTGCATATTTTAAAATTCAAAATTATAATATTTAATAATTTTTTTCGGGCTTTCTTAGAATTTTTAGTATAATTTTTGAGTCTTTTAATTAATTTTATAAGGGCAGTATTAAGGGCGGCTCTAAATAACTCGGGAAGTATACAGGCGATTGAATTTAAACTGCGAGCGGATTCAAATGAGATGCCAAATAATATGTGTACCAAATTTGGTGTGAATCGCTTCGGTACCTTCACAGGAGTAGAGGGCATAAATTTGGTCTTACGAGCGACGACTAACATCCAAGTATATAAGTTATATATATTTTTGGATTCAAGGTGACGAGACAAACACTTTTTGTTAATGAAATTGCTGTAGCTTCTTCGGTATTTCGTACGGCGAGCTAAAAATTTATTATGACTGTCGTACTTTTATACTAACTGAAATGAGGTTACAGTACATTTTCCAGTTTGACAGCCAGTTTAACCAAACGAAATAAACAGAGTATCCGCATATTGTTTTTAAAAAATCCATTACCGTTTCCATGTCGAGTGTGCCTTGAAATTTAAGAAAATTCGATTAAACTATTACGTGCTGTACTGCAGATATTGGGCTCACCTATATATCGGTGTGCTATATAAAATATAGACACATCAGTACGAAACAGCTCATATGTAGTTTTCCCACAACATCTAAGAAACTTTGAAAAAAGTAATAAAAACAACTAGCTCCTATAAGCATCCTTAAACGCGCTTCACACTGAAAGTTCTACAGTTTTATATGCAGAATATTCTGTGCAGGAAACTGTGCGGAAATATATTTTCGTTATTTTTAGCTCAAAGTTCTTGGTTTATTATGCGCATTTTGGCGGCGGCGCTACAGTACAGTAAGGTATAAAATAGCTAAAGAATTTAATTTTGTATCTGTAATTTTTACAACTTATTCGTAATATATGCGAAACGAGCACCGGGCTTCTCCGTCCTACTCCACACTTGACCTAATATTAAAATTTAAAAATAATTGTTTTTAGTTGTTTTATTCAAAATTATAATTTTCTGTCCTTCGTATGGCGAGCTAAAAATGCTGAATCATAATTCGTTTCACATCTCCCTGATTCCAATGATGTATGCATCCGATATACCTAGAAGTAATGATGGAATTCTAAGGTAATATGTTAATATAAAGTGCTATCCTATACATATTCAAACGCTTATAATATCAAAATGATTATATTTTGTAGCATTATTTGTAGATAATTCAGACAATATTGTTCAATATATTAATAATGTATTCCGAATTTGGATCACAGTAACCGGTTACAAATTTATTTCGTTTCTAATTGACATTAGAGAGCTAAAATAATATTCTTTCGATAGTATTAGCGATTATAATTTTACTGTTAATTTATCGTCAAAATGTTCGAAGAATTCGTTTTTTTTTTCTCTTTACGGAATCTACTTTAAGTGTGGTTAATAAGAAAATGATTTATTAATGAAATAATATTGTTATAACGTAGTCAATCATTTTTAGAATGCTCTATAGATTTATAGATTTAATCAGAATTCCACAATTGGTCTCGTTTGATTACACCAAACTAAATTTACAGCACGTATAATAGAATAAGTAAGTTTATTTCACATTTTCAATCTAATTTTATAGATACTAAAAAATAACGATATTATTTATTATTGATTTATTTTGAAAACTTCTTTATATATTTTTACAGAGTAATAAGTAAGTATTGTAATCATGAAAAATTTCGAACTCGAGATTTCAGTGGATATACATGTTTTGACCTTCCCTGAATCGAATGTGACTATTTTCGGAATGACGTCTGTCTGTCTGTCTCTGTGTGTGTCTGTGAACGCTCTAGGGCCAAAACTGTCGAACGAAAAATTATGAAACTTCAAACTTAAGACTTGTATATACCCTAGATGTGCACCTCCTATTTTTGAAAAGAATATTCAAACCGGTAGTTAGTGCATGTTTACTCCATGCATTTTTTGTTCTATCTCCAATATCACTAGAACATCTACACTTTCGTTTGAACCATTTCTTCAAAAAATTTACCAGTTGCGAGAAAAATGCTAAAAAACATTATAATTATCTTGTTTACGTTGCATGGATTCGCATGTAGCTTATTCTATGATAGAAAAACAAAATAGACTCAATTAGATAAATGACAATTCAGAATATTTCTGTAGAGTATTGGTTAGTTTGACAGCAGGTTTTGGTTATAAATATATATATATATATATATATATATATATATATATATATATATATATATATACATATATCTATCTAGTGCAAACTGCGAAAAGGAAAGTTGAGTGCAGGCCACTCCAGATATTTTTTTAGAGATATTGTATTAATTATGCTTGAAATAATTTGACAGATAAACAAAATATAAATATTGTTTGTCATTTTGCTCACAAATTAATCGATTGAGAAACTGAATTTATACACGAAATTTTTGCTGTTCTATGTTTAATATTTTTCGCTCGCCGTACGAAGTACCGAAGAGGCTAAAGCATTCGGTCGTGTGTCTGTAGCATTCTCGGATCAAAAAATTTACAACAAGTGTCTGTTTCGTCGCTTTGAATCCAAAAATATTTATAACTGAATGTTAGTCGTCGCTCGTAAGACCAAATTTGTGGCCTCTAGTCCTCAGAAGGTACCAGAGCGATTCACACCAAATTTAGTACATATATTATTTGGCATCCCATTTGAATCCGCTCCCAGTTTAAATCCAATAACATGTATACTTCCCGAGTTATAAGGCCCCAAATTGTGGAGCCCCGCTTAATATACTTCCCGAGTTATAGGGTCTCAAAATTTGAAACCCCCTTAATACTGCTGTTTTAGAGTGTACATACTCATGTTTGAGAGTGTACATGCTATTGTGTGAGAGTGTACGTGCATTTGTTTTATGTAACCAGGGTAACTGTTACCAAGATGTTTTATTAATAATATAGCTCTTGTTTTTAAATAATACAGAAACATGTTTTCAAATCTGTAACAAGAATATAACAATACAGTCATTGTGCAATATGAATTCAATTAAATCATATAATTAACAATTTGTAAATAAAATTGAAGAATACAAAAAAGTGAATATCAAAAATCAGTTTCAAGCAAAACAACTGCCCTTATAAAAATAATTAAAATACTCAAAAGTTTTACTAAAAATAGAAAGAAAAAAAAAAATATTATAATTTTGAATTTTATAATATGCACTAAAATTATTTTTTATCAATATAATCTACAAAAAATTGCAAGACTCTTTAACATTTTTTCAAATTGATAACTAAAGGGCCATAATAATTAAAAAGCACTGCTCGCAACGCATATCTTACCTAAAGGCGAGCTCTACGCATTGGAGCGTTTTACGCATACCAAATCTTGTTAACTAATGAGGCTGACACATACAATAGACATAATAGAAAAAAATAGGCAATTCGTACACCACGAGGCCTCGAATAAGACTATATACATTAAAAACTATCAATCATTTTTATATATATACATTCTTTATAAGAAAATGAAAAGGACGGCGTAGATTCATTGAAATCGTTGTATATTAAAATGTTGACTATGTAAATTTGTATTTATAGGCTATGCATCAGGCCTTCGTCTGTTAAAATTGCAAGCTCCCTCGCAAGCTGACCCACGCAATGATCTCTCACTCGACTGCCTTTTCGATATGGGAAGCGAAGAGTTGTACTCGGTGAAGTGGTACAAAGATGATCAGGAGTTCTTCCGTTATACGCCAAGTCAACATCCCCCGCTGCGCTCATTCCCTGTTGCTGGTGTCCATCTTGTGCGACAAGGTGGTAATTGCACCAACAATCAATGTTCTGTGCATCTGACACAATTAACATCCGCGCACAGCGGCGGATCGTATCGCTGCGAGGTATCCACTGAAGCGCCGACATTTCGTGTAGTATTCGAAACCGCAAATGTCACCGTAGCAGCAGTCGGTAGACACGACCCCATAATCGTTGGCGTGAAATCATCGTATGTATTGGCTGATCTTGTTTATGGCAACTGTACGACAGCACCGGCTGATCCGGCGCCAATGATTTCATGGTTAATCAACGGGAAACCGGCGCCCGCTATTTCGCTCGGTCAACCGAAGACATCACAACCAAACGAACATGGTCTGGTCGTTAAGTCGATGATGTTGCGGTTTCATGCAGATCGACGACATTTCCCGGAGCCGACCAGCACAATGGAATTGAAGTGTGTTGCTAGTATGCCCGGTGTGCTAGCCAAGGATCTCGTTACTACTGTTACTTCGGTATTAAACCAACTGGAACAAAATGCAGTTAGTCAAAAGTTGGAACTGGCTAATAGTTACGGTAAGATCAATTAAACTGTTTTCCACTCGCATTGGGATTCATATAAGGAAGTATTGTAATCATGAAGAATTCCGAACTCGAGATCTTAGTGGAAATACACGTTTTGGCCATACCTAAATCGAATCTGACAATTTTCACAATTTTCTATCAGTGTGTATGTATAGGTGTACGCGCGCGCTTTAAAGTCAAATCCGTTGAAAACTAAATTATGATTCTTTAAACTTAAGTTCGAAAGGAAAATAAGCCCGAGTTTATATATAAAAAATATCAGTCGACGCGGATTTTTGAATACCTATTTTCAGAGATTAAAATACTAGTTTTGTTTCATGACAATGACCAAATGAATTTAAAGTACAAGAAAGCAAAATTATATGTATATATATATAATAAAAACTAAGTATAAGAGAGTCTAGGGAAGGCCAGTCTAATTTTTTTAATTTTTTTCTCTAAATGATGCTGTTTTCAAGATCCTAAAAGACTAGCGGGTGGAAACTTTAACTACCGGTTTAAAAAGGAGGTTAACTCCGTAGAAAATATCGAAAATAATTAACAAAAATTTAGGGTTGATCCAAACGTAAATTATTGTAAAAATATCCAGAAAAATGTCTAGTGTAAGTCACTTATTATTATTTTGTTTGATATTTATCAGTTTTCCTTTAAATCGTGCTGTTATCGAAATAGTAAATTAGTAGCAGGAGTACAATTAACCACCGATTTAAATTGAATGTTAACTCCGAGTTAAATCTCGAAAATAAGCAACATGAATATAAAGATATCGAATCGTAATATATTAGCATTCCAATGCTTCTTTATATACTTTCAGTTAAGATAATCTAGTGTAAGCCACTCCAGATTACATATTACTTTTCCTTTAAATCGTGCTATTTTCGAGATAGTAAAAGAGTAGCAGGTGTAAACTTTGACCACCGGTTTAAATAAGTGGCTATCTCTAGGTTAAATCTCGATAATAATCTAAATGAATTTAGGGTTACTCAAAACGTGAATTTCCGTAAAAACAACGACCCCAAATTCTTCTCATGATTACAACGCTTCTTTATACACATTCGTCTAAGGCTCTAAGGCCCAGTTTTTCAATGACTGATTAATTATGCGATTCTGAGCCAGTCTATAGGTCTATAAGGAGAATCTGTAAGATTTTGAAAAAGCTGTAGTTCTGTAATGGATACACATTTTAGTATTATTAATTACACGAATCATGTATTATGTTCGATATATCTTAAATAATCAGTTTAGAAATGATTTGCAATTCAATTAAAATATATGCATACATTTGCTCAGAATTGCACCATAAGTGTTGGATTAGTAGTAACTATGGTTATGATATAGGTTAACAATATTTTCCATTTTTCAATGGTTAATCGTGGATCTTTCGGAAATGTAACCACAGCTGTTTCAGTAAGTTAATGGTTAACATAATCAGTCAGTAACCAAGAATTGAAAAACTGGACCTAAGAAAATAATACTAGACACGTGAACGTTTCGCATAGTTCTATCTACTATACATGCAAAATAAGTTATTCTGACACCCGAGAAATTCCCAAAATTGCTCGTTGATGTATTGGTTATTGCATAAAAGCATCTTAAAGTTCACTTGAGATACTTGATAAAAATTTTAACTCGCTCATTTTAAGATTTCACTTGAAATATTAAAAGTCGAAAGAGAGATATGCTTAATTATTTATTAGAGAAACTATGGCCGTATTTTATGCAGCACTCGCGTTGTTATGTTGTAGTTGGTAGTCATGACCTGGAGTAAAATATGCAAACGGATTAATATGAAATTCATACCATCTATGTACAATAAAACATTAAATCTGTAATGGAATCTAGTTCATCAGTCTGTCAGAAGATTGTATAACATTTTAACATTTTGAATGGCATGAGTTTATAGTAAATATATATTTCAAAATCTGTTGTAAACAGTGGTACACTTTCCTATAAACACTGTTAAAATACATATATGGTTGCTATGGGCACGTCATGAATTTCAAATATATTTCTTTTTACAAAAGATACATATTTTGAGGAAAGAAAGCTGCATTGGCTTTCATTCGACTTTCATATACTTCCATTATCTATATAATATAATATTGATTTATTTTGTTTTAAATTTATGCTACCATTGTCATGAAATAGTATCAATATGAGTGGTAACTAAGAAAACGTAAATATGACATGCCTACTTTCAAAGATCTGTGTGTTTGTCTGTGATCGCTCTAGAGAAAAAACGTTATGAGACTTAAGGGTCCGGAAGAGTTCCCTTCTATTTTTGAAAGCAATATTATAACTGTACTGGTTTACTGTAGCTACTGTTTTTATAACTCGTATCGTTTCCGAGCTGAAGGCATAGACGCCTGTACCTGTTACCTATGTTTATTCTTATAGAGATTGATGCATTTATGCATATTCATTGCACTCGAAGTACAGTTTTTGTAACATAAGAAAACGGAGTAATGTAAATACTAAATTATGAATCGGATAAAGTTCATTCGAATCAAGTACTACATACAAAGTGGTTTTAGGTAAAATAAACCGTAGGAATCCTTTGGTAAGCCATTTATATTTTAAATAAAGATAAATAGACGACCGTTAACGTTTTAACGATCGCTAAACGAAGAACAGCAGTTACAGAATATTTCGATTCCATGCTTAAGGAACCCATAAAAAGATTTACTGGAATGATTATAAGCTTTTATCACAAGAACCAGCTATAACATGAACACGAAACAATCCTAAAATGATATGATAATACCACATTTCAGATAATGGATTTAACATTTGTATTGTTTCATATACCAATTCATTTATTGCATACATACAAGCATCAGTTCGCCTTTAGATTTACGCAAAGTTAATATCAGTGGAAAATAAACTTTTTTAGCTCCTAGTACAAAAGACCTATAGTTTTCGGGCATGTATCTGCAACATACCTATGTTTCAAAAATGGTTTCCCAGAAATTTGTTCACACTTCCTGATTCCCAAAATATTTAGATATCTTATATACTTGAATGTATGTTACTCGTTCAATAAGTTCTAATGACCTCGCAGCTCCTCTGAAGATAACTGGTTGAGTTTAACTAAATTTGGTATTTATATGAGTATTGAATTCATAATTCCAATTAAAAATTATTTCGATATATCACAAGCTCAAATCACCTACAATTAATTGTTTTCAAATTACAATTCAAATTGAATTGAATCCTTTTTAGCAATTACATAACTTTAATAGGAATTTGTTTTATAAGTTATTAATCAAAGGGAATTAAAGCATATTTCAAATTAAAATTCTCTTATAATTCAAAGGAATTGAAGCCATTTTGATAATTACAAGCATTTTATGTGATTTTGTATTATAATTCAAAAGGAATTACGATCTGTTTATCAATTACAAATCTTTTATAATTCAAAAGGACAATTACAAGTTATGTATGTCGCAATTAAATACAAAAATATGTTGTTAGCTCGCCGTACATAATGTACAAAAGAGCTATAGTGCTTGGTCGTGTGTCTGTAACATACTCGGATCAAAGAAATCTTAACAAAAAGCTCTTGTATTTTCGCTCTGAATCCAAATGTATATATAACATACTGGGATGTATGTATCTCGCTCATAATTGGTTGGGTTGGTTAAACCGGCTCTGTGTGTATAATGTCGGTGAAGTAGAATAATATACGTAAACCCAGAAATTTATTTATTTCATATTAAAAACCGAAGAAATGTCATCAAACATTCAAGACAACATAAACCAAATTTTAAAAACTCGTCGTATATTAATACATTATTGTATAAAACAATAATTTGAATATTAGAGAAACTTGGATTTGAATATGTTCGTTAAATATATATTTCAATAATGAATTGCTATCGCTTTTAGTATTGTATTTATTGCGATTGGGCTCGCCAGAACTACAAGCTGGTAGCACTGGCGCTTGCGCCAGTTCTTGTTTCAAGTTTATGATTTGTATATTCCGCGAAAGAAACCTTCCTATTTTTGAAAAAAATATTTAAAACTGAAATGCTTGTTTACGCGTGTCATTTTTTATGTATCTTGAAAACTACATGAATTCAAGGAAAAAATTGTTAATAAAAGTGGAAGTTATTAACATTTTTAGTAACTTCTATTTAAAAAGTTTATTCTTAAAATATACCAATAACTGAAAAATCACCTTACATTTACATTTCCCCATTTACCATATATATTGATACTGTTTCATGGTAATGGTAGTGTGAACATAAAACACAATAAAAAAATATTTATGTTTAGTGAAAGCTAAGTATAAGTAGTATATTATATGTATCACAATTTGATTAAAATCAGACCTGTATCATTAGAGGAAATCCGGTCGCATATTAAAATCAAATGAACAGTCGAACAAGCGACATAATGTACATCCAAATATATAATCTTTGAAAATACTTAATTGATTCTGAGAATGTTACAGGCATCGAATACTACAGGAACATACTGTAAGGCGAGTTACATAGAACAATGTCTTTATCCAAGTTTTACATTAGACGACAAATCAATCCTTTCAAAACCTGATGTTCATTCCAATGGACATAATTTTTAAGTTATATTTCTTCTATAAAAAATAATGTCGCTAATATATCATTAACCGCGTTCAGCAGACGATATATCACCAACATAATATAATACTATGTTCCGTAAATATAAAAATGCCACCGCGATTTAGGTTTTCCAGTCAGTATATATCAATTTTATGGAAATGTATGTTTGGTACGCAACCAAAGTAACTTTCAAAAAACTGGTAGTATAAATCAAATATTTCCAGTTCTTTGATATTTTGGAATTACAAAAGAAAATCAAGATCGTGGCGACAATTTTATATTCTGTCTTTATTTTATTTATGTAGATAATATTTTTAGCTCCTCGAGCTAAAGAAATCGTCTCGTTGCCCTGAATCCAAAAATATCTATAACTCATATGCGTGGATGTTAGTCGTCGCTCGCTCGCTCGTAAGACTTAATTTTTGCAGTAGATTATCACCTGAAATATACATGGAATATAAGAATAATATAAAAATTATGCAATATTATATTCATCATAATATTATTATTACAACAAAACAAAATATTTAGTTATTAAATTCGTTTTATTTAAAAAGAAATATATCTTTTGAAAACATTTGAGATATTTCTTTGAAAGGGTTTATATCATATATGCTATAAATAAACAATGTTTTAATAAAAAATACCTACAAAAAGGTCACTTTTTACAGTTGGTTTCAAATTGCTGAGTAGCTATGTTATTTTTAGGTGTGTTATTTTTTTATATTTATCCAGTGTATATTACAGTAAGTAATTCATTTCACAATATGTAACATGGTATTTCATTCCTTTACATTGTAACTTGTTATAGAAATAGCACTAATGTCCATTATATGGTTCAGTTTTATGCACAATTGTGTTATATTATTATATATCATTTTTAAATTAACTGGAATCTTGCACTGTCCGAATCTCCGAATGCATAACCGAAAAAATTCCCATATAAGAAGTTTTACATAAATGATTGGTATGATTTTCTACCTTTACTATTAAATTAATACTAATCATTCATATTTTTACAATAAATAACACTAAAATAACATCATAAGAATTTTACAACGCGTTATAGAACAAGATCTCATACTTAAGATGGCATTATATATAAAATGTAGACCTGATTGGGCTTTTTCTGGGGCCCATAGTGCCTAGTTGATAATCTGGCACTGTCTAGCGAAGTTTGCCTAGAATTATCGATCTATTGTGTATAAATTTACATATAAATTTCCTAATATATAATATAATCTGAAATCTGTTATTTCTAAGTTTTTAATATAATAGTTATATATTGTTTGTTTCAGGGATGAATTATATTCTACCACATCGAGTCTTGCTCGTGGCAACTACGGCGATTCTGTGTTTCCGGTAGTATATTTCCGTATATTCATCATTTCAAAATCTCATATAGGTATATATTTCTATTAGGAATACAGTGATTTACCACCTAAGAGACTGATTGTTTATTTATTTTTTGTTAAAGTAATGTTATCTACATCAATATCATATTAAATCATGTATATTTTATATTAAATCAAGAGTTATTATTCAAATAATTAATTAAGTATAATTTACTATTGCACATGTATTATTATGTTGTACTTTAGATTAAATTTAAATTAAGATAGAACATTACTAACCCGAAAAAAAAAATGGTTTCACCAGACCCACTAAATCCAATTCACATCAAATTTTCATCATTTGGGCTTGAGTTATTTATTTATTTGAAAATTTATTTAATTCATCATATATAAGAAATTATTTTCTATATATGCAATTTTACAACTGAAATGTTATTGTAATGTTTATATCGACTCGGTGGAGAATTCAAAACAATTACTTTATTTGTTAATAACACTAATACTACAATAGTATTATTCTGGACAATCTAAATTTATGATAACTATAAAATAACTTATATTCACAGCACGTATTAATTCCTCGCGAACTGTTTAGCTGTCTCTCTCCGACTATTGATGTCAGACTGACTCACTGACCGTCTAATTATTTCTACTTACAGCATACTTATCTCGACTGCAAGAGATTATTCATCATTATTTTGATTAGTATCATATATCGTCGTGGAAAGAAGAGTAGATATTTGTTAATAATTTGGAGCCAATACTCAAAATTATAAATTATTTTTAAACAATATAAATTCCAATAAAGGTAGAAAAAAATTGCCAAAATGTATCGCTACTCAATGATTTGCCGAAAGAAATTAAACTGTAAATAATAACTAAAATTATATAATAAAGATTTAATAATCTAGTTATTAATAATTAAAATTATATATTGTTTCTTGTATATATTTTTATTCATGTTCTATATTCAATTCATTATAAAATATGAATATAAATAAGATATATCAATATAATTGAAATAGTGTACTAAATTTGAAGAATAACTTTTTATAAAACATGATTAGGTACAACGCACCAACATCTTCAGCTCACCTTATAAGTAATATATGCCATGCGAACAGCAGACTCCTATGCTCCCCTCAAATTCAAAATTATAATTTTTAATAATATTTTATGGCCGTTGAGTTACTGATATGAAGAAATCTTGTGGACATAAAGTACCTTAGAATTGTTCATAGAAATTTTGGATGTTTAAATTATTTTTCGAAGGTCAGTATTAAGGAGTGCTCCAAATTTGTGGGTCCTATAACTCGGGAAGTATACGGGCGACTGAATTTAAGCTGCGAACTGCATTTAAAGAGAGATAACAATAGTACAGAGGTCACTGGTTGGAGGTAAACATCGAACCCAGAACTCCGTAGTCTGTACAATGAGTAAAATCGATGTTTCTACTTTATTGATGTAATCATAAAAATAAACAATCCAAAAATTTAAGCACATCAGTTAATATACAAATAAATTCTTTATTAAACAAAATATACATATATGCTCGTAATTATAAGATACACGAGTAATACAAATATAATTATTTACAAGTTGTTTATAATAGGTTAAAACAGGATTTATATTTTGTGTGATTTTGCTGTGTTGTAGTTAAAGAATGAAATTAAAAATAGTTTCAATAAAATTTCTATAAGACATCAATTATAATTGCATAATAAATTCTGTACGATTCAAAACGGTTTTCCACAAGATAGCAAAATTTTGTGAACAATTATTTATATTTTCAAATTGCACGATCGGATATAGAAATTCACTTTTGTTCCATAAGGTTTCAATTGTCTTCCAATTATCACAAGAATTAAAATCATTTGAGAACTAATGTAAATCGGAATTTTAATTTACTTTGGTCTTTGTAAAATTTAATTTTCTATATAAGTTTTGATTTTTCTGAGATTTAGTTTATATTTAAATTGATTTTGGTGCACGACTCGTTCAAATTCTTCTCTTTTTATTTGAACCATCCAATCACACGTGTATCCGTTATTTAAATTATTTGTATTTATTACCATTGTCTTTTGAATGGTGACTCCAGAGATTGGGTTTTGCAGTTCTAATACGCATTTGTAAAAATGTAGTTTACCCCCTACTATGCTTGAAAATATATGAAACGAAAATTCTAATCTTCGTAATATATGCGTACAAAACAGCGTGCCAACATCACTGGTAATTATCAAATGTTTGTGAGTTTTATTCACGTATTCAGTAATTGTCTGACCATGTTCATGTAGTAATTCAGAATGATTCGTATTAAGGTGATCTGTTAATGAATTAGGATATTCTTCACCACAAGTACCACATGTTAAGGAATATATACAATAGTGAGCTTCATGCACTCCTGATTTTCTGCGAACATCTGTGTAAGAACAACACGGACTATTATGACAATGCTCCTTTGCTGGAATATGTGCTTCGCAAAGCCATCCAGAAGAGTAGTTATATGCATGGTGATAAGTTATGTTCTTATGGCACGTATAACACTTTATTATATTATTTATATCCTCGTTTATTGTTATTTTAAACGTTGTTCCTTTGAATCCATCCAAGGCTTTCATGAGACCGTTAATATCTAATATTACAGACAAATGCTCTTCCAGTACGAGACTGCCATGCGAAGCCACTTTTCCTTTCCGAGTAAGATCACCGTTCTCATTAGATATGTTTACCTGTTGAGTAATTTTTTTTTATAAGTTATTTATATGTGCACTCAAGGTGACTTTAGATAAAAATAACATTAATATAAAAAGTAAAATCTAAAACTAGACAAGGCAGTGCTAAAAATTTTGCTATTGAAATATTGCTAAAAGTCTGTGTTGGCATGTTTAATACATTTTATATAAAACGCAGGGAATTAAACATGTTTTAAACCTCGATTATGTTTAAAACACTTTTATCTTAAAACATATTTTTTTGATATTAATTATTTTCTGTTGTTGGTGCTAGTGTTGAAAAGTATTGGTGTTTCTAACTTCATAAGGTGTGTACTGTCACACAGTGGTCCCAATCGACGTATTGGTGACCAAAAGTCAAAAGTCTAATATTTTTTTATGATTTTTCTTATATCCTATCTTGTTAAGGATACATTAGATAAGAAGAAGCCATAATCTTTTTTTTTTACTGTGGTACGTGTTATAAACTACTGAACATGAAACATTTTTAAATCGAAGAAATTAGATATTTTCTATATAAAATACAAAACGCTATAACTTTTTTAATAATAAACTGATTTTTAAAAATGAAGCAGATTTAGATTATTACAACCTTCTATTAGAAGAGAAATTTTTTAAATGTATACTTTATGAATCTGATTTTACACTACAGGATCAAACATGGCGAGTTGGCGCTGCGAGGCGCCGCTCCAATTTTTCTTTCATTAAATACTAAAAGTATTTATAAAGTACGGTGTATTGAAAGAAAATCCACCTTTTGACCGCTACTACTAAATATTTGCATTTTAAGTGAGCGCGCGCAATAGTCGTAAGGCGTTACACACGTTACGCTGTGCAACTAATATCTCCCTATGAACAATTTCTCACTATGCAATTTAGTTATTACTACATTTATTTGTTATATTCATATTTTCCTACCTAAAATTTTTTATATTTTGTTATTTACATGAATCTTAATTTTACTTATTAATGTTTTTGAATTTGGGTTAACGTTTAATATGATATATATTTATTACTTATTAGCTAATAGTAATCTTTGAATTTTTCAGGATTATAAGTTCCTTATCGGTTAAAATTAAAATTATATTAGCCGTTCGCTTTAAATTATATAATACTATTAGTGTAATCTACAAGAAATACAGAAAATTTCATCTTCAAAACAATGTATTACTCATCATTTATACTAATATAATTTTCATCTAATTATGTTTACCTTTTACTATTTTTGGGAATATTTGTACGTAATTACTAATTTTGGAACCCACTTAGTGAAAAGATTTTAAACGAACTAGGGAATTTAATTCTATAAAATGTAGCCGTCAAACAACAAATGAAGATTTACTTCATAATTTTCTTTTCACCTCTGATCCATTTTTAACAAGTTTAAGACATAAGTTAATAATTAATTAAGATAGTTTAAGTAACGAGCAATACATTTGTTAATAAGTTAAATTTTCTTGAAAATGTTAAATCTTAAGTTATAATTAGTATATATATATATATATATATATATATATATATATATATATATATATATATATATATATATATATATATATATATATGTATGTTGTTCTAATGTTTAATTATTAAAAATGTATTGACTAATTGTTATATAATCTATTTACAATGTTTTTATTTCAGGGCTTGTAAAATATGTAAATTTCGTATTTATATATTAAGTCATTGTTTAAATTATATACGTGCATACATATACATCATCATAAAATTAATTAGGATAAAATAAATACGGTATAAAACGTGTTATTCCGTAAAATATTGCTTTTTTATTCTTTTCTATTTTTTTAAACCAAGTATGAAACATCGAAAAACAATAAAAAATATACATATTCTTGCTAATTTACAACAGATTAAGATGCAAAAAAAAACCAGAATCTATCTCTTGTAATCAAATAGTTGTGTGCCCGTGGCCACCAATTCATCGATTGGGACCACTGTGTGTCAGTTTCTGATCACCAAATGGAATAACTAATAACGAACGAAGAAACGTGATTCTCATAATCATGATTACTTTGATTAATTAGATTGCGAATCAGAGCTCGAAGAAACACGCCTATAGTTAGCTGTCAATGATTATTTAGTTTATATACATGTACATGCCAAGTATTTGTGATCAAAATAATTACTAAATATGGCAATTTGTTTTGTAGTACGCGGATGTAGTAAAAATAAACAACACAAAACTACGAATTAAAGAGTCGCCAATCTACAAATATGTTGGAAAACAATTAAGCTTATCCCAAGTAAAGAATGTAGAAAAACAAAATTATATATATATAAACACTCAGAAGTATTTGTTTGTTTATTTATATGCGAGTTTATATGAGTAGAACGCTTTTTTAAAAAATGCAAACTGGCATTGGCAGGAAGCAAGCCCTAGCAAATCATAACTGATGATGTGCACATCACCTACTCCTAATACGAAGGCATAAACTATACATACCTTGTAACTGAAATCAGACGCTTGATCTTCTCTTGAAATAAGCCTTACACAATAATAAATATTCTTTGATTGTAAACACACTTTTGCGTGTAATATAAACAACATATTAAACGCAGCTACAAGAAATGTGCGTAAACTGGATATAGTGATATCGTGTTGTAACGTCGCTGGATTCTCCAATAGCTGGTCGGGATGTGCACTTTTGCAATGCGCCAACAAAGTATGTTTAGAACCACTCCAGCCGCATTCGTCGCCCATTGACATTATGCAGGTGTACCGTAGATATACACATTCCTCTTCATGTTGTTTCACATCAGAAAAACGTGTCAAAGCAGAACATCCGAATTCCTTATTTTTGCACGGAAACAACATGTCCTCGGCAAGGTGTTCATATGGGAAATTTCTTGTGGCTGATTGAGCATCGGGGGCTGAGCATCGGCCACACCCACTTTGCCCATTATTCATCTGTATTACGGGTCCACAGGATAAAATTCCACCACATAAGTCACACTTAAGTTTGGCCAAAATAGAACTTTTAATTTCCATCGTGTTACTGAATGATATACACTGCTTTCTTTCTAAATTCAATATTTTAATAGTATAGTTTATTATTTTATTAATTATTATACACGTTAGATAAACAATTAAAACATATTTTAGCCATACGTGGTTAGACTTTGACGTTTAACAATCTGTTTCATAGATAATACACTGATCTGTTTTTAATGATATCAGTGTTGCTAGATGAGATAAGATAACAAGATTCGGTACGTACAATGCACGTCCAGTTCGCCTTATGTGTAATATATGCGATGCGAGCAGTGCTTTTTAATTGTTATGGCCTTTTTGTTAACAATTTGAATAAATGATATAGATAATCTAACAATTTTTTGTGGATTACTATGATAAAAAATGGGTTGTGGCCAACGCGGGACTTTCTCTTACGTAGTTTTCATCAACATTTATTGATTATAAAAATATAATATTAGGAAATAATAATCCAACAGAAACAATATGAAAACCAAGCTTACCTTATATAAATGAATGGGTTGAAAATTATACCAATACCAAATTGGAATGGTTTTGAAGAACTAACTATCAAAACTAACCAATTCTCTACAGACATATTTTGAAATGTCATTTATCTAATTCAGACCATTTTGTTTTCTTGTTGAAATATTGACAGGCGCAGATGATCCGATTAATTAAGCTACATTCGAATCCATGACAACGTAAACAAGATTCTCATAATTTTCGGTAGCGGTTTTCTCGTAACTGGTACATTTATTGAAGAAACTTTTCAAACAAAAGTTGTGCGAAATATTAATATCTTTCATTATGAACGTAACTATTTTTGCCGTAAGTGCAGCCGTTATAGTGATATTGGAGATAGAACAAAAAATGCATAGAGTAAACATGCACTGCCGGTTAGAATATTCTTTTCAAAAATAGGAGGTGCACAACTAGACCATATACAAGTCTTAAGTTTGAAGTCTCATAATTTTACGTTGGACAGTTTCGGCTCTAGAGCGTTCACATACACACACACGCACACACACACACACACACACAGACGTCACTCCGAAAATAGTCACATTCGATTCAGGGAAGTTCAAAACGTGTATATCCGTTGAAATCTCGAGTTCGATTTTTTTGGTGATCCCTATACTTACTTATTACTTCGTAAAAGAAAGTAAAAACAAGATTTGGTACGCGTAAAACGCACCAATGCGTAGAGCTCGCCTTTAGGTAAGATATGCGTTGCGAGCAGTGGTTTTTAGCTCGCCGTACGTAGTACCGAAGAGGCTAAAGCATTCGGTCGTGTGTCTGTAGCATTTTCGGATCAAAAAATTTCATTAAGAAAAAGTGTTCGTCTCGTCGCCGTGATTCCGAAAATGTATATAACTTATATACTTGGATGTTAGTCGTCGCTCGCTCGTAAGACCAAATTTGTGCCCTCTACTCCTCTGAAGGTACCGGAGCGATTCACTCCAAATTTGGTACACATATTATTTGGCATCCCATTTGAATCCGCTCGCAGTTTAAATCCAATATATAAAACGTAAATAAATCTAACCTCACACCCGAACACAAATGTCAAAGTGACAATCACAGTTTAGACTTCAGACTGCCAATCTTCACACTTGAAATATGACCGCGGGAAAAAAATTCGTTGTCGGTTTATGTCGGTAAAGTTATCCTTAGTTTTCTACAGCATACAATTTTTGTTACCAACCTAAAGAACTAAAAATCCCCTAGATTTTTATTTCGCTTAATACGTGGTATTGAGACCTCAATTGTGTTTTATTTTGTGTAGAATATCAATAATTAGCCATATATAATCAAAAACTGCAGAAATATGTTCAGGAATTATGAATTATCATTAAAAACCCCCGGCTCGTAGGAACAAACAGCACGTCGTCCGACGTTTCCCTGATTTACAAAAAATCTAATTAGCTAAGACTCAAGGGAGAACTGTTTTTGTAATCTACACACTAACACCTTTCAGAAAATGTATAAAACATATAAATTCACTTAGTGCAGGAATTAAAAAAAAACATTTTCGAACGAGTGTAGTCAACGTACATTGAATAGAATCAAAATGGTGCATCTGCGACTATTTACATTTCCCCAATTTACAAAAAATCTATTCGGCTAAGATCCAAGGGAGAACTGTTTTTGTAATCTACACACTAACACCTTTCAGAAAATGAATAGAACATATAAAAACACTTAGTGCATGCATTAAAAAAAACATTTTAAAATGGAATTGGCTACTTGCAATTGTCAGTTGTTTGTTATCATTGTTAATAGACAATCGAACATAACGGTTTAATTTGAAAAATGACGTTATTTTCGCTTCTCTATTCATGATTTAGAATGTTGTGATCATCACTAAAATTCAATCCAATTGTGTATTTTCTGCAATCTGCATTGCATATGGCATTCATATTTCCCGCCACTCGTTTAGTTCAAGCTCCATACACATTGGATACACTCTTATAGCGCTTCTTTATGAAATCGACAATCTATTAGTTTATTATATATCAGAGATAATTGTTATCTATGGACAAACCCATACCACCTAACCTGTACGTTTTTACTTTCTTTTACAAAGTAATAAGTAAGTATAGGGATCACCAAAAAAATCGAACTCGAGATTTCAACGGATATACACGTTTTGAGCTTCCCTGAATCGAATGTGACTATTTTCAGAGTGACGTCTGTGTGTGTGTGTATGTGTGTGAGTGTGTGTGTGTATGTGAACGCTCTAGAGCCGAAATTGTCCAACGTAAAATTATGAAACTTCAAACTTAAGACTTGTATATGGTCTAGTTGTGCACCTCCTATTTTTGAAAAGAATATTCAAATCGGCAGTGAATGTTTACTCTATGCATTTTTTGTTCTATCTCCAATATCACTAGAACGGCTGCACTTACGACAAAAATAGTTATGTTTATAATGAAAGATATTAATATTTCGCACAACTTTTGTTTGAAAGGTTTCTTCAATAAATGTACCAATTACGAGAAAACCGCTATCGAAAATTTTAAGAATCTTGTTTACGTTGTTATGGATTCGAATGTAGCTTAATTAATCGGATCATCTGCGCCTGTCAATATTTCGACAAGAAAACAAAATGGTCTGAATTAGATAAATGACATTTCAGAATATTTCTGTAGAGAATTGGTTAGTATTGATAGTTAGTACTTCAAAACCATTACAAATTGGTATTGGTATAATTTTCAACCCATTCATTTATATAAGGTAAGCTTGGTTTTCATATTGTTTCTGTTGGATTATTATTTCCTAATATTATATTTTTATAATCAATAAATATTGATGAAAACTACGTAAAAGAAAGTCCCGCGTTGGCCAAAACCCATTTTTTTAGTTGTAACTAAATTTTCATTTATAAGTTAAAACGACAGTTATTTCTAAATTATATTAGCCAACAAATGATGGAAGTTGAAAGTTCGGTTTTGGAGAAACTTAAATGTGATTTGTGTTGTGGGATCTTATCATGTGGTCCGGTGATGCTATTAGACGATGGGAGCAGTGCGTGCGGCCGGTGTTCCGCCCCCGATACACAAGCAGCCTGGAGGAATCTCCCATACGAAATCCTCGCCGAGGACATACTGTTCCCGTGCAACAACAAGGCACTCGGCTGTTCGGTGACGTCACGTTTTTCTCAAGGGAAACTACACGAAGAAGACTGCGAGTTCCGTCGCTATACATGTGTGAAATCCACGGCTGGAGACTGCGACTGGACCGGGCCGAATCGCGACTTGTTGGCGCACTGCAAGGATACACATCCTAACCAAGTACTGGACAATTCGGTGACAATGCAACCCGATATTACAGTTTCCAGTTTGCGTACTTTCCTTATGACTGCATCGCATATGTTGTTCATTTTGCACGCCAAAGTGTGCTTGCAATCGAAGAATATGTATTATTGTATACGGTTCATCGGGAGAGAAGATCACGCTTAACATTACAGTTACAAAATCAACATATCAAATAAGAATACTGATATTACTAGAACAAAGACAATATCTTCACATGGAAGCCTTGCTCTTGAAGAACACTTGTGTACTATTTTTGATATCAACGGTCTTGTAAAGATAGTGGATGGGTTCAAAGAGGCTATTTTTAAAATAACAATCATCGATGATTTCAACCAAATGATATGCCA
Source organism: Leistus spinibarbis (assembly GCA_933228885.1). Taxonomy (NCBI): domain Eukaryota; kingdom Metazoa; phylum Arthropoda; class Insecta; order Coleoptera; family Carabidae; genus Leistus; species Leistus spinibarbis. Next base: position 4,469,330 of record OW121794.1, on the reverse strand, counting down.
CAAATGTGAAAAGAACGTTACTTCCCAACTTGCCTATAGAACCGATTCTGGTTGGTTATGTGATCATTGTATTTCTGACAAAGATTCTTGTGAATTTAAAGACAAAGGGTGTGATTTCGTAGATGTTTCTAACAAAGTCATAGATCACAAATTAGATTTTTGCGCCTACAATAAAAAATGTTATGTTTGTTCCGATAATTTTACTTTTCAAGTGAAACACCTAATATCAAAGCATAACAATATAACATATACTGCTGATAAATTGAAAATTGTAACTGTGCCAGATTTTACTAATGATTTATTTATAATTTCTGACATTGGAATACTATTTTGTCAACAAACATTTGCTAAGGATACATTTTCTTTAAAAATATTTACACCAATGCCAGCAGGCGAATTACATTTCTACAGTTGTACATTAACATTACGGAATCCGAGTACAGGTCTCATTATTGTAAAACAATTAAAGTTTGTCAATTATGACAAAGAATATGTTGACGATTTTGATTGGATTTTCGACATAAATAGACATGATTTCATGACATTTGTACATGAAAATAAGTACAAAATCAAACTGACTATCACAAAAGTCAAAAATAAATGTGTCAGCTAAACATTTCAAAAATCAGAACCGATTCTGGTTGGTTATGTGAACATTGTGTGTTCTGGCAAAGTTCCCTGTGTATTTAAAGATGACGGCTGTGATTTCGTAGATGTTTCTAACATGGAAGTAGATCATTTATTGTTTTTTGGGCCCACTATAAGGAATGCTATGTTTGTTCCAAAAAATATACTTGTCTTCAAGTTGAACAAAAAATCAAATCATTACAATCAGGGACTTGAACCCAAATCGTATATCGGTTCTGTTCCGGTTCTTCTAGATTCATAATAAGGGTTCCGATTGTAGTTCCGGTATTAAAATATTTGAACACAAAATCAAATCATTACAATCAGGGATTTGAACCCAAATCGTATATCGGTTCTGTTCCGGTTCTTCTAGATTCATAATAAGGGTATCGATTCCAGTTCCGGTATTGAAATATTTGAACACAATCAAATCATTACAATCAACCCTACGCATTGGAGCGTTTTACGCGTACCAAATCTTGTTACTTCTATACAATAGGAACATGAATTGATGAAAAATATTTATTTTTAATAACGCTTATAACTATCCTACCATAAATGAGAAATAACTTGAGAAAACTATAGTGTTCAATTTAATATAAATAATAATAATATAAAGACAAATTTAAGAATCAAACATATTTTTATTTTGTAATATTTTTGCAGTTATTGCAGAATGTTAACCTGGCAAAATCCTTATCAACAATTTGGAAACCGATCTAGACATTTCTGCGTTCTGCGGTTATTTGGAAACCAGTCTATATACATATACATGTCTTCCGTTAGTGCCAAAATGGGTTAGTATAAAAAACAATGCTTGCAAAAATATAGCTTTGAAGCATCGTAGTAATTTTGAACAAGTGAAAAGTGATGAAACATTTGTACAGACAGAACAGAACTCTTATTGATGGGAGTAGAATATCAATGAAACATATCTTACGTGACCGCCATATATAAATGTAACAGCAGATTCTGTCTATTATTTTATTGGAACAACGCTCACGTTTGACCCTGTCAGTGATTTTCTAGCTATTTCTGATATAACGGAAGCAATATGTGTACTTTGAATTATGTTCATCTGAGAAAGAACGGTGATTAAATAATACGATGTGCGGTTAAGGTTTCTTTTTAGTCGAATAACTAAACATGTTAAACCAATATGGCTGAAATTTGGAGTGAGTTCCGCCAAGAGATTCTAACTGAAAATAACCTCGTTATGCGCCAGTGGTGTCATCTGTCTGCTTTTGCAGACTTTGCAAACCACACTTTCATAATATATTATGGAATAATATTTTAATTGTATTGTTCGTAGTGCTAATTACTCACCTTATCCGCAAACATTCGCAAAACTATCGTGTGTTTATTTTATACTGAATTTAATACGATATATTATACTGAGTAGATAGCAGCTGCAAATAAATTGCATACTCTTAGTACTTCCATTTCTTTATCTGAAAATCTATGCTGAGAAGAACCAGAATGAACGCTGCCGTGCTTCTTCCACCGTTGTTCAATGTTCAGCATACACTTATTAACGCAATATACAGTTATACAGCATGTTAACTGCCAGAATCGTTTGTTTCTCTAATTGTTACGTTACGGTGGGCAACGTTGGCTGTCTATCATTTTGACTATATTCATTAGCGCGCCGTACGAAGTACAAAAGAGAAGCATTTGGTCGTGTGTCTGTAGCATTTTCGGATTAAAAAATTTAACTAACAAAAAGTGTTTGTCTCGTCGCCCTGAATCCAAAAATATATATAACTTATATACTTGGATGTTAGTCGTCGCTCGTAAGACCAAATTTGTGCTCTCAACTCCTCTCAAGATACCGAAACGATTTGAACCAAATTTGCTACACATATTATTTGGCATCCCGTTTGCATCCGTCCGCAGTTTAAAACTAATCACCCGTATCCTTCCGGAGTTATAGGGCGCCAAAATTTGAAGCCCCCCTTAATAACCCTGCCATTAGAAAAATAATTTAAACACTAAAAAATTCTACTAAAATATCTAAGATATTTTATGTTTACAAGATTTTTACTTTCTTTTACGAATCATGAAAAATTTCGAACTCGAGATTTCAACGGATATACACGTTTTGACCTTCTCTGAATCGAATGTGACTATTTTCGGAATGACGTCTGTCTGTCTCTGTGTATGTGTGGGTGTGTCTGTGAACGCTCTAGAGCCAAACCTGTCAAACGAAAAATTATGAAACTTCAAACTTAAGACTTGTATATGCCCTAGATGTGCACCTTTTATTTTTGAAAAGAATATTCAAACCGGCAGTGCATGTTTACTCTATATTTTTTTTGTTCTATCTCCAATATCACTAGAACGGCTACACTTACGGTAAAAATAGTTATGTTCATAATGAAAGATAGTATTAATATTTCGCACAACCTTTGTTTGAAAAATTTCTTCAAAAAATGTACCAGTTGTGAGAAAAATGCTACGAAACATTATAAATATCTTGTGTACGTTGCCATGGATTCGCATGTAGCTTATAAAATCTAATCAACTGTTATTTTGACAGGAAAACAAAATAGACCCAATTAGATAAATGAAATTTCAGAATATTTCTGTAGAGTATTGGTTAGTTTGACAGTATATATATATATATATATATATATATATATATATATATATATATATATATATATTATCTATATCTAGTGATAACTGTGTAAAAGAAAGTCGAATGCAGGCCACTCCAGATATTTAATATTAAGCTAAAGGTGGAGTATGAGGGGAAATTCCACTACTCGTATCGCATAATATAACTTATAAGGCGAGCTGAATGCATAGGTGCCATGTACCTAAGTTTGTTTAATTTTGATATCGCCATGCATACATGCTGCAGGCGCAGACCGAATGGGAGATTTTCATAGATTACAAATCATATATTAGAGAAAATACAGAGGATATGCGATACAAAAACAGGAGGCGAAGTGTTTTATTGGATTTGATAAGAGGTATACGAAACCGGAAGATCATGTTTCATGTGTTACGGAAAATGGAATTGGAAATTGATGCCGACGAAACTTCACATTTAATTTTCCGATACATTATTTTTGATGGGGCTGCATATTTTTTAAAGAAGATCTAAATGCAAATTCACAGAATATCAAATTTAAACGATACGTTGCCACAATTATATAATTTTGTGCATAAACGAAACTGTATGTTACAAATCGAAATATAGTCAAATTAATTATGTTAATATATAAATACTCGATTAATTTGTAGGTACCATGTACCTATACCATATACAGTCCATTCATCATCAATATAATAATACTAATAAAGTAAATTTTAATAAAATTGAATTCATATTTGTACTTGTCAGTGGCATAACAACAGACGTGTATTTATATTAGATTTCACAGGGGTTAGTATGTGATACTATTCACTTTACGAACGTGAAGAGATAAGTCTGACTGCATCTACGAACGTTTACAGAGCGATTCAAGAGGTCCGAACTACTTTTCGTAAACGCTTGTATCAGTTTTTTACATTACAAAATACGTTTATAATTTTATTTTGGTCGGACCTTTTAACACAAATACTTAACAGAGAATCAGAATGATTGAAATTATAAAATTTTCAGTACAAAATGCACAATTACATACCGGGACATTACGAATTTTTAATATGTACCTTATTGCTGTCAAATAAAAAATGTCCTTATTGACATCATTCACAAATAGCAGCATGGAATCCATTTTAATTTAGGTACAACGCACCTATGTGTTCAGTTCGCCGTGTGGATAGAATCAGCGAAAATAAAATTTGATTTTTTATGACGAAAGCATATTAATTTTTGAAAAGTATTTTGATTTAAAGTTTTGTAAACACGAACATGAATAAAATGAAGAGTTATCTAATTCATCATGGATTCTTGCAAAATGTTCATATTTGTGCAACCAGCATAGCCGAAGAGTAATACAAGTTAGCGAGCATAACAATCTAATGCCATCTATTGCTGGATAGATTAGCTATATATTGTTTTTTAAATTTATTATGGTTTCTACGCTTAAATTTGAAAATATGACAAAATATAATAGATATAAAAAGTCTTACAATTTTTTTAAATACTAAGAAAACAATTTGTGCAATTTAAAAATTCAAAATATATTTCGTTATGGCTTTTGGATTACCAATATGCAGAAATCTTGTCGACATAGAATATTGTGTAGAATTTTTGGGTGTTTTAATTAGTTTTCTAAGAGCAGCATTAAGGCGGTATCACATTACGAGGATATCGATAGTTTGACATCGATTTTGCGATGTTTTTTCAGTTTTCCGGTGTCATTTCTAATGTGATAGGGAGCAAATAATAGGCGTTTAAATATGAAACGTGTTCGTATTCCTTGGCTAATCGGTGTCCAATTATCGATGTCTTGTGTTGTGCGCATGAGCAACTGAAAGAAATGTCCCTGTTTTTGTTGTTTGCATTCATTGTAGATTTATATACTGGTCGTGTTTGTTGATAATTATATTTATTTTAAAATGGCGAATGCAAGAAAGAAAATAAAAATATCTCTGCTTGTTAACATATCATTTTTAATACCAAATTGAATACCACCACCAAGTAAAGAAATTTACTAAATTTCTGATGTCAATTTGCTAATGTGATAGAAACAGATATCGATCATCGGTATCTCCTAAAGAAGGAGGATATCGATATCCTCGTAATGTGATACCGCCTTTAAGTGGGACTCCAAATTTTGGATCGCTATAACTACGGAAATATACAGGCGATTGGATTTAAACTGCAATCGGATTCAAATTGAATGGCAATTAATATGTGTAGCAAATTTTGTGTGAATCGACTAACATCCAAGTATATGAGTTATAAATATTTTTGGATTCAGGGCGACGAGACAAACACCTTTTGTTAATGACATCTTTAGCTCTCCGTACGTAGTACCGAAGAAGTTTAAGCATTCGGTCGTGTGTCTGTAGCATTCTCGGATCAAAAAATTTCATCAAAAAAGTGTTCGTCTCGTCGCCCTGAATCCAAAAATGTATGTAACTTATATATTTGGATGTTAGTCGTCGCTCGCTCGTTCGTAAGACCAAATTTGTGCCCTCTACTCCTCTGAAGGTACCGGAGCGATTCATACCAAATTTGGTACACATATTATTGGGCATTCCATTTGAATCCGCTCGCAGTTTAAATCCAATCGCAGTTTAAATCCAATCGCCTGTATACTTCCTGGGTTATAAGCCCTCAAAATTTAGAGCCCCTATTAATACTGCCCTTATAAAAATAATTAAAACACTCAAAAATTCTACTAAAAATTCTAAGATATATTTTTTTTTAATATAATCTACAAAAAACTGCAAGACTTTTATATCTATAACATGTTTTCTAATTGTTAACCAAAAGGCCATAATAATTAATAACCACTGCTCGCAACGCATATTTTACCTAATGCGTACCAAATCATGTTTGATCCGAGAACGCTACAGACACACGACCGATTGCTTTAGCTTCTTCTGTACTTCGTACGGAGACTACGAGTTTACTTATATATCTTATAAATCGTTTTACAAGCGTTACGGTATGGTCCAGAATTGATTTATTAGGATAAATTAACATATACAAACATTGAGCTTTCGTTCTTAAAGGATAATCTCATCATTATAAGGAACAGCGTCTCTACATACTTTCAGTATATGCGGCTTCTTATTATGCAAATTACTTTGATGACAATGCAAAAAGACATTGCCAATATACGAATATTTAGGGTAATTCGAGCGTTTGGAATTTCCTCGTAAATTATGCGGGTGTTTTATAATACCTATATGCTGACAAAATATAATAGTCTATGAGAAATATAGTTCAAAGATTTCAAATGACCTGTATAGCGTTGTTGGTGAATTACCAACGAAATGTTGGAATCGTACAATACAGCAAATAATGCACTTACGAAACAGTAATTGTTAGAAAGAAATAGCGAAGCGGAACACTTTTCGCTACACCTTAGTAAATGGGGAATACTATTTTGCAGAATGTGCTAAATGTCGTAACCATGAATTGATATAATTCCGGGAATTTATTGTTTGATACTTGAGAAACACAGAATTGATTGTAGTGGCTGGAAACTTGAATTCAGTAACTAGATTTGACTAGAAAACAGTGTAATCTTTAGCTCGCAGTACGCAGTACAAAAGAGCTAAAGCATTCGGTCATGTATCTGTAGTATTCTAGGATCGGAAAATTTCCTTCACAAAAAGTGATTGTCTCTGAATCCAAAAATATATATTATTCATATACTTGGATGTTAGTCGTCGCTCGCTCGTATGATTAAATTTGTGCCCTCTATTTCTCTGAAGGTACCGGAGAGATTCACACCAAATTTGGTACATATACTATTTGGCATCTTTTTTGAATCCACTTGCAGTTTATATCTAATCGCCCGTATACTTCCCGAGTTATAGGACCCCAAAATTTAAAGCCCCCCGTAGTACTGCCCTCATAAAAATAATTAAAACATTCAAAAATTCTACTATAAATTCTAAGATATTTTATGTCTACAGGATTGGTTCATATTGCTAATCCAAAGCCCGAAAAAAAAAATTATATATTATAATTTTGAATTATAAAATATGCATAATATAATCTACAAAAATTGTAAGACTTTATATATATATATATATATATATATATATATATATATATATATCTAACATTTTTTCAAATTGTTAACCAAAAGGCTATAATAATTAAAAACCACTGCTCGCAATGCATTTCTTATTTAAAAGCGAGCTCTACGCATTGGTGCGTTTTACGCGTACCAAAGCTTGTTTTTAACTGCACACAGTCACTTATTATGAAACTCTGCTTAATGAAACTTGTTAAAATTAGTTTTAGCCTGTCAAGAAAACAATTAATGTGGAAACTGTTTTACATACTAAACTAATGATATAAAAAAGTATTGCATGTTTCAAGGAAAGTAAATGAGTAGCTGACAGATAAAATCCCGAACGGTCATTATGACTTTAATGTTTCTGTTAATGTAGTGTAACATTTATATAATTGGTGGAGCCTTAACAATACTAAATTTTACTTTAAGGGGAGGTTTACGTTAACTATGCCCAAATAAGCATGTTTTTCGTGATTTTTCTTCTCGGATTGGGTAAATAGTATCAACTCCAGATTTTTGCATTATTTTACTCATATTTTGACTAAATATTTTGATTTTATCGAACTGTTCTATGCTTTTTGTGTCGAGAAGTGGCACCTCTTCACGGTCGTCCGGGTCATCTTTAATGAAATCTGGTTTGAAAATCTTAAACTAGACAAGATTAATTGCATTGATCACGTTGAGGTCAATTGGTCGATGATTGACTAAATGGCGGCTGTTCGAAAAAAAGTCATGTATTTACTTAGATTTTTTTGACTTTGGCGGACTGCAAAAAATATTTATTAATGATGGAAATGCTTGAAAGTGGTCAAAGCTCCAACACATTTAGTGTACTTTAATTTAAAACAAAGAATACGAAAATCGCTTGATAAGTTTTTGAGTTATCTTTCCGTTCGATAAAAGAAGTTGGTTTCGAGAAAAACGCGTTTAGTTTTGAGTTCATATAATTAAAAAATTTAATAAAAACAAAAAACAATTTTTTTTTGTCGAAATATGAATAAGCAACATGCAAAATACCTGAAGTTGATATCATTTCATCAACACCAAAATTCACTTATATGCACTTATTGATTGCTCACGAACTATTTATTTGTCTCTCTTCGATTATTGATTTCTGATTGACTCACTGACCGTCTATTTATCTCTATTCACTGCATATTTATCTCTGGTCGACAGCAAACATATCCAACAAATCGTGTTTTGCACAAAACTTAATAAACTAATTAAAGCTAGGTCAACTAACAAAAAACTGTTCTGACATTTTCCCTATATTTGTTGAAAACGTATTTAAATATATGTTGGTTTTTGATTAATTTGTTTGGACATTGTATTTGTTTTTGCTTGATTTAAATATGCACAAGTTTTAGTTTGCTTGGTATGTTATAAATATCAAAATATGTATTATACTTTAATATTTAAATTACATTTTTCGCAGTAACATTGTTGAGCAAATAAGAAAAAAAAAACCTATTAAGTATCAAATTAATAATGTTTTGCTGCTATGCAGGGAAACATATTGGTCCATTTTTATATATTTTTCTCTTTTACGTCTTTTTCGTGTACCCAGGTGAGTATTAATTTGTGCCCTATCTTAAATATTTTTGGAAATGGATATGTTTACTTCTGCATACCAGCTTCTCATATATTGAACACAAGGCTTCTAGAACACATCGAAGTCTCTCCACAAGTCTCTAGAACAATCTACGAAATTCCGTTACAGTATAGACGTACCGCGAGTTCTTAATGTACTATGTATTACACTTTAGCGAAGACAATAACAGTGCGTATAATAAATGAGCTTTGGCAGTTTAATTTTAGAATAACGAAACGGTTTTATGCTTCACCAACTTAATTATGCCACGTTATGAATATCAGTGGTGTAGCCAAGCAATGCTCAGACTGTGGGGGTTTCAACTGAGATTGGTTGCGTGAAGGCATACTTTCATTACATTGAACTAGTTGATTAGTTTATAGTGATATATCTTCATATAATAATTTATGTTCATGATTAATATTTCCTTGTTTTGATTTATGGTCTAATACATTGCGAATTTTAAAAATACCACGTACTCCGTGCAAAAAGGGTGATTTGTTAAATTCCTGCTGTCAGACCTCAAACAACATCAATATATATTACTTGCAGGGTTGGTGTTGGTCGTTGTGTCACTTTATCATTTTATGTGTGACACATGTAGTAATCTACAGGCACCAATACCTTTAGCTCGCTGTACAATCTTTTTAGCTCGCTGTACGAAGTACCGAAGAATCTAAAGCTTTCGGTCGTGTGTCTGTAGCATTCTCGGATCAAAAAATATCTGTAACAAAAGTGTTTGTCTCGTCGCCCTGAATCCAAAAATATATATAATTTATATACTTGGATCTTAGTCGTCGCTCGTAAGACCAAATTTGTGCCCTCTACTCCTCTGAAGGTACCGAGCGATTCACACCAAATTTCGCATTCTCGGGTCCAAAACTTTCATTAACAAAAAGTGTTTGTCTCTTCGCCCAGAATCCTAAAATCTATATAACTTATATACTTGGATGTTAGTCGTCGCTCGCTCGTAAGGCCAAATTTGTGCCTTAATACTGCCTTTATAAAAATAATTAAAACACTCAAAAATAATTAAAACACTCAAAAATTCTACTACACATTCTAAGATATTTTATATTAGCGAGATTTTTTCATATTGTTAACCTAAAGCCCGAAAAAAATTACTAAATATTTTAATTTTGAATTTTAAATAAAATATGCACTAAATTTTATTTCACTTAATATAATCTACAAAAAAAAATGTAAGACTTTTTATATCTATAACATGTTTTCAAATTAAGAACCTAAAGGCGAACATTACGTATTGGTGCGTTTTACGCGTACCAAATCTTGTATTTATTAAGTAAACACTTTTAAACCTCAGATGTTTGAATGAAAAAAACTTATTTATTTCCACAGAATTTTGAAGAAATAAAATTATAAAAGACATGACAACATGATATTGTTATTGGTTAATTGAAGCAGTACTTTTTATTTCAAAAATATAATTTTTAATATTAATTAATAATATCTGGAGTGGCTTGCACTCGACTTCCATTTACGAAGTTTTCACTAGATATATATATATATATATATATATATATATATATATATATATATATATATATATATATATAATTATTAATTTGTTTTCTTGTCAAAATAGCAGATGATCCGATTTATTGAGCTACATGCGAATCCATGTCAACGTAAACAAGATAATTATAATGTTTCGTAGCATTTTTCTCCGAATTGGCACATTTTTTGAAGAAATTTTTCAAACAAAAGTTGTGCGAATGTTACAAACCGCTTATAACTTACTTGTAGATTTGTTGTAGTCGGAGGCTTATCGACGATATTTAAACACTGATACATTTCCTGCATGGCGTTTTATCATAATAAAACCAATAATAACACAAATACATAAGTATAAATATACAAAGATTTATACGTGACGGCCCGCGGAATCCGGACTATACTCTATTTAGGCTCTGAAATTAGAATACAGGTTTGAGTATAAAGTCAGTGAAGAGCCAGTCTATATTTCTCTCTCACACACACACACACGCACACTCACACAGAGTCATACCAAAACCCCATATATTTAACCCTCAACCGTCAACGCAAGTCAATTAGTCAACCTCATACGTAAGCGTAAAGGTTACGTATGAGGGGTCTTCCGTGCGCGACACACGCCACACTCTGACCGTCGTTGGGACCACCCTCCTGGTGAACACATCAACCAGTGGTGTCACCGTTGGGACCACCTCCTGAAGAACACATCAACCAGTGGTGTCACCGTTGGGACCCCCGAACACACCAGGCAGGCCACCGTTGGGCCCCGGATACACCAGACAGGCCAACGTTGGGCCCCCGAACACACCGTCAGCCAGGCCTTTGTCAATAGTCATCGTCCTCACATATTCAACACCACTCATATCATATATATTCAACTCTCTAGTATTATCTCAATACTCATTTAATATGTCTAGCTCATATTCTTTACTTTACTCCATAAATATATCTCAATACCAATCCGGACACTTCGTCCCATCGTCCATATATTAATATCAATAACAATTCCATAGATTAGTCTCCTTTCACACATACCAAGTCATACTCCATACATATCAACATTAATACATATTGATTCATACCAATTCATACTCAATATTAATACATATAGTAGAATATCCAAATATCATAATACGTTATAGATTAGCTATCAACCTCACTTATTGATTCATACCAATTCATACTCAATATTAATACATATAGTAGAATACCCAATTATCAATATACGTTATAGATTAGCTATCAACCTCACCTCAAATAATAATTCACAACACTTTTGTCACTCACTAAATCACTCTCAATGCACGACCTATTTCACTGTCAGATAGACTGTAATTGGTTATACGTTCTGAAATACAGAATTAAAGAAGACTGGTGTTCACATAATATCCTATTTATTAAACGAATATAGTTATAACACACATATTTAAAACGCATCGTAACACGAAACATTAACATCATTATAAACATAACTATTTTTGCCGTAAGTGTAGCTGTTCTAGTGATATTGGAGATAGAACAATGAATGTATAGAGTAAACATGCACTACCGGTTTGAATATTCTTTTCAAAAATAGAAGGTGTACATCTAGACCATATGCAAGTCTTAAGTTTGAAGTTTCATAATTTTAGGTTCGACAGTTTTACCTCTAGAGCGTTCACAGACACACACACAAACATACAGACACACACACACAAATGTCATTCCGAAAATAGTCACATTCGATTCAGGGAAGACCAAAACGTGTATATCTGTTGAAATCTCGAGTTCGAAATTTTTCATGATTACAAGACTTACTTATTACTTCGTAAAAGAAAGTAAAATATCTGGAGTGGCCTGCACTCAACTTTCTTTTACGTAGTTTTCAATAGATAGATATTAATATACATATATATCCCAAACAAACCAATTTATAATTGATTTGAATTTGAAGTACTTATCGTATTCACTCTTAAACTGTCAAACTCCACAGAAAACTCTGAAATTGTTATTTAATTATGTTAGGAAATATATAATATAAATTGATTCTATAATAATTTACCTGATACAATTTATTCTAATAAGAAATCAATATTTTAAATATTAATTCATACAGATAACTGTCAATTTAATGCTTGTTTGTTTTCAATATACAAGAAACAAATGATTTAACTCTTGGTTGATTCGATTTAATAATAGGAGGTGCACATCTAGGGTATATACAAGTCTTAAGTTTGAAGTTTCATAATTTTTCGTTCGACAGTTTTGGCCCTAGAGCGTTCACAGACACACACACACACATAGACAGACGTCATTCCGAAAATAGTCACATTCGATTCAGTGAAGGTCAAAACATGTATATCCGCTGAAATCTCGAGTTCGAAATTTTTCATGATTACAATACTTACTTATTACTCTGTAAAAGAAAGTAAAAATGGAGTGACTTTCTAGTCCTTCTCCAACCGGGCTATATTGTTATTTTAAGTTTGCCTTTAACAGTTTTGGTTCTAAGCGTTCACACACAGACAGGCGATACACACAAACACAAAGGCAAACAGATTTTTAAAATTTCGAGCTCGAATATAATTAAATATAATTTTGTAATTTTTTATATTCAATAAAACAATTTCTTTCAATGTTGTTTTAAATTATGTTATGCTAATCAATCAAGTGTGTATATACGTTTATATGATTCATTAATTTTTCTTCACAAATATATGTAGTTCAAAAATATTTGTTTCTAAAAAGAAAAAATTCCACAAGCTGATTATACTGTGAGCTGAAGACATTGGTACCTGCACCTATGCTTGATTTACGGAAAGATCATAATAAATCATAAGTTACCAACGCAACGAAACTTCAAAAATGAAAAACACCGAAATGATATCAGTTCCATAGAAATACACTTCTCCGAAAACCTTTAATTCTTTGTTTGTAATCTTACTATGTTTGATAGTGGCATGAGCCAGATAGGTACAGAAAACAAGGACAGCTTCGTTAATCTTCCGAACATTCGCGTGTGTCTGAGTCTGGTCTTGTTGAACTAATTCCACCAGTGAGACTCCCCCATTTCAATCGTGTGCGCTTGGCGTTTTCCTCGGATAATTTCACTCATATCTCTGTCTATCTGTGCTCGGGCTTACATTTTACCCTTCATCAAGCAGTTTTCACCGAAATCTCTCCCAGATAAGCGTCCATCCAGCCAGTTTTATAGCGGAACTTGAAATAAATAAAAGATTATCTACGTACATTGTAACAAAGAAGATAATGTAATAAAACAACCGCTCGCATTAATTTAAACAATTGTTAGTAAGTAATACTTTTATAAAAACATTACACATCTGAAATAGCTAGTATTCATCCTATGGTGTATAAATTTCAATAGACTTGGTTGTTAGTTGTCGTTCTTTCGTTTGCTCGTAAGATTTTTGCTCCTCTATTCTTATGAAGGTACCGGAGCGGTTTGAATAAAATTTGTTACACATATCTCATTTGAAGCCGCACGCACTTTAAATCTCATCGCTCTTATATTTCCGGAATTATGGGGCTCCAAATTTGAAGTACCCTTAATACTGCTATAATAAAATATATTTAACATTTTTACTAGACATGCTAAAATATTTTTTTCTACAAAAGGCCATAAAACATTATTAAAAATACTAAATATGTATTTTTAAATATGCATTAATTTTTAACATTTTTTCAAATTATAGTTATAGTTCTTCAAAATTTGGAGTCGCTCTTAATACTGCCTTTACGACAAATATTAAAAAATCTACATTGAATTATTTTTTTTTGTCATATTGTGTGCCCAAAACCCATAATTTTTATTTAAAATAATTATTAGCTATTTTAAAATAAGCTATAATCTATTGTAAATGTAATTTAAATATAACGTAAACAAAATTATTAATAAAACTGTCATGCAAAATTAATATATTACGATAAAATTTTAACTAATTATGAATCCATCAGTCTAAATACCCATCAAATCTTCAAATTAATATTCCAACAATCTTAATCGCAAAATACGATTTCAATACGTGTTTGTCTCTTGAATTTTGAGATTATTTTTCAAACACAACGTCAATAAATAACAATATAATTTTATCTCTTCATACTGCATTTATGTACTATTTGGATAGATTTTTCACAATTATATTATTTAATTCGAGCCACTATAAAAAAGAACAGATCCTGCCACTGATATAGTAGAAACATATAAACAAAGCGTTCTACACACACATTCATTCATACAAACAAACACGTACATCTGGGTCTTTATAAAATTGCATTTAAGTGCATTATTTCATTGTTTACCTAACAATTGTTTATATTTTAACCGGTTATAATACTGTTTTTCTTTGTTAAAATGCAAGTAGGCTGTATTGGCAATTTATTTTAAATTGTGCTATAAAAGTAGTGAAATGGACTATAGTATAAATACGAAACGAATATCTGGGAAAGATTTAAGCGTAAACTGTTTGCTGATAGAGAATAGAGTAAAACTCAAACCCGCGGTAAGACAGAGATATGAGGGAAATTCTCCGCGGAAAACGCCAAGCGCACACAATTGAAATTGTGGAGTTGCAGTGGGGAAATTAGTTCAACAAGACCAGACCGAGACACGCGAATGTTCGGAACATTAACGAAGCTGCCATCCTTGTCTTCTGCCAAACATAGTAAGATTACAAACGGAGAATAATAGCTTTTGGGAGAATTATAGATCCTCGAAACTGATATCATTACCGGTCATCTTTATTGGATATATGAAACCTTATTCCAATTCAGGGAGTTATCTTCACCCTGAAATTATAATGACATCATGCATGATTGCGAGAGGCATTTTAAAAATGATAATCTTTAACGATATTCAACAGCATAAGTTGGTATCTCCAGCAAAACAGATTTCCCGTAATTCAAATGTAGCTAGAAGGGTTAATCTTAGCTTGTGAATAATTAGGACAATGTAGTTCAAGAATCAAAAATGTTTTATTGAATATTATTTAGGAAATTAATGTGTCAAATCGTTGAGTAATGACTTCACTTCTTGTAATAATTTTTATGCCATAATGTAAAATTATACAATAAATCAAGATTTGGAACGCGTAAAACGCACCAATGCGTCTTTCAATTTTTTGTAGATAATTTTTTCGGGCTTTGAGTTAACAATCTTGTAGACATAAAATATCTTAGAAATTTTAGTAGAATTTTTAGTGTTTTAATTATTTTTATAAAGACAGTATTAAGGAGGGCTCCAAATTTTGGGACCCTATAACTCTGGAAGTATACGGGCGTTTGGATTTAAACTGCGAGCGGATTCAAATGGGATGCCAAATAATATGTGTAGCAAATTTGGTGCAAATCGCTCTAGTACGTTCAGAGGAGTAGAGGGCACCAATTTGGTCTAACGACAATTAACATCCAAGTACCTATATGAGTTATATATATTTTTGTATTCAGGGCGAAGAGACAAACACTTTTTGTTAAGGAAATTTTTTGATCCGAGAATGCTACAGACACACGACCGAGAACTGTAGTTGTTCTATACTTCGTACCGTGAGCTAAAAATTACAACTAGAAGATAAATAATATATTTATAGTTTCTTTTCTATTGCAAAATATAAATAAACAAATAAAAATGCAATTTCAATATGAAATAATATTGATGTAGTACTGCTATTTATTGCAGATATGATGGTCCATAAAAATACTAAAGCATTTCGGTTTATAAACAGTAAATGTCGGATGTATACTGAATTTAACAACTTGGACCTTATTTCTTTTATACCTTTTGTTTTTACTACCCTCGTATATAATGTCGTAATTTATTCATGGGTTTTGAGGGTGACAGATATTATAAACTTAGAAACGCGCATCGTGCTTTGTGTACAAGCAACAGAAATGCTCGATGCTTGCACATTACCAGCGCTCCTTAAAGAGGATGTATTTATAATTCATATTTGATAATCTGCGAAGGAATACAAATATGAATCTTAATTTTTAGAACAGGTACACATTTTTTAGTTTCATAAAAATGTCGTATTCTGTCTTGCGCACAAACTTACTCAAATATTTATTTAAATACATCCAATAAAATGATGAATTATTACTTTTATAAAAGTTATTACATTAAGCTTCAGTGAGGATTTTAGATACATATCTATTAAGATTAGAAGAATTACAGCTGAATATGTCACATTCAATACAGATAATATTATAATTTGAACAGATCAAATAAATTGAGGATTTAATTAAATGACTAGGTTAGGTTAGGCGCCGCGGGCACCAATTGCCCATATCATATACTGAATACAGTCTTCACTCTTCACCGATACATCTGCCTAATTGAATAAATTGACGGGAACCGAATTTCCTTGTATTCTTTTTGTAATCATGGTTACATCATATTAATAAGGCATTTCCCTTACAAGGATTATCTTCTGACACGGCTTTGTATTTTCGTTATTTTCTCCGTCGTTTGTATTGTATGAAATAAGCACATGAAAGATTTGCTATTATATTTGTTATTGGCATACAAAATAAATATATAATATATCATATGCCACTATCTGTAACCTACACAACACACAAAATACACATATATTCTTCAAATTAATATTTAAATAGATTTTTCACTATAATATTAATTACTTTGACATCTCATTTTGACTTTGGAATCGTTTTTATCTATTAAATAAAGCACTGGTGGGATAGACCTTAAATTTTAGTGTCAGTATTTTTTAAAAGTGATAAATTAAAAGCATTTTAAAATATAAAATATTTTTGCACTCCAATAAATTTTAAATTTGTAGGTCAGTTTCTTTGATTAAATACAGAAATTCAATTATTGCTGTGTCGTAAGGGAAAGATTCTTGACTTTCACGGTGCTGCTCAAGCAATTTTACATTTTAACAAAAAAAAAAAAAAAAAAAAAAATATATATATATATATATATATATATATATATATAATGAAAACTACAAGTAAGAAAGCCGCCTGAAGGACATTTCAGCTATTTTAGACAATATTATAGAAAATCTACGGATATTCTTTTAGTGTTATAGAATTATACAGAAATGTTTTCGGTGATATGAAATTTTTCAAAGATGTCAAATAAAAGTGGCAATGAAACTGAATAAAATAAAATATCTACGACATGTTAGAGCGAAAAATATTTCATATGGCTACATAATGTACATAAATTATTATCTATAAGGAAAACATCGCACCTGTCTTGCCGTAGAAACGACGATATTTATGGACATAGTAAAGGGAACGCAGGAACTATAAGTAAGAACGTTCGATCGTGCTATTATCAATACACCGGAAACACCGTGTTATATTTCCCACCGTCCAAAATACTGTCACACATACACTTTAGGGGCGGACGTGATTCTATTATTGCCAGGGAAATGTAGCTGATTACAAACGGCTAGGAGAGAATTCAAGTTGAAATCGTTTTGCATAGTTTTTACAAAGGCTATAACTGGTTCGAGTTGCGAAAAGAAATAACTAAAAAATCGCTTATTTTGAACGAGATATTATTTGTATATTTTCATTCAAATTTATTTTTGGATTTTGTTTTGATATGTTTGCTGTGGCAGTCGTGGCCGAGCGGTTAAGGCGTCTGACTTGAAATCAGATTCCCTCTGGGAGCGTAGGTTCGAATCCTACCGACTACGATCGTTAATTTTAATTGTGGCCCCTAAATAATGTAATGCCCGCCATTTAAGAAAAACCAAATTGTGTCCTCGAAAAAAAAAGATAAAAAATCCAGAAAATAGAAAAAAAAAACACAACCGAACAAAGATCTCCTTGGAACCTTTGACCTATGGATTTACACCAACTGAGCTATCGAAAGTTATATTCTATAGCCACTTCTTCTTTTCCAAGGAATTCATTTAGCTGTTCAACTGGATCTAAAAGAGATTTCTTCGAACCGGATTTGAACCAGTGACCTATGGATTCCTTTTTTAATTATGCATTCTACAGTCCACCGCTCTACCAACTGAGCTATCGAAGGTTATATTCTATAGACACTTCTTCAATTCCAAACAAATCACTTAGATGAACAACTGGATTTAAAAGAGATTTGAAGCAGTGACCTATGGATTTCTACTTCAATTATGCATTCTACAGTCCACCGCTCTACCAACTGAGCTATCGAAGGTTATATTCTAAAACCACTTCTTCAATTCCTAGGGATTCATTTAGCCATACAACTGGATCTAAAAGAGATTCCTTCGAACCGGATTTGAACCAGTGACCTATGGATTTCTACTTTAATTATGCATTCTACAGTCCACCGCTCTACCAACTGAGCTATCGAAGGTTATATTCCAAAACTACTTCTTCAATTCCTAGAGTTTCATTTAGCCGTACAACTGGATCTAAAAGAAAATGATTCGTACCGGATTTGAACCAGTTACCTATGGATTTCAACTATTATATACATTTTACCGTGGGCTTAATCACTTCGAATTTGGGTGTACATCAAAATACAAATACAATATTTAATACACAAAAATGCGTCGAATACAATCGTAATACTAATACAATTTACTAATTTCATCAAATTTTATAATGATGTTGTTGTCGATCCAATTGAAATATAAGCTACCCCATACCCGATAATTTTTAATGGTTCTGATCCAGCTTGACTGATCATTGTTTGTGAAGGCCGCAATGATCCAGTTCCTAACTGATCCCATATATCTCGGCGCAATAAACAAAGTGAAGCACCAGTATCGATTAAACAAGATTTGTCATGTCCATTAAGTTTACCGGTTACGCGAACAACTGGTGCATCTATTAAATTATCATCAAGCCCCATATCAATTGGAACTGACTCGTCGGGGTGCCGGTCAGTCCTATTTAGTTTTCCTGCTTTTTATTCGTTTCATTACTAGAGCGTTGATTTTTCCGACTAGGGCAATCTCTAGCAAAATTATTCCATAAATAGCACTCATAACAACGAAATTCGGAACCCTTACGGCGACGGACGAATGGCGATGAATTCTCTGTACTTTTTGGTTTTGATTCCACTCTAATTCTTCTAACATCAGTAGAGTATTGTCTTTCAATTAGCTGTTGTCGACGTGACGGTGATTGATGTTTTCCTGTAAAATATATTGGTTCATCCTCGTAACGCACCTGATGAGATGGCATTTTCATTTTCTTTATGGTTTTTGTAAGCACGCTTACTTCCTTTCGTAATCCGTCCAATTCTTGTGCCATTGGATTTGTTATTGAGCATAACTGAGCTGTTTGCATTCCTTCAATCCCTACGGCTGGAGGCAAATCAGTAATTCCAGCGGTAGGTGTAATATTTCGAATGTCTTCCAATGTTCTACGGATCTTTAACGCATTCTGGGTAGCTTTTACTGCTGTCGCTAGTGTTTGGGGATGTTGCCGCGCCGTTCCTTCCGCCACTTGATTGGGCAGTCCTCGATAAAACTGCCGAAGGAGTAATTGTTCTTGCGTTATTTCATTATGCTGCGGAAATGCAGTCTCTCTTATTGCGCGGAGGGTTGCAGCAAAGGTAGCTATCGTTTCTCCTTCTCGCTGTCTCCTAGTCCAAAATACCTTTTCAGAGTTATCATCATCTGGCGCAAAAGCAACAGTTAGTGCTTGACATGTTAAATCCCAATTTGTACGTGTCTCTTGTGGTAAACCGTTAAATGTTTGACGCGCCGAATCCTCTAGAAATAATGGTAATGCAATTAACATTTTTTTAGCATTCCAATCTTTTAATAACGAAAATCCTTTGAATATCTGTAGCCATTGCAACCAGTTGCCGTGGAAAAATCGTGGACAATTTACGTCAGACATTATGACAAATAAATCCAATGAACACGTTCGACTTAAATTTTCATCGTATGAAACAGACAAAATCGTCACTTATATTTGTAGGCCGAATCCCACCGCTGTCACCAATGTAGCGTGGTCTTTATTTACGAAACTTAACAGTAATACAGTTAATTATATGTTATTCAATATCTTATAGTATTTTATAGTTTTACGTATCGTTCGATTCTCCCTTGTTCTATATTCGTGTCCCGTGTCGACGCCTACGTTGCGTCCGCAAACGATCACCGTATAAACGTTCACACATTACATAATAAACAAAATCTTGAAGAGTTAATTCAAACATATTTAGTCACCTGATTGGCAGGAAAAATATATAATATTATGAATATTTAATTATTTTTAGGTTTGTTACATGTTATACGATACAAACTGAAGGAAAAACCGTGTAAGGGTAATCCCTTATTTTTATATTGTAACTATGATTTACAAGAAAATTACAAGATAATTCTCCATCCGTCAAAACTGACCTATATTCTGTGTACTATATGGGCACACGGTGCTCACGGGTGACCCTAGTAATAAATTAATTAAAATATACCGAGTGTTCTATTATTACAATACTCCACATATATTTTAAACTTATGAACGTAAAGATTCTAACAAATTCATGGCAAAGCCGTTATTTTAAATTACCAAACCGCATATTTTCCTACTCCAACTTTATTAATGACCTAAAAGAAAGCGTGTCTACAATTTTAGCACACCAGACAACAAATTAGGAATTGGAATAAAAGGACACAATTTCATCCGTGTTGAATCTTAAATAGGATGAAATTTCTATGCAAATATTTTATTTGTATAGCAGATGTCAAGCGTTAAACCGCACAAAAACTTTTGTTGAAAATATCTGCAGGATTCCAGCACGACAAATATCCATCACAGCGTCAAAAAAGCAAGCGTAACGACATGAATGGAATGGCTCATCATTTCATGTCTTTCTATTACCACACTGAAACAGGTACGTCAGAACGTTTGTCACATTAAATATTATATCCTCAAATGCTTCCAATCCATGTAGATAACTATGATTAATGAAGCTGTAAAATGGTATCATTAATATAATAACCCAGAAATGTTTGTATGTGAGTGTGTTTGTATGTGAGTGAGTGTGTATGTGTAGAACGCTTTTTTGTAAAAATGCAGATTGGCATAGACGGGGATCGAACTCACGACCTCCAGGGTAAGAGGCGAGAGTCTTCGCCACTATACCATGGCGACAGATAAGAATGTTATAAAAAATAATCAAATAGTTTATACTGAAATAAAAGACTACACAACAGCAATGAATAAATTTCTAATCAAGTAATCTGCCCTACATAAAAATAAAAGGTTATACGTCAGAATAATTCAAATGTCAATTTTAAATATATTCCGAATCTTCAAAATGCATATCGAGTTGTGTACATTGTGCCATTGTGTTTTAGCATAGGCACATGGTCACTTTTGAAACTGCCGTGGCACTGCAAAATAATAACGAATCAAAAGTCAAATCATTGAAAGTGTAGTGTAAAAAGGTTTGTAATACACATATTTTTTGAATAATCGATTCAATTAGTAAACAGAATCCGTAAGTAAATTTATATTCCCGATTTTTGTGTAATAATACACGCATGGATTTATTAAATCAACGTAAATATCTTGATTATTTTTATGTATTAATACAGAATTTGTTATTTATTTCTGCATTTCTGCAAATAAATACTGTCCGCCAGTTGTACAACTTTTTTTGACGTTGCATCGTCATTCAGAAATTCGGATAACACAACCTTTTTATACATGTTGACAAATATCGTAAATTCAAACTATAAACTTCGGCCAAGTGTATGAAGTATGAAGTGCCATCAAGTAGTACTTCAAAGTTACCGCGCATTTTCCGACTTTGTTATCAGAATGAATTGTTTCAATTTCATACATTTATGGAAATAATGATTATTAACAGTTTTAATTAACTGTCCAAATTTCAAAATCTTTAATTATTTTATTATATACTATAATTTATAGTCATTTAGAAATTAATAAAAACATGCATCCAATTATTAAATAATATAAAATATGCATTGTACAATATATTTAACTACAAATAGATGCAGAAAATAAATTTATAAATTAAATTATAAATTAACCTGATCGGCTGGAAAAATATATCAAATTATGATTTTTATTTTTAAGGTTTGCTACCTGTTAAACGATACAAACTGAAGGAAAAACCGTGTCAAGGAATCCCTTATTTTTATATTGTAATTTACAAGAAAATTCTCCACTCGTCAAAACTGACCTATATTCTGTGTACCATATGGGCACACGGTGCCCACGGGTGACCCTAGTTACAAAATAATAATTAAGCATTCATAATAATAATAATCATAATAATAATAATATATAAATATTAAAATATATTAATAAATTAGTAAATTTAAAAATCAAATTTAACTAGAAACAACAAGCATAAGTACAGGCACCAATGCCTTCAGTTTGCCATATAGAATCTATTTTGTGGAATATTTATTTTTTATTTTATTTTACGAAGTAATAAGTAAGTATAGAAGCATCAAATTAAATGGACCTCGAGATTTTAATGGAAATATTCAATTTGATAGATCCTGAATCCATTTTGACTATTTTGTTAATGATGTGTGTGAGTGTGTGTGTGTGTGTGTGTCCGTGAACGCTCTACAGTCCATACCGTTCAAATATGATGTTTTAAATTTAAGATTTGTGTACCCCAGGATAGACAATGTCTTATTCTGAAAAGGAAGTTTCAACCGGAAGTGCTCGTTTTCTTGTGTTTTTTTTTTTTAACAATCTTGACAATAGCTGCATTTACAGAAAAACTTAAATATATAACAACTCAAAATATTCTAATTTTAAACAACTTTTATTTAAAAAGTTTTCTCCTAAACTGTAGTATCATTCTCTA
The DNA here is from genome assembly GCA_933228885.1 of Leistus spinibarbis. Taxonomy (NCBI): domain Eukaryota; kingdom Metazoa; phylum Arthropoda; class Insecta; order Coleoptera; family Carabidae; genus Leistus; species Leistus spinibarbis. The sequence continues at coordinate 4,446,169 of OW121794.1, read as the reverse complement.
AAATATCTGGAGTGGCCTGCACTCGACTTTCTTTTACGCAGTTTTCACTAGATGATCCGATTTTATAAGTTAAATGCGAATCCATGGCAACGTATACAAGATATGTATAATGTTTCGTAGGAATTTTCTCGAAACTGGCACATTTTTTGAAGAAACTTTTCAAACAAAAGTTGGGCAAAATATTAATATCTTTCATTATGAACACTATTTTGGCCGTAAGTGTAGCCTTTCTAGTGATATGGGAGATAGAACAAAAAATGTATAGAGTGAACATGCACTTCCGGTTTGAATATTCTTTTCAAAAATTAGAGGTGCACATCTAGGGCATATACAAGTCTTAAGTTTGAAGTTTCATAATTTTACGTTCGACAGTATGGCTCCAGAGCGTTCACAGACACACACACACAGACGTCTCTACGTAAATAGTCACATTCGATTCAGGAAAGGTCAAAACATGTATATCCGTTGAAATCTCGAGTTCGAAATTTTTCATGATTACAATACTTACTTATTACTTCGAAAAGTAAAGTAAGAATTGCTACTTACATAATTTAAATTCTTTATTAATCAAAGTTAGCTATTACCGATAATAAATTGTTTTAGCGTTTAAGTTTGACATAAATATATAGATTGTTAATTATGGATTTATTCTGCTAAATTACATGTAAGTAAAAACTAGGTTCATTTTTCATATAACACTATAATGAATATAACACTATAATGAATATATACATATATATATATATATATATATATATATATATATATATATATATATATGTAAATAGTTTTGAAATTTCGTGATGGTAAATTTGAATAATGGAACGAAAACACATTCCGCATATCAATGCTCAAGTAATTTCGTTAAATCTCGAAAAGTATATGTTTATAAATTGGCTATTATTCAATCCTTCGTAAATTCAACTATAGTTTATACGGTAATAAGATCTATTTAAATTAAAGAAAGCTTATTTGGAAATATAGCATTTATTTAATATAACTTTACTTTGATTTGGCTGTATTCAAATATGGGATTCATTTAATAGTAGTAAACCTAAATTGATTTTGTAAATCCTTTTCGCAGTGAACATTCCAAAAATGATTGTTCCTTGAATTCTTTTTGTGCTACTGTTATTAAGTCGAATCTAGGATTATAATAAATTAACGCTTAGTTCAACTCCATTTTAAGCGTTGAAAGTGCAACTGAGCATAAATGATTCACTGCTCGATAATAAGTATGTAGATATTTCAGTGTGTGAAAATTAAATGTAATTACGTTCAGAGCAGCTGTAAAGATAAAGCATGCTGGCCAATTCTACTTGAGTTATTTTGATGGACGTCTAATATGGTGTGGAAGACAGGCGTCTTGTCAATAAATTAAATTTCATTTGTGTGGTGGATAGTTCGTTTTCGTTGATGGCCCAAGGAGCAGTTTCTTCGAAAATGTTTTGCTTCATTTTCCTCTTGGGAACAAAGTGGTTTTGCCATTTTCTACGTTAGAACAATTCTCTTACTTCTACAAAAAAGCAAAAAGGTTCAACTTCCTATTCTTTTGGATGGTTTGTATAAAAGCCGTTATCGCAGCGAGGAATAATTATTAAATACCGTCTTCAGCAAATTCATGTATTTTGAAATGTACAAATTAGTGATTTCGTTTTCACAACTTTTCCGTATATACATTTGTATAAGATAGTAAAAAGGGGGTTTACATCCCGGTTCCAAATTTTAAATATCAAAGAAGATTTTTTCTCAAACATAACTAATTTTAACATTTATACTTCGTCCAAGAAAATAAAATTCATGTTTTCGATATACAATAATATTTTAAGATCAAGGTAAAAACATCGATGTAATTTTGAAAAACATCGATATAATTTTAAATCTCTAATTACAACCACTTAGAACAAAATATCCTCTACTCAAATAAACTATTCTTGGACAACTAAAGGCATAAGTGGTTGTATGTGATAAATAGAATTACCATATGAACAAACTTAGGTACAATGCACCTATGCGTCCTGCTCATCTTATACGTAATATATGCGATGCGAGCAGTGCTTTTTAAATATTATGGCTTTTTGGTGTTATAGATATAAAAAGTCTTAATTTTTTTGTAAATTATTTTGATAAAAAGAAATACTTAGGTACAACGCATATATGCATCCAGCTCGCCTTTTACGTAATATATGCAATGCGAGCAATGGATTTTAATTATTATGGCCTTTTGGTTAACAATTTGATAATATGTTATATATTATATATATATATATATATATATATATATATATATATATATATATATATATATATATATATAAATACAGTTTTACATTTTTTTTTGTAGATTATTTTGATAAAATAACAAACTTAGGTACAACACACCTATGCATCCAGCTCGCCTTATGAGTAATATATGCGATTCGAGCAGCGGTTTATAATTATTATGGCCTTTTGGTTAACTTTGAAAGAATTGTTATAGATATAAAGAGTCTTACAATTTTTTATAGATTATTTTGATAAAAAAACAAACTTAGGTACAACACACCTATGCGTCCAGCTCGCCTTATGAGTAATATATGCGATTCGAGGAGCGGGTTTTAATTTTTATGGCCTTTTGGTTAACAATTTGATAAAATGTTATATATATATATAGGGTTTTAAATTTTTTTGTAGATTATTTCGATAAAAAAAAACAAACGTAGGTACAACGCACCTATGCGCTCAGCTGGCTTTATACGTAATATATGCGATTCGAGCACTGGTATTTAATAATTAAGGCCCTTTAGTAAACAATTTGAAAAAAATTATATATATAAAAAGTCTTACAATTATTTGAAGACTACTTTGATAAAAGAATTTGAGTGCATAATTTAAAATTCCAAACTATAATATTTATTATTTTTTTTGGGCTTTGGATTAACAATATGAAAAAATCTTGTAGACATAAAGTATCTTAGAATATTTAGTAGAATTTTTGGGTGTTTTAATTATTTTTATAAGGGCATAATTAAAAGGGGTTTCAAATTTTGGGGCCCTATAACTTGGGAAGTATGCGAGCGGATTCAAATGGGATGCCAAATAATATGTGTAGCAAATTTGGTGTGAATCGCTCCGATACCTTTTGGAATCAGAGCGACGAGACAAACACTTTTTGTTAAGGAAATTTTTTGATCCAAGAATGCCTATTGCTTTAGCTTCTTCGGTACTTCGTACGGCGAGCTAAAAGTGGACAATAATCCCGGTTTGTTACAACAAACCTCATTTTATCGTTGTCGTAAATAAACCGAATAATTTAATACGTTGTAATAACAACCATGCTTGTTTGATGTATTATTCGACAAATATACATATTTGTTCTATCGTTGGCAATTATCTTAATATTACATGTGACATAAACCAAACATTCACATTAACAGCCACAACCCTAATGGTGCGATTCTGCGTCAGTCTATAGGTCTATAAGGAGAAACTGTAAGATTTTGAAAAAGCTATAGTTCTTAAATGGAGACATATTTTAATATTATTAATTACATATCATGTATTATGTTCGATATATCTTAAAGAATCAGTTTAGAATTGATTTGCAATTCAATTAATATATATATATATATATATATATATATATATATATATATATATATATATTACACTATCAATATTTTACAGATTTTACTTATATATGTATAAATTTGCTCAAAATTGCACCATATGTGATTCAGTCAGCGCGTGCTAGTGTACCGTGGTCCATAACATTAATCGCGAATAGTATAGACATTAGACAGTGAGATCTAAAGCGTGCGAGCATGTTTTGATGAATAAGTGCTCATCATTAATATAATTACCCAGAAATGTATGTGAGTAAGTGTGTATGTGTAGAACGCTTATTTGTAAAAATGCAAATTGGCATAGACGGGGATCGAACTCACGACCTCCAGCGTAATAGGCGAGAGTCTTAGCCACTATGCCATGGCGACAGATAAGAATGATATATAATATCAAATAGTTTATACTGAAATAAAAAAATACACAACAGCAATTAATAAATTTCTAATCAAGTAATCTGCCCTACGTAAAAATTAAAGGTAATACGTCAGAATAATTCAAATGTCAATTTTAAGTATATTCCGAATCTTCAAAATGCATATTGAGTTGTGTACATTGTGCCATTGTATTTTAGCATAGGACCCATTATCACTTTTAAAACTGCCGTGGCACTGCAAAATTCAGAATCTAGCCTGATTATTTGATTCAAAAATAATAACGAATCAAATGTCAAATCATTGAAAGTGTTGTGTAAAAATGTTTGTAATACACATATTTTTGGAATAATCGATTCAATTAGAAAACAGAAACCGTAAGTAAATTTATAATGCCGATTTTTGTGTAATAATACATGCATGGAGACTGTTTTAATGCAAGTGTACAAATGTTCAAAATATTGTTTGTATTATTCAGTTGGCAGTAATACCGCAGTTACAACATTTAATAAAAGCAATAGACAAATTATTAAGTTATATTATATTAAATTTTGAAACAACCAAGTGTGTTTTATTCAAATATTCCTTTATTAAATATTCATATTTTTATATGATTTACAAGAAAATTCTCCACCCGTCAAAACTGACCTATATTCTGTGTACCATATAGACACACGGTGCCCACGGGTGACCCTAGTATATAAGAATTATGTAAATTAGATTTGACACATTAATAGAAATTCCAAATGTTATCTTTGTGCGGAACAATACTTGCTTTAATAATACATCTCGCTATACTGGTACGATATAGGCTAGATCTGCACAGCGCATACTCCGTCAGGATGTTTCATCTGGGGGCGCGTCCTTTTAGTAGCTCGCGGTCTTTTGTCGATGCCACAGCCAATTTCAAATGTAATTCGACTCCTCATTCGCGGGAAATAGCAGAAATATTTCATAATTAGCATATCAATCACCATAAACAATCCACAATACTGTGAATTTATTATTTACTGGTCAATAATATAAAATTATTATATTAGACTACAAATGTGCACTGGATTCAATATATAAATTTATTAAATAAATGAACTATTTCTACTAATATATACGTGCATAAAAATGTGATGTTTAGTTTTGTCCAGGAATAAACGTGAACTGTTAAATATGTTGATGGGCTATCTCATAAGTTTTTACCTGTTCTTTTTATTGGATACTATTTCAAGCATAGGTATGTATTATTAAAAATAGATTAGTTACGCATTCCCATGAATTAGCAATTCAATCAACATGAACTTCATGAACTGATAAACAAAATTCTCCATTTTTCACATTAGTGGATAAGTTTCATTGTATAGACATTAATTTACTATGAAACAAACATACTTTTTCCAACGCAGAAACAAATATTTAATTATCGCTTCTAAAATGAAAACATTTCTTAATTTTGGGTAATTTATAAACTTATTTCAAATTTAATATTAATAAAAACTACGCTGAGTGTAGTTTGAAAATAGTTATATATTTTTAGTTTCTTATACGATGTATTTAAGGAAGTAATCATGAAAATTTTCGAACTTGAGATTTTAATGGAAATACACGTTTTGATCATACCTGAATCGAATCTGACTATTTTCTGTATAACATTTCTGTGTGTGTGTGCGTGTATACGCTCTAGAGCTAAGACTATTGCAGGTAAAATAATGAAACTTTAAACTATTAACGTTGCCGATACATTTTAACTTGTAATATTGATTCTGTTCACGACAGTCTTTCTTAAATTTAATTTAAAATAAAGAAATATATTAAATAGATAGTGGAAGTATGAGAACGTCGAGTGAATACCACTTTAGCTATTTAGATATTTAAATATTGAGTTTTGTAATTATCAGCAGTTGACTGCGCGCATTTATAAACCAACTTGTGAAAATGCACAATTTTATGTGATGGTTGTCTTGATAAATATTAGTATTTTTAGTTCGCCGTACGAAGTACCGAAGAAGCTAAAGCAATCGGTCGTGTGTCTGTAGCAATCTCGAATCAAAAAATCACCGAAAAAGAGTTTGTCTTGTCGCCCTGAATCAAAAAAAAAATATATAACTGGATGTTAGTCGTCGCTCGTAAGACCAAATGTGTGCCCTCTACTTTGGAGCGATTTCAACCAAATTTGGTACACATATTATTTGGCATCCCATTTGAATCCGCTCGCAGTTTAAATCCAATCGCCCGTATACTTCACGAGTTATAGGGCCCCAAAATTTAAAGCCCCCGTTAATATTGGTTTATAAAAATAATTAAAACACCTGAAAATTCTACAATATTCTAAGATATCATATTGTTAACCCAAAGGCCGAAAAAATTTATTAAATATAATAATTTTTTATTTTAAAATATCCACTAAAATTTCTTTTTTATCAAAGTAATCTACAAAAAATGTAAGACTTTTTATATCTATAACATTTTTTCAAATTGTTAACCAAAAGGCCATAATAATTAAAATCCACTGCTCGCAACGCATATCTTACTTAAAGGCTCTACGCATTGCCGGGTTCTACGCGTAACAAATCTTGTTAATATTATAATTAAATTGATAATTATTTTTCAGAATTATTTGACACAATTAACTTTTCTTCAAAAATCAGAAGAGATTGAGCGAACGACTGATCTCGTATATCCATACTTATTGTGTAAAAATAAATTAATTCCGAGAATATTACAGGCACTCGACTGAACACTATAGTTCTCTTGCAGTAACCGACGAGCTAATTAAAGACGAGAAGTTTAATTCAAACCGTAGTACCATACAAATTCAACCAACAGTGTTGAACTTTTTATCCACTACTAATGTAAAGTTTTTGAATTTGTCTAATTAGTACGTAATCCTATTACCTATTGAAATTATACGTTCCAAATTATTATTTAAAAACATTTAATTAAAATAATGGTCATCAATTATCGTTAACTTGAGCTCATGTCGCATTTTCTAATTGTTATATTTTTGTAAACTTCACTATCGGGATTTTCTATTTTCAAGCAATTTACTAATGAATAGTGACTAAGGGTACTTGTAAGATATCGGGAAAACTTCATAATTATGCCAAGTGGATGCAGTAAAGCGATGTCAAGGAAGAATTTGAGAAATATGATGCGTAGGACATTTAAGCGTTGCAGTGAAGCAACAAAATTGCTTGGGTAGAACATAAAAGTTTGTCACGCTAATATTACCAGATGAGACAATTATTAAACCGACGCGACATGTATTATCTATCCAGGATATGAATTGAAAAATCAATAAAAATCTGCAGTGCCCTAAACTGGACTTTCTTGTCTGTATAATCATAAAAATTTCGCACCTTGACCGGGCTGTTCGAGTTGTGAAAAGAAGTAACCAAAAAGTCGCTTAAACACTTAAATCATTAAAATTTATTTTACGAATTTGTTTTGTTAAGTTTGCATGTGGCAGTCGTGGCCGAGCGGTTAAGGCCGAGGGGCGCATCACTTTCGAAAATTCGTACACATAAATTCCAATTCCATTAAATTCTTGAAATTCCAATAAATTCCATAAATTCCAAAAAAATTCTAAATAAATTCTATAAATTCCAATGAATTCCATAAATTCCAATAAATTCAAATGAATTCCATAAATTCTATAAATTACAATGAATTCCAATAAATCTTCAAGGCCATCAGTATGAACAACGAATACCTAATGTTTTACTCTCTCATGTTTGTATGCATAAGAGAAGGATGGATAGAGTACCCATACGTCGCGCGGGTTTTCGTGATTTCAGAATAAAGTACAGACATCCTCCGCTAGTCAGTCGTTGTTGTGTGCAACGCAATGTATGTATAACATATGTTCAATATTATATAATATTTTTTATTGAGCACATAGGCGTTCGACGAAATTTCTACCGTATTTCCACATTATTGTGCAATTGTTTCTGCTTCTGTCAGTTCTTAGTTTGTGCAATATTTATTTCGTTTTGATTGATTTCGTGTGTTCTATTCGTTAAATTTTGTGTTATTGCTTTCAACAAAATTAAAAGTTTATTATGTGCCTCATGTCCTACACCACTGCAATTAACAAAATTGGCGGAGCTAAAATCTTGAGTCGTATGTAGTGATGTAAAATACCCGGGTATTTATTTTTCAAGGTAAATACCCATGGTATATACCTAGGGTAAATACCCATTTATTTACCCATAAGTATTTATTGATTAAAAATAGTAAAAATATGGGTATTAAAATTCATTGAAAAATATTTAAAGTCGCGTAAAAGTATTACATATTTTTATTATTAAATAAAATAAAAACAATAGGAACTTCACAAAAATAAAAAATAAATTATTCTAAACATGTATTTTATGTTATGTTAGTAACTGCCGATCGTTCAGGCAAATTCGACCTGCAATTGCATGATCAAGAGCTCACTAACGGCTATGAACTTGTTAAGACATGTTTCGTAGAAGTTTTACTTATTTGTAGTTACATTGTAATCAAAATTTTTTTTGGGTAGGTAGACCTCGGGTAAATACCCAAATAGACCTCGGGTAAATACCGGGTAAATACCCAAATTTTATTTACCTATCCATTGGGTATTTACCCGACTCACATCACTAGTCGTATGGTGTACGAGTATGTTTGACCTTGGGGTGACATCTTTTAAAAATTCAACTGTACCTGGCAACGGGTAGAGTTCGCGATGGTGGAACGAAGAAAAGAACGCCGAACAATTAATTTTTCTTTGTCGAAATACTTTTTCTATATTTTATACTAGTTTACTTATATATGATAGAATATATATTAATTTAGTATACTTTTATATATTTACACTTTAATGTATTATAACTCTTATTTAGTTACTGATGTGTAATAAACTTTATTAAATTTATTTATTATTAATTTTGAATTGTTATTTTATATTGTGGGGCAAAAATCTTATAATATAAGGAATCCTTGAAAATTCAATATTTATACAATTTAGATCACGTATGAGAATACAAAATTTGTTTGCAATATTTTGCCAATATTGATGAAAAATATAAATCCCATATTAAACTACAATATTCTAGGTATATAGTACTATAGCGTGTTTCTTCGCTTTATGATCATGATTTTCTAAATCATGATTCCCAGATCGAGATTGGTTTGAACTATGATTAAATATAATAGTCAAAGAAACATCGCGATTAAATCATGATTCGAGCGTACGTTTTCTAAACGTCAAATTTAGGTACTGTTAGTTATTAACCCCAAATAAATCTTTAATTTGAATTCACTCAATTCAAATTAAAGATGTATTTGGGGTTAATAAATAACAGTACCTAAATTTGACGTTTAGAAAACGTACGCTCGAATCATGATTTAGAAAATCATGATCATAAAGCGAAGAAACACGCTTAATATTGTTGTGCTACTGGGGTAAATATCTATGAATTCTGTAAATTCCATTAAATTCCAACAAATTCCAAAAAATTATATAAATTTCAATGAATTCCAATGAATTCCGATAAATTCCAGTGAATTCCATAAATTCCAATTAATTCCAAAATTTTGTACACCTAATTCCAAAGTGATGCGCCCCTCGGTTAAGGCGTCTGACTAGAAATCAGATTCCCTCTGGGAGCGTAGGTTCGAATCCTATCGACTGCGTTCGTTAATTTTAATTGTGGCCCCTAAAAATGTAAAGCCGTTAAAGAAACCAAATTGTTTTGATTATTCCCATTTCAGAAAAGAAAAGAAATTGTATTCGATTTTCTTATACGTAGTATTTACTTAACCAAAAAATACTCCATAGCAATACTATGATATTGTACCATTTAGCTAATTATTTTAATACGTTATCAAATACACGCAGACATACATACACACATACACATTATGAAAATGTCAACTTCGAAAGTTTTCATGATTACAATACTTCCTTTTAGACTTCGTTCACATGAAAGTAAATAGCAAAGTTTAAACTACTGGAATAATATTTAAACGAAATCTTTTAAAAGTTTTGTTTGGGAAACAGAGTAAAGTGTTTAACTGCATTTTGAGAGCGCTGCTTTTAACACCTTAAACAACAACCGTAGAAATTAACTTTTGAACTTGTAACCAAGTTTTCGTATGGGTGTTGTGTGTTGTCACTTGTAGTTGTTGCAATTGTACGGAGAGTAAACATTCTCATACATGTTTCAAGAGTTCAAGTCTCAATAGTCGTCAAGTTTTGGTCGCCGCAAACGTGAAAAGACCTTTTCCAACTGAAAATTGTCTAAATAAATAATGTCGTAGGTCGGAGCTTCGGCCAAAGGTTAAACTTTATATGCCTGGATACAAAATAACTTGGTAATATTACAATACATATTTATCGATATTCGTTCTATATTTATTATAGTATAATCTAAGGGTAAACCACATTTACAGTCTGTACAAGTACAGCCTATAAAAACAAGCTTAGGTACAACGCACCTATGCGTTCAGCTTGGTTTAACAATATAAGAAATCTTGTAGACATAAAATATCTTGTTAATTGTTAGTAAAAGTTTAGGGTGCTTTAATTATTTTTGTAAGGGCAGTATTAAGGGGGTCTCCAAATTTTGGGGGCCTATAACTCGAGAAGTATACGGGCGATTGGATTTTAACTGCGAGCGGATTCAAATGGGATGCCAAATAATATGTGTACCAAATTTGGTGTGAATCGCTCCGGTACCTTCAGAGGATTAGAGGGCACAAATTTGGTTTTATGAGCGAGCTACGACTAACATCCAAGTATATAATTTATATATATTTTTGGAAAAAATCACAATCACTTTTTGTTAAAAAAAATTTTGATCCGAGAATGCTACAGACACACGAACGAATGCTTTAGTATCTTCGGTACTTCGTACGGTGAGCTAAAAATGTTATATTATACCATCCCAAGTACCATACCGCTATAAAGATATATTCATTAATGGATTCATATTTAAGTACAATTAATTACATAAATCATGTATTGTGTCTATAAATGGCAATTCAATTAAAATATGTTTCACCCTATATTTTCCAGAATCTTCTTATAGATGTATAAATTTGCTCATATTTGCACCGTAAGTCTATGTTTGTAATACCGCAATATTTAATTTTATTGCAATTATTTTCAATACATTTTTACTAATATATACGGTAAGAAAAAAGAGTTTTGTGGAAGGACTTATTTTATTGTAATAATCGCCCGAAATCAATGACTAAATTGCTCTCCCACTTGACACTAATGCTTTTATTCGAGCATTAACATCAAAGTGGAATCCAATTACGGAATGTAATTGGCTGACTGGACTGCTTACAGATTCCGAATAATGGTGCCGCTCATATCAATTATATTTTTATTTTTGGCCTGTTACCAAACGCCGGAATATACTGTCTGGTCATTCAAACGTAATTGGGCGTCAAACATCATTATTTTCAAAATGTGTCAAGCAATTTAAAACATTATCAGATACACACCCTATGTTTATCTAATTTATAATGTGGTGGTAGAGTAACTGCTCATTAAATATCGTTATCAATCGCGACAGGCATCAATCCACTCTTAATATGGTTAATCAGGAGGGATCATCCAATTAATGAGATTGTATATCAATTTATAAGTCATTACATTTATTTCTTGTTAAACACCCTTATCAATAATTTAACCTAACCTAAAATACTAGTGTGGTCTTCACTCAACTTTCTTGTCCTTTCAATCGCTGTAATTATTATTAAGTTATATTTTATTTTAAATTCAATCTACGATAGGTATGAAACAAAATCAATATATATTGTAACTAGGGAAACGTAAATAGATAGTATAGTCAACGATAACCGCCTGTTCTTATAACGCGGTTTCCATATAACGCTAAGCGAAAATTCCGACAACATTCTAACCACTTGGCAAAATGGCTTAAAAAGTTTATATATTGCATTACATTTAATTTACTCTGTATTATATTTAATAAACCGAAACCCAAATATGTAAAAATACAAATATTCATTGCCATTTGTATTATAATTATATTTTTATAAAACGTATTCTTCAAAAGTTGGTGCATTTAGAATGACATTTTTACTTTCTTTTACGAAGTAATAAGTAAGTATTGTTTTATATGTCTGATTTATGTACAATTTATTAATTTCTAAAATTCACTTAACGTGGTTTCTATATAACGCGGTACGAATTAACCTGATCTCTATTAATTCCAAGTATCTTATAGCACTGATTTCATATATCACGGCAGTGGTTTCTATATTACGCGGTAGGAATTAATCTGATTTGTATTAATTCCGAGTTAGCACGGTTCCATATAACGCGATACAAATTAATTACGTTATAGGAGGGTTGACTGTAGCCATTTTTATATTTAAATCAAAACCATTTATTAAATAGCAGTTTTTTCTATACATTAATATATACTTTTAGGAATGTATATAATAAAATCTCCATTACTCCCTTTGATATTAGCACCTAAGCGCGTGCTCAAAAATGATTAAAGAAAGAAAAGCGCGCTGCGGTGCCCACGATTGGTTGGTTCACCCAAAACAAAAAAACCCAAACGGCATTTGAAAATATATACTTATATCTTGTTCGTCTTCTACGGAAAAGTTTTGAAAGCAAAAATTAAAAAAATTACAGTTCGCTACTTTTCTCAAACTTCAAAACTGGATGTAAAGAAATCTATGCCGTTTCAAGAAGTGATTCTAGAAGACGAAGTTGGTATTCAATTGGAAAACAATCATAAAGAAAATTCAGCCTGATCAGTCATATACTTATTCTGAAATCTTGGGCACCGCCTAAAAATCAATATTTTGACCCCCAAAAACCAGAAAGGCGCCTTAACCAAAAGGCCTTAATAATTAAAAACAATTATATTTTAAGTTTGCTGCTCGCATCGCATATATTATTTATAAGGCGAGCTGAACGCATAGGTGCGTTGTACCTAAGCTTATTAAAATATTTGCAACTATTAACTTTCTTGCTTACTTACGTACTACGGAAGTATTAAATTCATTAAGATTTTCGAACATCTTTTGGGACCTACAAATTTAGAAATATTAAATATTATTTTATCATTACTGGTTATTGCTGCAGGGCGCTTACAGATACACACAGATTTGTGGACAAACACATGCACACACACACACACGCACAGACGTTATCTCGTAAATAATCAATATCGATTCAGGTATTCTTCATTGAAATCTTGTGTTCGAAATTTTCCTTGATTACTGCGTATGATAAAGTAAGAAGGGATTCTACCATTTAATATAATTGCTAATTAATATTGAAAGTATATCTGTACAATCTGTTTGACCTACATAAGCGACATCACCAAAGTTAATATTCATATTGCGACCCTTCCTATGTTAATTGTAATGCATTTATACAAATGCTAATGTTCATTTTGAAACTTTGTATTTATAGGCTATGTATCTGGACTCCGTCTGCTTAAACTGCAAGCACCATCCCAAGCCGAACCTCGCAGTGACCTTTCCCTCGACTGTCTCTTCGACATGGGAAACGAAGAGTTGTACTCAGTAAAGTGGTACAAAGATGATCAGGAATTTTTTCGTTATACACCAAGTCAACATCCTTCGCTGAGATCATTCCCAGTCGCTGGTGTCCATCTAATTGGGAAAGGCGGCGATTGCACCAACAGCCAATGTTCAGTGCATTTGACTCAATTAACATCAGCGCACAGTAGTGGTTCATATCGCTGTGAGGTGTCTACAGAAGCACCCACATTCCGCGTTGTATTTGAAACCGCAAACTTGATAGTAGCAGCAGTGGGTAGACATGCACCTGTAGTCGATGGGGTAAAATCCACGTATTCATTAGGTGATGTTGTGCATGGAAACTGTACGACAGCGCCAGCTGATCCAGCACCGAAGATTTCGTGGTTAATCAACGGAAAACCTGCGCCTGCAATTTCACTTGGTCAACCGAAAACATCACCGCCAAATGAAGATGGCCTGATCGTTCAGTCGATGATGTTGCGTTTTCATGCAGATCGACGGCATTTTGTGGAGCCCAGCAGTATAATGGAATTAAAGTGTGTTGCTAGTATGCCTGGTTTGCTAGCGAAAGATCTAGTAACTACAGTTTCTTCGGTAATGCGCGAATCGGAACAAAATGCGATTAGTCAGAAGTTGGAGTTGGCTAATAATTTCGGTAAGAACTTATAAATTGCTATTAGCATACTTATTTTGCATACTAATTTTGTATTTAAAGAATATTTCTACTACAATATTTTATATGGAAGTTGACAATATTGTTGATAGTTATATTCGGGTCTTGAAACATTATGCTGTATGGATTTGAATGAAACAAAATCTGTTCAAAATTCAAATAAATACAAGTATCAATCCTTCAGCTTACAGTATAACGATTTTTAGGTCGCTGTACGAAATACTGAAGAAGCTATAGCATTTGTTCGTGTGTCTGTAACATTCTCGGATCAAAAAATTTCACTAACAAAAAGTATTTGTCTCGTCGTCTTGAATCCAAAAATACATATAACTGTGATAATTGTCTTGATAAAGTACCGAAGAAGCTAAAGCATCTGGTCGTGTGTCTGTAGCATTCTTGAATCAAAATACTTACCAAAAAGTGTTGGTCTCGTCGCCCTGAATCCAAAAATATATATAACTTATATACTTGGATGTTAGTCGTCGCTCGTAAGAGCAAATTTGTACCCTCTACTCCTCTGAAGGTACAGGAGCGATTCACACCAAATTTGGTACACATATTACTTAGCATCCCATCCCAATCCGCTCGCAGTTTAAATCCAATCGCCCGTATACTTTCCAAGTTATGACTGGTTACATTTATGCTTCCATAAATTCAAGACATATCGACAACGTTTCAAAGCATACAAAATATTTTTTGTTGTAGAGCGATGACAGGCACACAGACAAACACACAGACATCAGTTCGAAACTAGTCAGAAACGTTTCAGGGAGGGTCAAAACGTGTATATGCGTTAAAATCTCGGGTCAAAATATTTTCGTGATATCAAAATTATTATTTTTAATATTTTTACTATGGTCTTTGAATTCACAATCTAATAAAATCTGGAGTGGTCTTCATTCGACTCTCTTGTCTTTTCACTATCTGTATTATATGCCAAGGAACATAGATTAAATCTTTGTTCCTTGATAATGCTTAATTTTGTTTTAAATACACAGTACGATTGCTACGAAACAGAATCATATGTACTTAAACTAGGAATACCTAAAATAACAACTTTCAAAGGCGATTTATCGGTAAATGGTGAAGCTACATCGTGTTGTGCTACTGGAAAATGTAAAGTTTTGATTTGCCACCCGGTATATACCAATATTTTTGTAAACAGCAACACATAGGTATATTTGTATGAAAAAACCGGTCAAAATTATTTTATAGAATTTATTCAAATATTATTAAATAAAAAACAATATTGTTTGATAATACGCTGTATTTTCAAAAACTTGTATACGTATTACAATATTTAGGGGTTTTTCTAGTGCTAAAACCGTATAATGAGACCATTTTTTAAATCGATGCCAAATGAAGAGGAATAAAGATAAATACACGATTTTTGGTACACATCTTTATTATATGTGATATTTAAGTATTATATTAAACATAAAAAAAATTATTGCCGGTTGAACACATGTAAATATTATCTCCGCAATACATTTTACAGACAAAGTGTAAAGTTTATTTGCAGTAATCAGTTATCAAAATTTTACAAAAAACAATTTAAGCTACTATAATTAGCTTTAATTTGGTTCAAGGCATATATTGAAGAGTATATTTTAAACAAGACTATTTGAAGAGCGTGATCCTTTCAGGGTTACGTTCAAATGCACCTAACATTAATTGTATCTCAGCAACGATGAGCCTAAACAAATTTTGATTACATGAATTATTTTTGTAATCCTCTTTGAGTAATTTGCCAATCAATGTTTTTGCTTGAAAATCAACGTTTTCAACCCCCTGTAACTAGGCGGATATTAAAGCGAAATTAACGTTATAGGGTTTTTTTGGAGTAGAATTCGACGATCGACACGTTTAAATAGTCACTTTCTTCCTTTTTTTTTGAACCCCCTGAGTTGGGGTGTAATTTACCCACTTCCAACGAGAAAACAAACTAATTATTTTTAAATATTTCATATTTGTCCCATTTTTAATCAAATTATCAAAAAGAAAAATTAGGTCCGAAGTGAAACGACCAAATGACTGTACTTTGCTCTTAATATTTAAACTAATGGAATACAAAATGGCGGAGGAGTGCGGAAAATTTGTCTTCGAAATTGATTCAAGAATAGTCTAAATATTATGCGTGTACAAAAGAAATAACGCGACAAGGCGCGACAGATACTCAAAAACACTTTTATACGAAAGTTTGATGAAAAAAATATCACACATTTATAGGACTTACAAATATTATTCGTAAACTTATTATTTTAATTGCAAATTAAATATTGATTCAAAGTAAAGTACATACCTTCTCCTTCCATATCAAAAACGTTTTTGTTTTACAAAAATGCAAAGAGCAACAAAGGGGTTAAACAAAATGTAATTTTTTTGCCCGTAGCTGTACAAAATGGTATTCAAAACAAAATACATTGGCGTCATGTAGACATGCACAATTCATGCATGATTGCCAAAATTTGTACCACTTTGATAACCCAAAATACACCGGATCATGTTTTCCTTGATGTACAGCCAACAAAAACAAACAAAGGTGCAGGTACCAATATATTAAATGTCTAATAATTTGTTGAAGATTTTTTGATAACTGCTATTTTTTTTTAATGATTCTTTAAGGAGTGATGTTTGTGTGCAGCCGATAAACTCTCTGACACTTTTTATACAACGTATTTTGTATGCTACAGAATAAATTTGATTGTGAAAGTAACATCGGTTGTAAGAAAAATGCTGAATTCTCTACTCATTTTTAACTCAAATATAGTTTTAAATAAAAGTAATCAACATGTTGTTGTATGAAAAGAAATATCTATTTGAATATTAATACACGAAACAATGTTTAAAATAATGCAATTTGTAATAACTAACAGTTTAAAATATTAATAATTTAAAAATAAAATTCAATAACAGATACGGCCCCTTGTAGTTATAAGTAATAACTTCTGTAGAATATTAGTTAATATATTAGTATAAATGTGGATAATAATTCTGTAAAATGGAATATTGGAAGATCTTATTATTGCAAGAATATTTCAGCAAGTGTAGAGCCTTTAATTACGTGTAAGTAATTTGTTAATTGTTACTTTTTAGATCAATATCTTCAACTTTTATATACATATTTTTTCCTCTCGCGTTATGGTAGAGCTATGTAAAAAAATAGCTATATTTTATGTTCCGGTTAGTTATGTTAAACTCGGTCCGGTACCTTCAGAGATGCGTTCACAAAGTTGGTCTTACGAGCGAGCGACATAATCTAAGTATATAAGTTATATAAATTTTTGGCATCAAGACGATGAAACAAAAACTTTCTGTATTTGTAATATTTTGATACGAGAATGTTACAGACACACGACCATACAGTATACCTGTCTTGTACTATCGTACGATGAGCTAAACATAGTTTGAATGCCTCATTTGCATACTAATACTCAAATATAACTTGAGTAATTTTTCTTGAAATCTATTTTATATAAATTGTGCAGTATGACTTCTATTATTAGACATTAATGCAAAGTTTTTTTTTTTAACATTTGTGGCATCCCAACATGATACACGACCTTAATTCGTTTTTTATGCTTGGGTTTTCACTGAAACGTGTACCCAGGAGACCTATTCTGTAATATAGCGACGCATTGACATCGGTATAAAATTTAATCGTGTTTGTTCTTGTAGATAAATCACCAACAATGTGGTTAAAATTTAATCATACTAGAGCAAATAATTTATTTTAACGACATAAAACAACTGGGACCAGAGTTTTGCTACCGCGCGTCTAAATTGAGCTGCCCACTTTGGCCCTGGACATCTTCGCCGGGGCTGAACGTACCCGACTTTAAAAAATACCTTATTAAAGAGAAAATTTGAATAAATACGATACGAAAAACCGCGTGCGAATATCTAAAACGAACTCTGAGAAAACAATTGTCAAAAAACAGCTTTTTTTCGTGCTTTAAAGGTGAATGCCCAATTAAACTTGGTTTTTCTTACTTGTAGATTTGTTGTAGTCGGAAGCTTATCGACGATATTTCCACACTGTTGCCTTTCCTGTATGGTACTGTTTTTCATTAAAACCAATAATATTATCATACAAATATATAAATATTTATACGTAACGGAATCCGGACTTATAATATAATTTGGGTCTGAAATTAAAATACAGGTTTGAGTATGAGCTCAGTGAGGAGTCAGTCTATAATTAGCTCTCTCTTTCTCTCTCTCTCTCACACACAGAGTCATATCAAATCTCCATATATTTAACTCTTAAACATCTTACTCAAGTCAAGTAGTCAAACCTCATACGTAAGCGTTAAGGTTACATATGAGGGGTCTACCGTGGGCGACACCTACCTCACTTTGACCGTCGATGGTACCACCCCCTGAAGAACAAATCAAAGCCAGGCCACCGTTGGGCCCCCGGACACACCAACTAGGCCACCATTGGGACCCCCCACTCACTCCAGACAGGCCACCGTTGGGACCCCCGGACACCTCGGATAGGCCACTGTCAATAGTCATTGTCCTCACATATTCAACACAACTCATATTCTATATAATCTTTAGATATACCTCAAAACTCATTTAATAGGTTTAACTCATATTCCTTACATTACTCCATAATTATACTTCAACGCCAATCCGGACACTTCGTCCCATCGTTTATATATTAATATCAATAACAATTCAACTGATTAGTCTCACTTCACACATTGATTCATACCTATTCATACTGCATATACCTCAACATTAATACATATAGTTGCATACTCAAAAATCAATATACGTTATATATATTTTATATTATTATATATATTAGCCATCAACCTCACTTCAAAAAATAATACACATCACTTTTATCACTCACTAAATCACTCTCAATACACGACCTATTTCACTGACAGATAGACTGTAAATGGTTATACGTTCTGAAACAAAATTTTTAAACAAGACTGATGTTCATATAATATCCTTTTTAATAAACGGATATATTTATAGCAATAAGAGTAACAAGTGTGATGTCTAAAGCAATCCGTTTCGCGGTGTTGAGTCGTATATTGACTGTAGCTAACGTAGATCAACGTAGAGATCAAGAAAAAACTAGAACGCCTCTTCATGTTTTCTTGAAAAAAAAATGTTATTTCATGTATACATAGTACGACATAAATTAGTTTCAACAATTTTTTTTTCTCCTATTTCTACAGCTGTAAGAAAATTCACAGAATGAATTTAACTTTTAGAAAAGTATCTTAATCTGTAAATATAATATATTTAATGTAGGCTCCCCTGTCTTCAGTTCGTTAGCTCTATTTAATTGATTTATATAGAAAACATTATTTTAACCACTGATGATTAAATAAAGAATACCTATTGATAACCACTGAATTTTGAGGAGATAAAATGATAACAGATAATAATGGCACTGTTATTGATTCATTGCAATCACTCAATAATTATCAAAATTATTAAATATAATCATTATCTCCTGGCCCTTGGGCTTACCATTCAAATATAATGGCATTAACCACTACTATGTCTATTTATCTTCACTAAATTATGTCATTAAATTACTTCACCAAATGTTCAATTATAAATTAGCTTTAACTTCCAACATCACCGAATAAGAATATTTACCTAAACGGTTATGTCATATAATAATTTTTTTAACCTTTCATTTAACGTATAAAATGTTAACCATTTTTATTTTCTTATACGTAATAAATAAATCTTGTAATTATGAAAAATTTCGAACTCGAGATGTCAACGGAAATACCCGTTTTGACCTTCACTGAATCGAATGTGATTATTTTCGGAATGACTGTCAAACGTAAAATTGTAATATTTCAAACTTAAGACTTGTAGATAGTCTAGATGTGCATCTTTTATTTTTGAAAAGAATATTCATGCCGAAAGTGCATGTATACTCTATGCATTTTTTGTTCTAACTCCATAATTATTAGAACTGTGGCACTTGCGACAAAAATAGTTATGTTCATAATGAAAGATATTAATATTTTGCACAACTTTTGTTTGAAAAGTTTCTTTAAAATATGTACCAATTACGAGAAAACTGCTACGGAAAATCTTAAAGTTCTTATCTATATTGTCATGGAAATGCTTTTGTATTTGATTATTTTATAATTATCATATTAACTTTGTCTGAAAAATATGTGACAGATAAACAAAATATAAATAATTTATGTCATTTTGCGCTGTTTAACACAAATAGATCGACTGAGAAGGCGAATTTTGAAGAATCAACATCTATGTTACATATTAAAGAAACAATATTTGATAACATAATAAAATAATAAGCTAATTTATACAATTTCAGGGTACTACATAAAAAAAAGTTCTGCATTGGCAACAAAAAATTTTTTTGTTATTAAATAATTTCAATTTCTGAGACATTTAGATCAGCAAAGCGCCGGCAGAGAATGACTTTAAGGGTTTTCATATTGCTTTATTATGCTAAAAGCTACGTATAGTTTATAATTGGACGCTTCTGTTATTGGCCAATTAACATAACTAGGATGATTCGGTTTATAATATAACAATACCAAACTATGTATTTAGACATGTTCATGTAAATTACTGTATAAATTGAAATTGATATTTCACAACTATAGATCAAAATCTGTCTGATCTGATATATTAAATGTATCTATTGATTACATGTTTTGCATAATACAACTATGTTTTTTTCATTTCAGCTATGAAAAATATTCTGCCGCATCGAATATTGCTCATGGCAACTACAGCGATTCTGTATAACCGGTAATAAAATTCCGTATATATAATATATATATATTTCTACAAATCTCGTATATATTTCTATTAGAAATAAAGGGATTTACCACGTAAGAGACTGATTGTTTTTATTTTATGTTAAAGTTATGTTTTCCATATTATATTTATGTATATTATATATTTAATTAAGGGTTAATATTCAAATCATTAATTGTATAGATTTGTAAATGTACATTTTTACGTATTATGTACATTAGATCAAATTTAATTTTAGTCTTTATTACGACTAATAATTTTATATGTAACACAAGGATGTTTAATACAATTTAAAATTGTCTAATTGGAATGTTACCCATGGGTATTACATGCCTAATATACTATTCAAGCTATTATACTTATTATAAAATAAAATTTTACCTGTAATACAATTAAAAAAAACATTATTGAGAAAGTGAAAAAGGAAATGACGAGCAATGTGAAGATATTGCATGACAGCGGGCATACTAGAATAATCCAAATAAAAACAACTTAAATCACTAATAAAAAACGGAGATAATTGAACTTCATGGGCAATGCAATCGTTTTAAAGATTAATTTTATTTAACCTTAAAATTAATCCTTAAAAAACGACTGCATTTCACAAGAATCTCAATTATCTCCTTCCTTCGTTAAAAAAAATCCAGTCAAGAAAATACACCAGTCCAGTTTAAATTACTAAGTTACCTAACTCATATCTCAACTGATACTTTTTAACGCAACAATATACTTCATATTTTTCGGTGCTTTATACCACATTTGATCGGAGAATGTTACAGACACATGTCCGATCACTATAGCACTCTGGTACAATCTGTACGACGAGCTAAAAATTGTTCTACTACATAATAGTGAAACCTAAAACAACGAAATGTAAAACTGAGAATACTCAAAAGAGAGAATAACAAATCAGAGAATACTCAAAAAAGAGAATAACAAATCAGAGAATACTCAAAAGTGAGAGTAACAAATCAGAGAAAGCTTAAAACAGAAAATAAGAAAAACAAGAATTGAGCAAAACAACGAATGATCTAAGCAGACGACGACCAGAAGAGAGAATGAGAAAATCAGGGAAAGGCCAAAACAGCGAATGCTGTAAATAGAGAATGATAAGTCTCTGTTTTAATTAATTTCTGTATTAAGCCTTATCTCCTATGAATATTCTCTGTTTTGGTCTTCACTCTTTTGATTTCTTTGTCGCTCGTTTGAGATTCGATTTTGTGCGTCAATACTAAATATAATGAATATATCTTTGTAAATTGATACTTTCAATTAGTTATTATTAGTATAGGCTTATAATGTGAAAATTATGCCAATCTTAATATATTCTACAAAACTTTGTGATTAACTATCTATCGCGATCGGTTTAGTTACTATGTTTAATTTCGTGTTGGTTTATGAAGCATTGTTATCTCGTCAAACCGATCGATGCCATAGCGCCGGAGTTTAATAAAGTTCAACGTGTAGTGCTTCAACATTTCGTAATTGATTTTGTATTTACATCTAAGCGATTTCGATCTGATTCATCTCCATCGATTTAGAATCCTAGATTATTATTAGATATATTAAAGATTATACTAAGGGTCACATTAAGGGGGATTCAATTTTTAAGAGGCCTAAAGCATAGAAATTTAAGCTGCGACTGGCTTTTTGGGCGTTGATATAATATGTTTACCAAATTTCATTAAAATCGGTCCGGTAGCTTCAGAAGAAATGCGTCTACAAAGGCGGTCTTACGAAATATATACATTTTCGGAATCAGAGTGACGAGACAAGAATTTTGTACTCATTTTAACTTATTTTCTTTTTTAATTTAAATTGTTAATGTTACAGTCACACGACCAAATACTATTGATGTCTTGTACTGTCGTACGACGAGTTAAAAATCAGTTAAAAAGTACTCATTATATTATATTATATATATATATATATATATATATATATATATATATATATATATATATATATATATATATATATATATATATATATATTTACGGTAAGTTGTTTTCTCAGTTTTTAAAATCGTTCAACATATAGTGTGTATAAAGGTTTCACAAGAATAAAATTATATTGTTTAATCCCGAAACACGCATTTACATAAAAAAAATCGTTTCAATGTTAATCCACTGAATTAAACTATAGCTTTGTTCGTTTGTCCTGTTCATTTCATGATTTGTCTCTCTTTCACTTATAATGAAGAAGAAGGACAGATTATGATCTGAGTTATGTTTATTCTTCTACAGCATATCTTTGTTTGTTTGACAAATAAAAATAGATAATTTAAAATAAAATAAAAATTAAAAGTTTACTATGCATTTGAAGATATATTTTGATAAATGTATGAATTCTGTTGGGCTCCAAACAGTGGTAGAGGTCAAGGGAG
Source organism: Leistus spinibarbis (assembly GCA_933228885.1). Lineage (NCBI taxonomy): Eukaryota > Metazoa > Arthropoda > Insecta > Coleoptera > Carabidae > Leistus > Leistus spinibarbis. The sequence goes on along the minus strand of OW121794.1, from coordinate 4,422,828 downwards.
GGCCTCTATAGTTTTATTAAAATTATATAGCTATAGATACATTCGTATATTAATAATTAACGTAACGAAATGTTAAAGATAAATATTTAAAAATATATGGAGACGTTTTATGTCAACTAAATAAAATAAAATAAACATATATTTAAATATATATGTATATACTTGTATAATTTGTATATAATGATATATTTGCACCTTGTATTTTGTAGGTATTTGTACTGCCTGGCAAACAATAAAACAAATACATCACAAGTGTCCTATTTTATTTTATGTGTTCTAGTTTTTCAACTGTGCGATAATTAAAGCTTAGTGCATAAAACACCGAACACTACCGAGTTAACACGAACGATCTCGAAGCAGTACAGAATCACATATCTTTCCGCACACGCATTAATCGTATTTTCTCTATATTTTCATTGCATAAAAGGTTTGTAATTATAATTAATTATTTTGTTTCAAATATTTGTTAGCCCCACCCATGTCTTCTAAATAAATTGAAATAAATATACAACATGAACAAATCATTAAAATTAAGGCTATTATTGGTGTAAAGAATCATATTACATAAAATGAGCAGACACCAATTGTTGCAATCATGCGAACCTTCAAATCAACGCATGTATATAATATTCTTTTGAATATTTTTTTCTGGCTTTTTCGCCTTAAAAGTCTTATAATTTTTTGAAGATAATTTTTTCATACAGTAAGAACTAATCATAAAAAAATAATTTACGAATATTTTAGAAAATAATTATAATTTCTATTTTTATGAACCCTGGATTTTGTTGATACGAATATCATAAAATATAATAAATATATATAAATTCAAAAATTGTCTAAGGGCAGAATTAAGAAGGGTTTTATATCGGACGTGTACAGACGATTGGATTTAAATTGCTACGAGAACTTTTTGGGCACAGAAGTTATGTGTATATAAAATTTTGTTAAAATCGGTAACCGAAAGAGCGACATAACTCAAATATATAAGTTATATATATTTTCGAAACTAGAGCAACGGGGCAAGATCTTTTTGTTAAGAACATTTTTTGATCAGAGAAAATTACAGACCTATAAGATAACTGTAAAATCAAATCCTTCAAATATGTCTCGAACATTCTAAGCACATAGGTTTATGGCAAATTATGCAGTAATGCGAAGCTAATCCGTTTTTTCAGCAGAAAAATTTACCGGTACATAACTAAAATATTGGGTGTCTTATATAATAATAAAAGAAGCGCGTCTACCAGTCGACTGACAACCAAGAAGTGAGAAAATACATTGAAACATTAATTCGCAAATATAAAATTTTCAAATTTAATCCGTAATTTCGTTAAAAAATTTATCCTTAAAATTTTCAAACTGCAATTAAATTCAAATTAAAATATATTTGGGCCAAACTGAAATCTCATACATTATTTATGAACACATACATTTTTTAATATATAAATCTCCTATGTAGATCGAGTTCTATTACGAGAAAATAATAATAATAATTTCTCTCTGGGTACCATATTTGCTTAAAGATATAAAGCTAATTTGTGTATAATCTAAGCAAAACTAAGACTTTCTTCGTACGTACACAAAGATTAATCTTTTAAGTTTTTCTCCTAAAAAACCTCTCTTATTTTAGTAACATTTTGTTCCTTTAGGTACGAAAAGTTACGACGAATGCAGATTATGAATTTAGTCATTTAGGTGGAAATATGCATATAATGATCACCGAGAATTTATTTATTATTTAGGTATATTTAGTTCAAAAAAATTATTTTTGTAGGCGCCCAATGTTTATAAATCTATAAACATTGGGCGGTGCCACATCACATGCGACATCGAATCAACAGTTCACGTTGAAGGCAAGGCGGATGGTAAGTGTAGTGTGCGATTTTATGCGCAGCTTGTTTATTTAAAAAATAGGTGTTTATTAACTTTTATGGAGGTTTTTATGTTATTTAAGGAAGAAAATTAGTAAATTCAGTTCTTCCTCGCCCTTTTTTATTTTGAAAATAACGATTTTGTTGACTGCAACATGAGTTAACGAGTGCTCAAGTATATGCCGTCTATAATTTAATGAGAGCAGTGGAACTCCAATATTAGTTTTTAATTCATTATTGAGAGTAGGATGAATATTAAAAAGTACAAATATCAAATATCCCATAGGAATTAACAAAAAATAGTTTAAGCCGTTGCTATCCCCGAATATAAAACAAGAACTGGCGCTAGCGCCAGTGCTATCAGCTTGCCGTTCCGGCGAGCGCGGTCACAACAATAAATACAAAACTAAAAGCGATAGCAATTATTATAGTACAAAATTTATTGTTGTTATGATATTTCATCGGCATTTAATATGAAATGAATAAATTTCTAAGTTTACGTATATAATTCTTAATCATCGACATTATACTCACTCACATTGCCCATTGAACCAATCTAACCAATTATGATCCCGACATTTATTTATTCCTGTACCATAACAGTTTTAATTTCCAAAAACCCCACATTTAAAATTGCACACATCCACATGGGTTACGTTAATATCGTTCGTTTCGTGATTTGCCAAGGATATTGATAATTATTTGATGAACATTTCCTAATTTTATTAATTAATACACAGAAGCAAATGGTTTATACATTGGAATTTATAACCAAACAAATTACTGTCACAATAGACATAACTTCTTTATTTCACTAACAGATGGCGATCAATGTCTGATATACTTCAAAATATATTTATATTATTTTTTTTAAGCCTATGGGCTCACAATTTGAAAAAACTTTAATCACATAAAATATCTTAGAATGTTAAGTAGAAAATTCTAAAATTTTTAAATGTTGGCTAAGGGCAGTATTTAGGAGGGTTCCAAATTTTGGGGGCCTATAACGCCGGCCCTGTACTGACGATTGGATTTAAAATGCGACGGGAACATCACGGGCATGGAAATTATATGCATACCAAATTTCATCAAAATCGGCCCGGTACCTTCAGACGAGTTGCGGTCACAAACTCAGGTCTTACGACGGACCGACCGAGCGAGCGAGCGAGATACATACATCCAAGTATATGAGTTATATATATTTTTGGATTCAGGGCGAAAATACAAGAACTTTTTGTTAATATTTTTTTTCGATCCGAGCATGTTACAGACACACGACCAATCACTATAGCTCTTTTGTACTTACTGTACGACGAGCTAAAAAATCACTCGATAAAATCTATCTCGGAAATTATTGCAAATCCATATTAATTATATGTTAACCATTGTACTTATTATTGCTATAGCATTATGATAGAGATTTACTCGTCGTAATGCTGTAAATACTGTTATAAATAAATACATAAATCAAATTTTAGAAAGAAATTTATTTTTCGGATAAAAAAATACAATGTTTGTTGATATTGCAATTTTGATGAAATAACGGCGATAAAGAAATAAAAGCGATTTTTTAGTAAATGGCACGTTTTTATGAAAACTATTCAAAAGAAAAAGAAGAAAAAAAAAACTCAAATATTTTAGTATCCTTAATTTTTTTATGAATCAGTTATTTCTAAATCGTGTCACATTTGAAAGGGTAAAAAGGTAGCAAGAGTAAACTTTATATACATATTTAATTATTTTTTTCAAAAATGGGTTTTCTACCGAGATACTTACACACTTTAAAATTACAGTTTCAATACTTTTTTGCTGAAGGGCTTTCAAAGATTAACCCAAACACACACACAGACGTTTTTTCGAAAATAATTAACATCAATTTAAGAATGCTCAAAACGTATATTTCAGTTAAAATCACGAGTTTAATTTTTTTCTAGGTTACGAACCTTTCCTTTAGACTTTGTCTAAGATAGTACAAATCACTGCAAGTTTGTTTTTGCTTTACCCTGAATTATGTATAAGTAATAGGACTTGTAAAAAAGGTTTTCAAATTAATGGTGTATCAGCCTCATGAGCTATTCACACTAGCTTGTAAAATTAGAGATAGAAAATATATTTCTGATTTCATTGCGGTTCGCGGGATTAATGTATAAACCACGAAAATAAAATTTGATATTATTTGCTCTTAGTATTTACTACGCAATTTAAAAAGTTTGTATTTCACCTTAAAACAAGTACAGTTGACTCGCGAAGTGTGAATACGAAATTTATGCAATAAAAAGTGTTTAAGATGAACCTACTACACCCTAAAAACTTTTCCAAACATTACGATTTATGCAAATGGAGTGGTTAGAGACGCCTTTTTCTGAACGAAAAGTAAATACATGAAGCAAAGCAGATATTTAAGAAGTTGCAAAAGATAAATGTAAATTATGTATTCTACTAAAATAAATATTTTACATGTAGATAAGGTTGTCGACTGTCGACAAAACTGAAACAACCGTAAATCACGAGCGATCACTTCAGAAGGAAGCAGCGTATTCTTTTATTATTACTAATATCATCAAACGTTATACGAGTATTATAAGCCCTCAGGAAACAATAATTGGAAATAAAACGAAAGTCATTATTTAAAAAATTGGTTGTGGCCAACACAGAACTTTTCTTTACGTTTTCTTGCTTTCTCGGTTCATCTCTCGTTCATTCCATTTATATTCGTCATTCATTCTTATTTTTTCAGCTTTCTCGGTTTATTTCTCTTTATATTCGTCATTCGTACGTCTTATTTTCTTACTCTCCCTGTTCATCTCTCATTTGTTTTGTATCCTGGCACTTTTCAATTCTTTGCCATGCAAGTTTTGCTGAATCTTTATCTATTTGTTTTGAGATTTCTTTTTACTCATCCTAAAATAAATTATATTTTAAGGACCGATTCATAAACATGTATTTGCGAGATATAACGAAATTTCTCGAGCCTTGATTTATGGAATGTATTTTCAATCCATTATTCAAATATAGCATCACAAAATTTGTCCAGGATCTATACCAAGAATCAATAAAAATATAAAAAAATACAGGACTTCAAATAATTTATATATGATTGACATTAACAATAATAAAAATATCTGGACTGGCCTGCACTCGACTTTCCTTTACGTAATTTGACGGGGGCAGATGATTTATTAGGATACATACGAATCCATGGCAACATAAACAAGATATTTAAGATTTTTCGTGGCAGTTTTCTCGTAACTGGTACATTTTTAGAAGAAACTTTTTAAACAAAAGTTGTGCAAAATATTAATATCCTTCATTATGAACTTAAATATTTTTGCCATAAGTACAGCCGTTTTAGTGATATTGAAGATAGAACAAAAAATGCACTTCTGGTTTGAATATTCTTTTCAATAATAAGTGGTACACATCTACGGCATATAATAGTCTTAACTTTGAAGTTTCATAATTTTATGTACGATAATTTTGACTCTAAAGCATTCACAGACACGCACACACAGTCTGACAGGCAGGCACACATACAGACAAGTAGACACACAGACGTCATTCCGTTAATAGTCACATTCGATTCAGGGAAGGTCAAAACGTGTATATCCATTGAAATCTCGAATTCGAAATTTTTCATGATTACAATACTTACTTATTACTTCGTTTAACAAAGTAAAAATTAAAAACTTGTTCTTATGCATTATTTTACTTAGTTACACTATCTTATGAGACTGCCATGATAGAACTACCTTAAGAAGTGGGATATAATAGTCTCATGAAACATTGATATTACCTTGTATTCACCTTCCCATTATTTCATTTTGCAAATTTGATATTCTGCTCTTAGTTCTGTAGACGAGAAATAATTTCTGATTTCCCTTGTCAATGCTTCCGCTTTTTCATTACCGCCAACATGAGCTTTAACCCAGATTAATTGTATATAAGTTTATCGTGAAGAACTTTAATATTTCATATCATAAATGAGGAATGAATGTAAACTTTTATATACTGGATGTGTAAACAGTATGCGACTTCATTAAAATAGATGCGACACTTTAGTCCTCTACAAATTTATTATACGGTGAGCCGAATGCTTTGGTGCCTTTGTTTTATATATTAAACGCATTTCATGTACTAAATTTATTTGTATTTCTTCTCGATATAAATGATATAAATCCTCATGGTTATTACCCTTTGAAAAAGAAAGTGCCTGTTAAATATAATTTATGTTGATCGGGATGCAAATTATTAATAAAAGGCATTAATGCCTTTACCTCGCCGTATAATTGTAAATGCGAAATGAGTACTACACTAACCAATTCAAGTTAAGGATCTGATATACGCGTCACAATATCTTAGATTAAAAATAAATAATTTTAATTATTATGGTCTTTGGGTTTATTAACAAAAAATGTTATGGATATTAAAAGTCATTCAGTTTTCTGTAAATTTTTATGATATACTCAAAAAGATTATTATAGCATATTTAAACATATATAATAAAACTTTTTACTTTCTTTTACGAAGTAATAAATACCTAAGTATTGAAAGCATGCAAAATTTCAAACTCGAGATTTCAACGGAGATACACGTTTTGCCCTTTCCATAATCGAATGTGACTATTTTCAGAAAGACGTCTGTGTGTGTGTGTGTGTATGTGTGTGTGTGTGCATGCGTGAATGTGTGTGCGTGTATGCGTGTGTGTAAACTCTCTAGAGTCAAAACAGTCGAACATGAAATTATGAAAATTCAAACTTAAGACTTGTGTATGCTTCTATTTTTAAAAATAATATTCAACCCGGCAGTGTATGTTTACTGGTGATGGAAAGTTTCGTTACTTTTGAGTACTTGTAACTACTCGTTACTTTTAGGTAGAGTACTCGTTATTTTGTATTCGTTACAAGTATTCGTTTACTTGAGTGGCACTAAATGAGTACTCGGACTATTCGGATACTATTACGAATCGCGTATAGATAAACTGAACCGAGTAACGATTAGTTTCATTTTTCGTCGACTTTTACTTTTGTCGGTATATCTGCTGTTGATATGTCGTATTCAAAGTGATTTTGGTGTTTCATTTTTATAAAAAAATGGGTTGTGGCCAACGCGGGACTTTCTTTTACGTAGTTTTCATTATATATATATATATATATATATATATATATATATATATATATGTATGAACTGCGTAACAATTGTCAGTTCGCCATTGACAATTGTTACATTCCGTCACAATATGTATAACAAAGGCAAACGCAATGTATACATACAGAAACGCCAAATCATCCCAAAACTTCAAAGATCATACTCCAATATGCGCGTTTTGACAGATTATATAATTGATTGCACATGTTTGTAATGTTAACGTTAAGTGGTTAGGCAATATAGAGATTATTATCCAGAACACTAAAGTAGAAATCAAAATTATTTCGTATACCTTGCTATTTCGAACGAACACCCTATGAATAATTTTCTAATAAAGGTAATAAACTCTTTTCTATTAATCATTTACCAGTGGGTTGCTGACTAAGGCGTCATAATAGTCACAGTTTGCGAATTTTAATACATATTGGCATTTGCAATTAGGTATACGAGCTCTAGCGGCGAAATTCTAAACTTTTTTAAGATACGTAGTATTTAGTACACAATAAATAAACAGTATATAAGAAGTATATTTCCATGAAACAATAATCTATTTCTTGGGGATCCGACCCTGAATTTAAAGCAACCTGCCAAATACTGTGTAATTTACGATCTGCGCGGTAATATGTTTCTTTGTATAGTTTGTCCCATACATCTTTTACCCATTTATATACAAAAAAGTATAGGGATTTACGAGTTAATTTGAATACAGTAGAAGCTTAATTTACGGTCTGGTCTCAGACATCTTTTCCAAATTTAAACTGCGAGCGGATTCAAATGGGATGCCAAATAATGTGTGTACCAAATTTGGTGTTAATCGCTCCAGTACCTTCAGAGGAGTAGAGGGCACAAATTTGGTCTTACGAGCGAGCGACGACTAACATCCAAGTATATAAGTTATATATATTTTTGGATTCTGGGCGAAGAGACAAACACTTTTTGTTAATGAAAGTTTTGGACCCAAGAATGCTACAGATACACCAACGAATGCTTTAACTTCTTCGGTACTTCGTACGGCGAGCTAACAAGTTGCAAGGCTAAACCTTCACTTCCGGGTATCATAATTTGTTCTGCCAGAGTTGTGGCTCTAGAGCGTTCACACAGACGCTATCTCGAAGATAGTCAAATGTGTATTTCGAATAAGAAAATTTTAAAAATTCATAGTTTTTCCTTCAATAATTTTTCATTGAGATTTGTGAGGAAACAGGGGAAGCAAAAGTTTAATAGTAGATCGTGTTGTTATATTTGAAGGAAACGTATAATTACAGTTCATCTGCGCGTCGAAAGGAAAACGCCTACTAATTATATGTTATAGAGTTTAACCTTCACTGGATTAAATCAAAAACAAACAATCAGTGTACACATTATAATAGCTGTAGTAAAAAAGAGATCCTGTATACAGAGCAGAATCCAAAGTTAGTAATAAACATAAAAAATAGGTAGCAACTTTGGTGGTAGGTAGCAGCGGTCGTTCCAAAACTTTGCCAACTACAATGGGTTTATGCGAAGGTTTATATTATCCCTACTTCAGCGACTATTACACACCGGTACAGCGGGAATGTTACCGGACCTTCATTATAAAATGTATATATTGCGATAGTGTTTAATATTAGACACATGTATAAATGAACAAATATGAAAATTGCAATATGATGTAGGCCTATTCGTATTACGAATTTGTTCTGTATATAATATATTTATTTAAATTTGCACACCCAAATAAACTAGAATGACACCTTAGACGGCAACCCACTGTTAATTGATTAATATAGAGGGTTATATTTATAATTGCATTGTGCTGTTAGTGCAAATTAGAAATTTTGTAAATTGTAAGTAAATAACCACACATAACACATTGCGTAAATTGCAATAATACTATATTTATACAATTTTTGAATAAATAGTGCCATTTTAAAATAGCCCCGATTTACAATAAATAATATAATTTTTAAATATTTGTATTTATTATATAACTATAGTTCATTTTTAATATCTTGTATGAAGTCTATAGGGAAGTATTTTAATCATGAAATTTTCGAACTTTTAACGAAAATAAACGTTATTGCCATCCTTGAATCCGAATGATATCTGTGTGAATGCACAAGACTCAAAACTGTTAAGGGGTCTTTCTGATTACGATTTTCAAAACAAAATTTTTCTTTAAACATTTTTTTTCATAGTAAGAATAGAGATATCGTTTTGAAAATTTGTGGGTATGTTTATTGACGTTTATATATATATATAAAAAAAAATTAGATTAAAAATATTTTTTTTTGACATACGGGTTTTTATTTAAAAACTTCAAAAAATTACTGCAGGCATGATTTTGGGCGACTGGATGATCTGAAAAAAAATAAAAAAGATAAATTATTCCTTGTTGCAGTGGCTTTAGCATGAACTAGAATTTATTTATTTTTATCAATTTAAATAATAAAATGGTGGCCATTTTTCGAAAAAAAATAAACAAATTTTGAGGGTGGAAAATCGGGTGAAAATCGGAAATTTGTTTACCAATCAGAACGATTCCAGTTTATGCGATAGCCATAAATGTGTACAATAACAAATTCAAAAATCAGAGCAATTGGTGAAGTAGTTTTTTTTTAAATTATGCCCGCAACCCTAAGAAGCATGGTTTCTAGAAAATCGCGTCTAAACGTTGCTTATAGACCAACACGTTGTATGTTATAGAAAGAAATCCTAACGGTATTTTCAGATTTAGATAGATGTATATAATAATATAATATAATACTTCATAGTATAGAGTGAATCAGATCGAAGCAGATGTTAAAAACAAGTGGGGAGTCGAGATTATCGAAACACAGCAGAGCGTCGAAAAATGCTCTCTCACAGCGTCTCACTGTATACGCTTAAAAATATTTTTAAAATTAAGATATCGCTCTAAAACCTTTTCTATCATGTTTTTGAAGATATTTATTAGTAAAATCCGTAACAAAAAATGTTCGATTTTTTTTTAAATTTGTAACTAGAAAGACCCCTTAAAGAAATAAAATATGAAAAATTAAAATAAAAACACTCGGTGTAAGTTTCACAAAAATATTTATTGAGACGACTAGTTTCGGTTGTTAAACCATCTTCAGGTCTGGTTTAACAACCGAAACTAGTCGTCTCAATAAATATTTTTGTGAAACTTACACCGAGTGTTTTTATTTTAATTTTTCATTATGTTTCACCGAGTGGCAACAGCATCATCCCTTAAAGTTAAATAAAATATGGTCTAAATGTGCACCTTATTTTTGAAAATAATATCTTAACCGGAAATAACAGATTCCTCTTACTATTTTTACATTATCTTGGAAAACGACAAGAGTTAGAGAAAAAGTGATTCAAATAAAAATAAAAATAAAAGATATTATAATTTCTAGCAAGTTAAAAACAGCGAATGTTGTAAATAGAGAATGCCCAAAAAAGCGAATTGCCATAAACGGAGCATATTCAAAGAACGAATAAAGAATTACGTACTATTAACTTCCTCTGATCTAGATTAGCAAACAAGCAGTCACGTTTTGGAGTTAATAATTTAATATTATTATTAATTTTCGGTTAACTACGTTAAATTTGGGACCGGTAAAAAAATAAGCTGGAATAACCTTCACTCGCCTTTCTACTATGTATAATATTGCTCTTTTTTCTTAATTGAATCTACGATTACTTTGAAACAATGCAAATATGTATTAAGGAATAAGTAAATGTAACAAATCTTTTTACAGTGTTATTTCAGTATATGAAAGGTTTCTCAAAACAAAGTTTCAAACAAAAGTGGCTAGAAATTTGAATTTCTTCTACTTTTATTATTTTCAATTTTCTTCTAACTCATGTCATTTTTGAGTTTTTAAAACAAAGAGCAGGAAATAACTACTATTTATGGTTAATTTATTGTTTACAAGTTTATAATTTTATAGACACACAAACAGACGTCATTTCGAAAATATTCAGAAACGATTCAAGGAAGAATGAAACGTGAATTTCCGTTAATATCTCAAAGCCGAAGCATTTTTGTGACTACAATAAAAATACATTCGAACAAGAACGTAAAATTTCATGTGTTCGAAGTTTATTACTACATTGTGATTATCATAAAATATTCTGATGACTTATCTGTTTTAGCCCATTTCTCTTTTGTATATTGTCTTTATTATTCTGTAACTCTTGCGAGTCTGCTTTCTTTAGGCAATTCGTCCTTTTGGGTGTTTTCTATTAACAACATTCGCTGTTTTGGCCTTTCTCTATTTTTCTCCTTCACTTTTTTGGTCGTTCTCCGTTTATGTAATTCGTTGTTTTGCTCAGTCTCTGTTTGTGTACTCTCTTTTTTTACTATTCACTATTATAAATAGTCTCTGTTTTGAATTCTCTATTATGTGAATCTCTTTCAAAGAATTTGCCCTTATGCAGGAGTATTGAGTAAACAAAGTAGTTTCCGAAGTTACTATAGACCAATAGGGTCACGTACCGACCTGAATGTTAATATATTTCCGTATAATATACCTTTTTATAATATCATTCTTGGTCACATTGTTCGGGTTCACTAGGGAGTGAAAAGAAAAATATGTACGCAGCGGAAAAGTTAATAGAGCGTGTAGCGGATAGATCCAACAGGACCTGCATTGCTCGTGAATTCACATTTGACTGGTGTGGTCTTATCCTCGTCGCGGGCTGCCTCGGAGGTAAACGAAAAAAATTCTCTGGCATTTTACGCTGTAACGTATGGCCGTATGGGAAATAATGTTTCAAGATACGATGCTTCATAGGGTCTTATGCATTATCCTGGGGCGACTTTTATTCAAACATTTTCCATGGTAAATCGCTAAAATAGAAAAGATATACAGGTATGAATGATAACTGCTCAGATTTTGTTTTATCTCCAAATAAAATATTAAATTCGCTGTACGGGGTCTAGGCGAATGGTACACAATCTGCAAGTAATATATTTATATACTGACATATTTGAACATGTATTAAGCTCCATTTACAGCGAGATAATTAATAATTAACATTAGAAATTACAATGATATATTCAGTTAATTTTAGATCGCCGTACCGAAGAAACTAAAGCATTCGGTCGTGTGTCTGTAGTATTCTTGGATCAAACAAATGCATATCGAGTTGTGTATATTGTGCCATTGTGTTTTAGCATAGGACCCATTATCACATTTAAAACTCCCGTGGCACTGCAAAATTCAAAATCTAGCCTGATTATTTGATTCAAAAATAATAACGAATCAAATGTCAAATCATTGATAGTGTTGTGTAAAAAGGTTTGTAATACACATATTTTTTGAATAATCGTTTCAATTAGAAAACAGAAACCGTAAGTAAAGTTATAATCTCGATTTTTGTGTAATAATACATTCATGGAGACTGTTTTAATGCACGTATACACATGTTCAAAATATTGTTTGTATTATTCAGTTCGCAGTAATACCGCAGTTACAACATCTAATAAAAGCAATAGACAAATTATGAAATGTTAGATTTTTGAAGCAAAGCTAGCGCCTGTTTTTTCGCAGCAAAATATTTTATAACTATGTTACATCTGTCAATTTAGTTGCTGTGTTTCATTTTAATAATTAAAAATGGCAAAACCCATCTAATTGGTAAATCAACATAAACATCTTCATTACAATTATGAATTAATACAGAATTTGTTATTTGTTTCTGCAAATAAATACAGTTCCCCAGTTGTACAACTATTATTGACGATGCATCGTCATTCAGAAATTCGGATAACACAATCTTTTTACTTTCTTTTACAGAGTAATAAGTAAGTATTGTAATCATGAAAAATTTCGAACTCGAGATTTCAACGGATATACATGTTTTGACCTTCCCTGAATCGAATGTGACTATTTTCGGAATGACGTCTGTGTGTCTGTGTGTGTGTGTGTGTGTGTGTGTGTCTGTGTGTGTGTGTGTCTGTGAGCGCTCTAGGGCCAAAACTGTCGAGCGAAAAATTATGAAACTTCAAACTTAAGATTTGTATACGGTCTAGATGTGCACCTCCTATTTTTGAAAAGAATATTCTAATCAGTAGTGCATGTTTACTCTATGCATTTTTTGTTCAATTTCCAGTAACACTAAAACGGCTGCACTTATGGCAAAAATAGTTATGTTCATAATGAAAGATGTTATTATTCCGCACAATTTTTGTTTGAAAAGTTTCTTCATAAATTGTACCAGTTATGAGAAAACTGCTACGATAAAACTCAAATATCTTATTTACGTTGCCATGGTGATACCTACACTTGTGACAAATATTACAATTTTTAAATCGGATCAACCATGAGTTACATCATTTGTTTCTTGAAAACAAGCAAAGCAAACGAACCATAACATTGACAATTATCTGTTTGAATTAATATTTAAAATATTGATTTCTTATTAGAATATATTGTATCAGGTAAATTATTATAGAATCAATTTATATTATATATTTGCTGACATAATTAATTAACAATTTCAGAGTTTTACTGTGAAATTTGACTGTTTAAGAGTGAATACGATAAGTACTTCAAATTCAGATCCATTATAAATTGGTATAATTATCCAGTTATTTTCATTATATTATATATATATGTATATTAATATCTATCTATTGAAAACTACGTAAAAGAAAGTTGAGTGCAGGCCACTCCAGATATTTATTCATGTTGTTATCAGAATGAATTGCTTTAATTTCATACACATATGCAAATAATGATTATTAACAATTTTAATTAAATGTCCAAATTTCAGAAACTTTAATTATTTTATTATATTCTATAATTTATAGTCATTTAAAAATTAATAAAACCAGACATCAAATTATTAAATAATATTAAATGTGCCCTGTACAATATATTTATCTACAAATAAATATATAAAATTATTAATATATATTTTTTTAATTTGCTATACAAACTGAAGGAGAAACCGTGTAAGGGTAATCCCTTATTTTTATATGATTGACAAGAGAATTCTCCACCCGTCAAAACTGACCTATATTTTGTGTACCATATGGGCACACGGTGCCCACGGGTGACCTTGGTATTGAAGAATAACCTAATATTACATTTTTGTATTTATTCTAATTCAAACAAAGGAAATCATGTTGATATAAACAAATCCCTTTACAGTGTGTAAGTGTACTTGTGTTCGTGGCAAATATAAAATGAAAAGCCCAATTCAAAGCAGTCTCTAGAGTAAATAACGTGCCCATTTTCAAAACTTAAATTGGCGAGGAAAACAAAGCCTTAGGACTCAATAAAGGGTCCCATAGATACTGTAGTTCGGAGCAAGGGTCACATTTGCTTCAAAGCATTGTCGGTATTGCATGTGAGATGGATTGTAGTTCTATAAAAATTTCAAAGGAATTACATACACAAAGTCCAATATTGTGTGTTTTCAAATTAAACTATTTTTAGTTCGTCGTACGGTAGTACTAGATTCCGAAAATGTTTCGTTTTCAATATTGATTTTATCATTTTATCTCTTAAAAAATACGTGGTTATAATTAGGGTTTCATCCTTAAAAATATCATTGGTTAAACATGATTTCTAGATAAATAAATAATAATAAATCCACCAAGTAAAATATGGAACCTGTACGCTTGTTAAATGATAAAATGGTAATTGAAAATTGCAATAACGAAGATAAAATAGTTTATAAACAAAATATAAGCAGCTTTCTATTTAAAATTTAATGCTTGTGCTTGTATACTTACTATAAACAGAAATGTAGAATTAATAAAATTAATAGATATAAAATGTTTGCATTGTAATATTTTTCTCATTAAAAAGTAATTTGAAATTTTTTTCAATATCTGCCTGCCTATGTGTATATATATAATGAAGTGTAAAGTAACTTTTCGTGTCGGAAGAGATTACTGGTAATTACTCTAATCATTTATTCGGGTCCGTGAAGTTGGCACGTCATTGTCGGTACAAACATTTTTGATAATATCCCTTATATGAACTTCGTTTGTACTGGTTTGTGACTATCATAAAATTGCAGCACCCTAAACCCTTCACTTATACGTTTCGGCGAATGACGTGCCAACTTCACACCTAGCACGTCATTTGAAGGTACAAACGAAACTATCTAATGGAAAAGTTTGAACTACAATAGCAATCGTTTGTGACCATAGTAAAACATCAGCACCCTTAACCCTTCACTAGTTATTCGTTTCGGCGAATGACGTGCAATAGATAATTTTGTTTGTACCTTTAAATGACGTGCTAGGTGTGAAGTTGGCACGTCATTCGCCGAAACGAATAACAAGTGAAGGGTTAAGGGTGCTGCAATTTTATGATAGTCACAAACCAGTACAAACGAAGTTCAAATAAGGGATACCATCAAAAATGTTTGTACTGACAATGACGTGCCAACTTCACGGACCCCATTTATTCTATAGTGCACAGAAATAACTTTGTCTTAACAAAGATAAAAAGTAATTTTGCCGCACACTGCACGTTTCGTCCCTAATTAAATCAACTATACTCTAACTCTAGCGACCACTTTCGTAGTAAAACCTAAATGTGGTACTTAACCAAAAGTTACATTAATTTAAAGTATTACTTTATAATTAATGCGCATCATCACGGATATTTATGCAAACTTGTATTTCCTTTTAAAATATATATATATATATATATATATATATATATATATATATATATATATATATATATATATATAATATACTTTTAGTAAGTAATTACGTGTTTGCCAAACATATGTTCAATATTCAACCTTCAGGAAATGGCAATGTATATTATATATAAATAAACATTACCTAATATAGCGTCTATTATCACTGAAGCAATATTGCCAGTGAGAGTGACAACACTGGTAAAGAAATTTCGTTTTAGCTATATTACAATTGATGTTAATGCTTATAAGTTTGTTTTTAGCTCGCCGTACGAAGTACCGCAGAAGCTAGAGCAATCGTTCGTGTGTCTGTAGCATTCTCGGATCAAACAAATTCCTTAACAAAGGGTGTTTGTCTCGTCGTATATATAACTTATATACTTGGATGTTAGTTGTCGCTCACTCGTAAGACCAAATTTGTGTTCTCTACTCCTCGGAAGGTACCGGAGCGATATACACCAAATTAGATACACATATTATTTGGCATCCCATTTGAAACCGCTCGCAGTTTACATCCAATCACCTGATTATTTCCCGTGGTATAGGGCCCCAAAATTTGGAACCCTTAATACTGCTCTTATAAAAATAATTCCAACACTCAAAAATTCTACTAAAAATTCTAAGATATTTTATATCTACAAAGTTATTTCATATTGTTATTTAATTATATTAAAACAAATTTTGTCCCACTAAAGCACTGTATAAGTGTATATTATGTTTCTCACTTCTGTTTATATTCGTTCTACTTTTGGTACATTTTCTATGATTTTCATTTTGTTTATGATAACAATTTCATTCATCGAGGTAGAAAATTTGATATGAAGTTGGTAATACCCCCTAGCGACCAATTCCGAAAATTTTTACATAACTTTCTTATAGATCAAATTTTCCTAGCTGATTTAACCGAAATGATATTTTTTTTTGTTTTCCTTAAGACATACACATAAAAGAAGTAATCAAATTGGCTTGACAGTTTTTTTTAATATTATCGGAAGCTCAAATTTAATGTGTAGATAAAATGTTATAAATCTGCTTGATATAAAAAGTTAAGCATTATATTACAAGTTATCTTGTGTTAACGCTTGTCTCTCATCCTTACAGTTTCTTGTGTACAATATGTTTTACACCAAGCTGTGGCGATATCATTGTGCAAACTAAAGCATTATTGGATTAAAAATATCCTTGACAAAAAGTTCTAATCTCGTCGCCCTGAATCAAAAATATCTGGAGTGGCCTGCACTCAACTATCTTTTACGTAGTTTTCAATAGATAGATATTAATATATATATATATAAATTAATGAAAATAACTGGATAATTATACCAATTTATAATGGATCAGAATTTGAAGTACTTATCGTATTCACTCTTAAACAATCAAACTCCACATTTAAAGCTCTGAAATTGTTAATTAATTATGTTAGCAAATATATAATATAAATTGATAATAATTTACCTGATACAATTAATAAGAAATCAATATTTTAAATATTAATTCATACAGATAACTGTCAATGTAATGCTTGTATGTTTTCAATAAACAAGAAACAAATGATGTAACTCTTGGTTGATCCGATTTAAAAATATCTGGAGGGGCCTGCACTCAATTTTCTTTTACTTAGTTTTCAATAGATAGATATTACGTATATATCCCAAACAAATTGTCTACACACACACATATATATATATATATATATATATATATATATATATATATATATATATATATATATAAAATCTCAAACAAACGGTCAAACTAACCAATACTCTACAGGAATACTCTGTAATGTCTATTTTGTTTTCCTTGCAACAATCTATTTTGTATTCCAAGTTGGTCAATCACCCAATAACAATTGCTTTAATTTCCATTGTTCATCAAATCAGTTGTTTCTAAATACAACAGTGTTTTAAAAAAAATGTTTCCAAATAAATAAAATAAATTACGAATTCCACCAAATAGAACGACGAGCTGTAGGAATTGGTACCTGGAACTACCTTTTCTCTATATGATAATTATAACTATCACTATTTTTTCAGTGGAAATTCTAGAGATTGTAGTATTTTACCATATCCGACGTATGTTATACCTATGATTAATGTTGTTTCCGAGCATAAAAAATTCGCGTTGCATATTTTGTGTTGTATAGTTATCAACTGCATACAAGTATGGCACCTTAAGCTTTTAATATGAGTTAATGGTATCATATTTGATCATAGCTGTGACATCATGCACAAGGCGAATTATAGTTAATTCTGTACTTTATTGACTATGTTCAATGCGCTAATTCACAGTGTTCAGACTAGATTATAGATATTACCGCGTGACAATTTTCATCACTTACTCCGTTATTTTCTACAATGACAGAACCAATCCCGCTGTCCTTTCGGCTCAGAGTCCTCCATACTTCAATACGAAATTATACATAATAATGTATAATTTTATTTTCTCATACGAAATGTATAATAGAAAGTATTGTTATCACCAAAAGTAATCAATATTGAAATTATAAAGTTATATCTGGTTTGAGGGTCCTTGAATCCAATTTTACGATTATCTCCATTGCGTCTACGTGTCTGTCTGTGAACCCTCTACAGCCTATACTATTAATCATAAAAATATGATTTAAATTTAATATTTTATATCCTGCTATTTTAACCCAAAGTGCTTGTTTACTCGTGTCTTTTATTGCACATTTAAAAAATTACACGAGTTAGAGAAATTATTAGAAGCTCTTTTTTTTAAATGTACCATTTACTGAAATATTCACAATAATAATATTACAGTTGGTGTATTTATAGTATAAAAATACATACTTCTTCCAATTTTCATAAAGATTCGATGATTCTTACGTTAGTTATTGCACTATTAGTAAAAATACATTTATTTTGGTGTTTTTAGATTAGGAAACATTGTCAATGTAACAAAATTTATACAGTTCGATAGCACTTAACTTGCGAGTATTTTATTATATTTTTCTTTATTTTCCACGACCAATAGATCCAGAGATATTGAAAAAGTGCACAATAATTCCCTTTTCTCGGGAAGCTCCATTCCGATTTCAACTCATTTTCTAATATAGAAAGAAACAAACACAAAAAATCCAACTTCCCATTTGCATCACTTATACATACTAATTTCCCTCTACTAAAGGGTTGGTATGAACAAAACTATTTTTGCCTTAAGTGTAGCCGTTCTAGTGATATTGGAGATAGAACAAAAAATTTATAGAGTAAACATGCACTTCCGGTTTGAATATTCGTTTCAAAAATAAAAAGTGCACATCTAGGGCATATACAAGTCTTAAGTTTGAAGTTTCATAATTTTACGTTCGACAGTTTTGGCTCTAGAGTGTTCACAGACACACACACACACAGACAGACAAACAGACGTCATTCCGAAAATAGTCACATTCGATTCAGAGAAGGTCAAAACATGTATATCCGTTGCAATCTCGAGTTCGAAATTTTTCATGATTACAATACTTACTTATTACTTCGTAAAAGAAAGTAAATAGTGACAGGAACAGGAAAAGAAAGTTGAGAGAAGGCCTTTCTCGATTTTTAATTTCTTTCACGAAGTACCTAGTAAGTATAGGGATTACCAAAAAATCGAACTCGAGATTTCAACGGATATACACGTTTTCACCTTCCCTGAATCGAATGTGACTATTTTAGGAATGACGTCTGTATGTGTGGAAACGCTCTAGAGCCGAAACTGTCGAACGTAAAATTGTGAAACTTCAAACTTAAGACTTGTATATAGTCTAGCTGTGCATCTCCTATTTTTAAAAAGAATATTCAAACAGAAAATTCATCATTATGCATTTTTTGTACAATCTCCAATATCACAAGAACGTCTGCACTTACGACAAAAATAGTTATGTACATAATGAAAGATATTATTATTTCGCACAACAAAGTTTCTTTAAAACCAGTTACCTGTTACGAGAAAACCGCAATGGAAAATCTTAAAATTACAATTAATTTTGTCATAGAAATTAATTTGTGAGAATTGTTTTTATAGTTATCGTATTAACTATACCTGAAAATTTTATGATTCGAGAATGTTACAGACCCACCACCGAATGCTTTAGTTCAACTGTACTTCGTCCGGCGTGCCAAAAAGAGCTTTATATATCAAATTATAAACACATTCGATGAATGTTGCACGCTTGTCTCCACAAAATGTATACGTCAAACTCTGTGTGATTGATTATGGCCAAATTTAATAAACTTCCATCTTCTCCAGTGAATTGGGTTATCCCGCAGTTCAGTATGTTCTGTAAAAGATGTTAGATATCACCAATGAATAAAATATTGGTACCTTCTCAGCAAACAGACATACATAACTATGTTATGTCGCTGATATAGTAAATTTAGAGAGCAAAGTACGGATCGATAAATATATAACAGAGATGTAACATAGAATAACTGTGTTTACGAATAAAATTCTTTCTCGAGCATCATAAATGTAACACACAGTATTATCAATTATTAAATACTTTGGATGCCATACCTTTCGTAAAACAATTTTGTGTTTTAGGTAGAAATATTAATTATTTACATACATTTATACACATTACGCCTATCCAATGAATGAAGTGGCTGACAATCATTTTCTCCATGTAATTCCAATCATCATATACAATCGTGCATCGATAGAGATACATTTACGTAAAACCATTATTGAAAATAAAATGCAATTTATAAATAATAAATAACACTTATAAACTACATATTATAAAAGTTAGTCTTCGTTTAATAAAGTTGTGTTGACATATCGGATTATTGTGAAAACGTTGTTTTCCTTTTGTAACTCCATGAGCAATATTTCACGTTGAAATTCTACAATGTATTTTAAATTGAAGTTTCATATTTTTATCTTTAACAGTTTTAACTGTAAAAAGTTTACAGACATTCACATACATCATGCAGGGAAGTGTGTATTTCTATTAAAGTCTCGTGATTCATGTTTCCAATATTTCATTTTCGACTTCGTTTAAAAATTAAAAATAATAAAATGTTACTGTTTGGGTATTTCTTAAAATATTGGATTTATTTGAAACATATTTTTTTCTGAACATCTGCTAATTCTTATGGTGTCTGCTAATTGTATTTACAAACTAAATAAATGCATTAAAAAAACCACGATAAAATTGCGGGCGAATTGATAAATTGCATTATGATACGCGGTGTCCAGCTTATCCTCAAGCGGTCAGTTGTCTGCCGGACACGTTTTCACACTCGACAACGTGTCTGACAAACTACTGGACGCTTGAGAGATAAATCGATTATCTCGAAATTGCGTAAGTCTGACGTTGCATTTTACTCCCTTAAGTCTTCTCATAGATATTAGGGTCTGACCTATTCTGGTGCTGTAATCAATGATTTGCGGGAGAAGCGATATAATATATTTTATTTTACAAATTACTCTATGACTATGAGAGAATGTACAAGTGATCTATTGGAAACGGTCGTGTCTGTAATATACTCAGATCAATAAGTTAAGCCCTTTTCACACCAAGACTTTAAGATAGGATGCTGAAGTGAGCCTGTCTTGAAAAGCTAGTGTATTTGCGCATGAACTGACCTCAAGTTCGCCTATTTTAAAGGCAAAGATCTAAAAATATAACCTTGAAAATACAATTTTCAGATTTTAAAATGATTTACTTAATGCGTGTATCTATGTATTTAAAGGTAGCAAATATGTTAATATATGTTATGACACAAATATATACTGTCCTTACAAAAATATATATAACACTCAAAAAATATACTAGATATTTTATTACCACAAGATTTTTTCATATTGTTAACCCAAAGCCCGAAATTTATTACTAAATAATATAATTTTGAATTTTAAAATATGCACTAAATTTTTTTTTATCAATATAATCTACTTTTTATACCTATAAAATATTTTGAAATTGTTAACCGAATGGCCATAATAATTAAAAACCACTGCTCGCAACGCATATCTTACCTAAAGGCGAGCTCTACGCATTGGTGCGTTTTAAGCGTACCAAATCTTGTTATTTTATAGAATAAATACAAAATAAAATTATCGATACATACAAATATACATTATTTTGACATCGCGAGCTTTTGCGAACCCAATAATAAATATGTAATTATAGATGGCAGCACTAGCAATTTAAATATCTGTTGCGAGCGTTAAACGAAATTCAAGATCAGAGAACTGAAAGTTACTCTGTCTTGGTGTGAAAAGGGCATTAACAAAAAGTTCTTGTTTCGTCATTGAACTTTTAATTTCGCATTTCACATCAAATATCATATTTTTTTATTAAAACAAACTTTGATCTGCTTAAATACAATTTATAATTACCATCGTTATTTTTCTCAGTTTACGTAATATTTTAGTTTGGCTTCCATTGGTTCGATATGCAATTTATATTAAATATTGATTTGATATGTGTATAAATATAAAAACTAATCTTAAATCTAATAAATTCATTGTTGGCTTTAATACCTAAAACACATTAAACGTTCCTGATACTTCGACATTCATGACAAAACAGGAGATACAATTTGGGGTCTTTCTTCGATCGTAAGACCCTTTCTAGACTGCAGGAGTGGAGTCTGACATTGCGATGCTAGATACACTACTGTATCTCCTGTCTGTGCTTCTCTGTCTCTGTTTCAGCGGATCTCGTTGTACTCATTTCAACCTTTACCCTTCACAGTTGTACTTTTGCATTTCCTTTTCGCACACGGTTTTTGTTTTTGTAATCCAGGGAAACACATTTGTCCGGTGCAGCGCGACGTACTAATATTATTATGAGCATTACAAATTATGAGCTTTTAGTATTTTAACGAAGCATTAAAATGTATTTAATACTTATTAAGAGAAGCTAATGTTAAATACGGAAGTTTAAGCTTTTATATGGAATAAAAGGAGACAGGCTGCTGTAAAGGTGAGGTTTCGCAGAGTTATTCGAAATGTCTCTGGGGTTGCGCTCTAAATACCTATTTGATTAATATACAAGCTAACTACGGAACACGTTGAATTAGATTGCATTTAATTAACTATTGGAGTACCACAATATGCATATACATTATGGATGAAGTACCGTTTGAAGCCGCGTCAGTTTGTGCCACGTCTTAGGGTCACACAAATTTTATCTGATGTATAGGCCTGATTCGTGCCACTACCACTACCTTAGCCTGAAAACGTGTATATCCGTTGAAATCTCGAGTTCGATGTATTTGGTGATTCCTATACTTATTACGTCGAAAATGTAAGTAATACGCTATAATATATGGTATTGTGTTTATACAATTCACAAAAAAATACAAAATTGATAAAATTGCCATTTTACATTTACGTTTTCCGAGTTACCGCACATATTGGCAATAATACCATAAATTTAAATCATAATACAGCAATATTATATTATATAGTTAGTGAATGTATTAGAATTTTTTAATCAGTCAATTGCTTCTGATTGTTTGCATATTTTATGGTGAGCTAAGAAAGTAAACAATGTATAAATTGGCCATTGGAAAAATGAATAAAAAAATCGCCACTGTCGGCAAACACTGACACTACCGTATTTCTCCCCAGCTAGTTCCTAATTAATCAGTTGTTTAATGTTTCGGTTTGTGTTTGTGTATAATATGGATGTGCAAACAGATATGGTATTGTACCGTAAAGTTTATATATATATATATATATATATATATATATATATATATATATATATAAATATATATAAATATATAAATATATATATATATATATATTTATATATATGTGTATATATTCCATATAAATTTGAAAA
Organism: Leistus spinibarbis; assembly: GCA_933228885.1. Lineage (NCBI taxonomy): Eukaryota > Metazoa > Arthropoda > Insecta > Coleoptera > Carabidae > Leistus > Leistus spinibarbis. The sequence continues at coordinate 4,399,371 of OW121794.1, read as the reverse complement.
TTAATGCCGAAAATTGATATTTAGGATGTATGTAGGATCCCTGAATTTTTTCAAATATTTAGGACCAATATACCAATATATCATTTTTCATCGGATTTTTCATTATTTTCCCGATTCTATCCGAGTGTTTTAGTAGTTTTCTGCGTAACCGGTGCGTGTGGTTGCCGATAGATAAATTATTGCATATGGAGACTTGATTACACTAAACCTATGGAAATGTGCGGGAAAACTCGTATGTTCTACGGACATCCTACAAATGGAGTTAATACGTCTTCTGCTCTAAGCAATTCTTTTTAACCAGGACGAAGAAGGGATAGACGATCCCCATTTTCAACACCCAGTTCTGCTCAAATATACCTTGATGAGCTTTTATCCATAAATATTTCATTGCTCTATCAACTGATGGCAATTTAAAAATCATCTCTAAAATTCTATTTACTATCCAGTTAACCGATTTCATGTTTAAACATTATATTAAATGTAAAACGTATTTAATTTCTTTTTTGATAAAACACTGTTTAATATGCAGCAATATACTTCTAACTTTAATTTTAATGTTCATTCAATTCTAATTTATCTTTTTATAAAATGCATATTCTTGCAGACTTCAAACAAAAATTAAATGAAAATTGAATGCATACGCAAAACGAAGTTTTGTCTACAAATGTCAACTGGTCGTTGAGGTTTATATATTTGTGTTCTAAAATTCATATTAAAAATTAAACAAGCATAAGTGGCAGGCACCAATGCATTTAGCTCGCCGTTTTATCTGTACAGTGGATGATTTAATTATTTTACTTACATAGAAACTGTCTCTTAACCACTATGATTATTAAAGATTTGGTACGCGTAAAATGCACCAATGCGTAGAGCTCGCCTTTAGGTAACAATTTGAAAAAATTTTATAGATATAAAAAGTTTAACATTTTTTTGTAGATTATATTGATAAATATAAATTATCTTAGTGCAAAATTTAAAATTCAAAATTAAAATATTTAATAATTTATTTTCGGGGTTTGGTTTAACAATTTGAAAAAAAAACTTGTAGACATAAAATATCTTAGAATTTTTAGTAATTTTTTTGAATGTTTTTATTATTTTTATAACGTCAATATTAAGGAAGGCTCCAAATTTTGGGCCCCTATAACTCGGGAAGTATACGGGCAATTGGATTAAAACTGCGAACGGATTCAAATGGGATTCCAAATGTGAATTGCTCCATTGCCTTCAGAATAGTAGAGGGCACAGATTTGGTCATACGAGCGAGCGACGACTAACATCCAAGTATATAAGTTATATATATATATATATATATATATATATATATATATATATATATATATATATTATTGGATTCAGGGCGACGTTGTTTAGGGATGTTGAATAAACCGTATGAACTAAGTCTGGCAAAATTTTGACAGAGAAACAAAATAGACTCAAATAAAATGATATTTGTCGTTTGGCATACGTTATTACAAATAGATCGACTGAGAACGTGTATTGGTTGGTTTGACAGTTTGTTTAGGATATATATATATATATATATATATATATATATATATATATATATATATATATATATATTGACACGGCAAGTTCACACCGGCTAGCTCGTAGGTGGATTTGGCACACACTATTATGACGTCGTTGATAAGAAAAGTAAACGAAATCAGAAATAAACAAATTTATTACAAAATAGAAATCGAAACTTAACTAGGCTTATCGCCAATACAAAACTAAAATAATAAATTATATAATAAATAAAATAATTAAACAAGGAAAAGGGTACGGATACACTACCCGTTTTTTTTTAAGACGTTGAACTTCATAGTATGTCTGCGCTAGTTCTCTTGAGAGAACGCCTTTTCGTCTTCTTCTGTAGAGTATCCGCTCCAAACGAAAGGGACAAATAAACGGTAGAACGGTAGAATAACATTAGAATGAATTTAGTGGAACGATAATCGAGATTATCGGGAAAAGTATCGTGACAGATAATAATTCTGAAAACAACCAACTCTAAAACAATACATCCTAAAAACGTGACAATATATATATATATATATATATATATATATATATATATATATATATATATATATTGTCACGTTTTTAGGATGTATTGTTTTAGTGTTGGTTGTATATATATATATATATATATATATATATATATATATATATATATATATATATATATATTTCTAGTAAGAACTACGCAAGTGTAGACCATTCCACTTTTTTTACAGTTGCTATAACTTTTAGTATATTGGCATCCCTTCATAATTAAATAATTATAAAAAAAAAAAAACGAGACATCCATATATAGGGGTATAGTACAGTGATTCGATATATGTGACACAGTACAACATACATTGTACATACAACCTGATTTTTTGCCTATATGCAAACGTTGGTGGTTTTTCTGTTTTTGTATGCGCTGAGGCTGAATATCAAATCGAAATTGTTTCAACATCAACGGCTTTTTTATTATATTTATTTTATTCACCAAGGGAACGACTTCGTTTTGGGCATATGTTTTTTGGTATACGTACTAAAAACATTTTTAACTCATATCGTCCCAATGGAGCGTTAGCGCACCAGTTCAAAATATTATTTTTTCATGCTTAAATGTACTAAATTGTCAACCAGTTGAAATCTAGGGGCAATTTACAGGTAATGATCAATATCAAAAAATTTTTTTTTTCAAATATTAAAAGTTTTATGCACATTACACTTCATACTAAAAGCATTGTTTTTGAAAGTTAAATTACCACAAATTTTAGCTCTAAATTTGTTTATAGTCACTTATAAGAGTGTCATAGATTCTCTATTTGAAAAATTTTACCTGTTCCTGTTAGTGAAAATATATATTGGGCAATTATCATTAGATGTCCCAGGGACGCGTTAATCTATTTTTTTATTACATGTTTTTTTTTTCAATAGTCATTATTTCTTGCTTTAGATATAATAAATTAAATATTCATAAACAAATTTTTATTTTTCAATATGTTCACCCTTGGGATGATATGGGTTAATTCAATTTCTTATTTACTGACAATATAGCATCCTGTCGAGCACCTTGATACATTGAAATTCTAAATACTCGTTTTGATTTATATCTTTCAAAAAAGAAAGAAAGAAAAAAAAAACTTTGACATTCATAAACTATATTTCTGAAAGAATCAAGTCACAGAATAATTTTACCTAGAATCTCAGTGAAACCCTGCTAACATCAGTTATAATTTATAATTTACCATTTTATTTAATACGACGCGTCGTATTAAATAAAATGGTATTATTTTATTATTCGCAGATATTCTCACTATAACGTCGCGACGTTATAGTGAGAATATCTGCGAATAATAAAATAGGAATACCATCCTTATAATAAAAATTCTGCATAAGAAATAATAATTATGCATTTTAAAATATACAATATATTATTTTAGAGTATATAAAAAAATCTACAAAAAGAACCTTTTTATGTTAATAATTTTTTTCAGATTGTGTACCCACAGGTCATAAAAATTTAAATTAGAAATATTAGCATGCGCATTTGTTCTTATAAGGCGAGCTGATGGCATAGGTGCCTGTATCTTTTCCATTTATAAGTAATGCTATTTTAATATTCAAAAAATCAAGCTTTATATAGTACAAGAATTGAGATTGAATTGTCAATAGAACCACAATAAAAATGATATGCGGAACTGTAATAATAATAATAATCTAGAAATAAATTTAGATATCTGTAAAGATATTTTAGTATGTGTAATAAATGATTTAAGAAACTAATACTAAAACAAAATAATATAAATTTATCACTAGAATAATTAAATACGTAACATTGTAACTTAGTAATTAGGCCTTATGTCTGTTAAATTTGTTAAAATATATATATTTATATTAATAATATGGATTTTAATTTAAAAATATTTAAATCGTTGAGAGAGTTCATCGTTAAGAAAATTAATTATAGGAAATTGAATTGTAGGACAACGTCTTATTCTTCACAGTTTCTTTATTCATTAAAGATAATGTACGACCGGTTTCAGGTACATAGCTGGTTGCAAACAAGAACAAGATTGGGTACGCGTAAAACGCACCAACGCGTAGAGCTCACCCTTAAGTAAAATATGCGTTGCGAGCAGTGGTTTTTAATTATTATGGCCTTTTGGTTAACAATTTGAAAAAATGTTATAGGTGTAAAAAGTTTTACATTTAATATTAGATTATAATGATACAAATTTTTTTAGTTCATACTTTAAAATTCAAAATTATAATATTTAATAATTTTTTTCGGACTTTGGATTAACAAAATGAATAAATCTTGTAGATATAAAATATCTTAGAATTTTTAAGTGTTTCAATTATTTTTATAAGGGCAGTATTAAGGGGGGCTTCAAATTTTGGGGCCCTATAACTCGGGAAGTATACAGGCGATTGGATTAAAACTGCGAGCGGACTCAAATGGGATGCCAAATGTGAATTGCTCTATTACCTTCAGAAGAGTAGAGGGCACAAATTTGGTCTTACGAGCGACGACTAACATCCAAGTATATAAGTTATATACATTTTCGGAATCAGGGCGACGAGACGAACACTTTTTCTTAATGAAATTTTTTGATCCGAGAATGCTACAGACACCCGACCGAATGCTTTAGCTTCTTCGGTACTACGTACGGCGAGCTAAAAACATATAATATCCAAATCAAAATGAGTAAACATAAGCAACTTATACTTACAAACTAATAATAATACATATCGTTGAAGGTCAAATTATCCAGTGTGAAATAAAAATTTAAATGTATATACATATTTAGATATTAACTGATGTTAAAATTAACGATACATAAGTGTATATAAATTTTGTATGTTAAATAAAATTTAAGAAACAACTACAAATAACGTGAAGCATAAACGGACCGGAACAGAATGGTCAATTGGGAAAGAACCGCTCCACGAGGAACGCATATTAAAAATTAAAAATCAGCTGGAATCAGTAGCGTCGCATTATATATATATATATATATATATATATATATATATATATATATATATATATATATATATATATATATATATGTATATATATATATATATATATATATATATATATATATATATAATGTATGTATATATATATATATATATATATATATATATATATATATATATATATATGTATATATATATATATATATATATATATATATATATTTATATATATATATATATATATATATATATATATAATGTATGTATATATATATATATATATATATATATATATATATATATATATATATATATATATATATATATATATATATATATATATATATATATATATATATATATAATGTATGTATATATATATATATATATATATATATATATATATATATATATATATATATATATATATATATATATATATATATAAACACATATGTGTAAAGCTAATTTTTTGTAAATATACAAACTAGCAAGGGCAGAAATCGAACCGCAAATTCACCGTGATAGTCGAGAGTCTTCACGGTTTAATAATTGATTTTCTGTATTTAGTCAAGAAAACTATCCAACAATCTTGAGATATTCCATAATAATCACTGAATTTTGAAATGGGAACATGTAATAGATAATAATGTTATTGTTACTAATTGATTGTAACAAAGCCAATTATTTAATGATATCGCTACAATGTTAAAAATCAAAAATATGTTTCTTATTTTATTTTAACGGTAACGAAAGTACATAATTTACTCATTAACACTAATCTGTTATGATAGAAGTTCAGTTAAGTGAACCATATCATTCGAATCTAGTTATTACTGTACTGTAAAAGGTTTATACAATTATGATTACGTATTTTAATGAATTTACTCGAAGCGTGTTTAGAAAACAAAGTGCAAGTAAATTCCATAAGGTACATTCTGTATAGTACATTTTAACGGAAAAGTGCAAATGAGAAAGTTCAGTACAAATAATCTGTAAAATTAATTTAAAGTTAAGTTCATTTAAAATTATGGTAATTTATTTTTATTTCTAATGGTCCAGTTTTGCATAATGAATTGAGTGGTTGTTATTTAATTTTGACAGCTAATTACCCGGCTAATTATAACTGTAAAATGTCGAACCAGCTGTTATTATATCCTTGCATTATTTGGTAAGCAAATATAGCAAATTAAATATAAATTTGTATTTATTAAGTGGTTTGGGTTTATTTGTTTTATTTTATTATAAGCTCCCCTTTAGAGAATATTCTCTCTTCAGCGTTTTGTATTGTGTAGTTTTGGTTGCCGATGTTACCGGGTGTTCAGTGCACCAAAACTCTGTACTTAAACTCAAAAATTGTCATAGAAAGCAATAGTGAATTTCTATATCTCGCCGCGAAATTAAATAATTTTAATAATTATTCAGAAAATGTTGCTCTCTTATGCAATATCATTATAAAACTGGAAAACCATGGAATTTATTATGAGTAGTTTTACCTCGTCGTAACTTCACTAAGTATATCTCAATTTGGTTTAAGATTAAATGTGGAAACCAACTGGAATCACAGTGAATTTCTTTATTATTTTATTTATGGGTGGCCGTTATCTTCTTTTTTGTCATTTTATCCGAGGTTACGATGACAAAATACCTATCAGTTTTAGTATGACGCACAGTGGGGCCAATTCGCAAAAAGCTGACCAAAAGTCCCAGAAAGTTTGTATGTGAGTGTATTTGTGTAGAACGTTTTTTTTTTGTTTTAATACAAATTGACATAGACGGGGATCGAACTTACGATCTCCAGGGTGAAAGGCAAGACTTTTAACTACTGCGCCATGGCGACTGCAAAAATCAAATAGTATATACTGAAATAAAATAATTTACTCTTCTAAAGATCAGTCTGCTTTGAAATAGACAAAAACGATTCAAAGGTCAGAATGAATTTAAAAAAATGTTTTTGTGATAAATCTTCAATTAATTTGATGATTTGAAGTTTATTTAGTGTGTTGTGTACTTTACACAGAGTGGCATCTGCTATATTATATTGATATTGTATGTCAATGAGACATATAAATAATTGTTAGTTAATAAAATTAAGTTTTATTTATTCTAATTTGAAGTTTGTACATTTATGTTAAAATGACCGCCCAAAGAACAAATAAATAAAAGTGATACCACGTGAGCGTCAAAAACAGTATTTAAATGTGAATAAGTGACGTACGAGTTACGGAATGGACAAAAAGCAGTGATATTTGAAAATATGAGTTGCGGTTAGATTCTATAGTTGGTTAAATTATAATAACTGCAAGTAAGTAAATTTATAATTCTGATTATTAGAGAAATAAAATCTTGCAGAGATAATTCAAACATATTTAGTTGGCAATTTTATTTTTTATTTTTGATGGCACAATCCATTGTATTTTAGCATATAACTAATTATCACTTTTAAAACTGCCGTTGTGACACTGCAATTTAATACTGCAAAATTCAGAATCTAGCCTGGTTATTTAATTCAAAAACAATAATGAATCAAATGTCAAATCATTAAAAATGTTGTGTAAAAAGGGTTTGTAATACATATTTTTTTAATAATCGAATCAAATAATAGACAGCAATCGTAAGTAAATTTATAATACTGTTTTTTGTGTAATAATACAAATAAGGAAACTGTCTTAATGATACAACACTTATGGCCAGTTGCACCATACAAGGTTAAAATCAAAGTTTAACAAAACTTAGTTTAAATAAATCTTAGTTTAAATTTATCAGATGTTACACAGTGCATGATAAGCGATTGATTAGTTAATCTCAGCATAGTGATCTAAAAACAAAATAGCGATCAAAGAAAGGACTCGATTTTTCCTTTATTATTTGCGATGTGGAAATTTGTATTGCGTAATTATTATTAAATTACATGAAGATTCGCCATCAATCAAAACTGACCTATGACCTGTGTTAGATGATTTTAGATGAGGCCTCGCATGAGCAATAACTATTCCCCTAAGTTAGTGTGAAATTATAGTTCATTTAAAACGCTTGCTATATCGGTTATAAACAATCGATTTTAAAATTGTAAAATGGATCCTCATCATGATGTATGTAGAATATGTATATGTTTTAGCAAAATCATATTTAATATATATAAATCAAGAAATTATCAAATAATTTTGTTCAATAATTAGAGTATTGAACTTTTTTTTGTTTAATATCGATGAAGTTATTAAATCCAACAAAATTTATAGAGATTGTAGCCTACACTATTATTTAGTAACTAATAAAAAAGCAGCTGCTTCTAACTGCGCTTTTGATTCCTTTGCCAGTTTTTGCAACAATATTTACAAATATAAATAGACTTATTACGGCCCATGTCTAGCACAGCCATGATTATTCAAAACTAAATAGTGTATGAATAGCATAACTGAAACAACATTACATTTTTCTGGTTTTAATTCCAATTGTTTAAACTAATATTGTTTAGCTAAAATTGTTTAAATAATTGATAATTTTAAAAATAACTGCATTCGGCATAAAATATTAAATTTTAATTCATATATTTTTTCCGAACAATACTTTGTATATTCTTAAAATTGTTATAGACGATTTATTTTTATTTTATTAAATTTTTTATACACTTAGATATCAAATTCTAGCTTGATTTAACGACATTTGGTTAACCATATTGGATCCGCCATTTTGTTTTGTGGAAAATTTAACTTTGAAATCGAAATCAGTGGTATCAAATACACCTGGATACCAAATTTTAGCTAACGCCTTGTGATTTTTGATCCACCATATTGGATCCGCCATTTTGCTTTTTTGAAATTTTAACTTTAAAATAATACCAGCAACCTCAGAAGCCTTAGTGTACGAAGTTTCATACAAATTGAAAAACGATTTCGACTTTTGACCAGCTTTTTGCGATTTGGTCTCACTGTGTGACGTCTGGAGATACCGAAACAGTTCATAGGTGTTTGGTGGTTCCTTGTTTCTATTATGGTTTTATGAGAGCGAGAAGTACTGATGGCGAAATACCCTCCATAGAAGAAACTGTTTCCTGTTCCGTGGTTACGTGTTTGTTGCGGGTTTCATTTTCAGAGGTCTCTTTTAACATGAGAAAGGCTGTTCTTGGTGTTCCACTGATGTGATGGAGATCATCGCGTCCAAAAAGGGCAAATCCGCACCAGGAGTATTTCCGAATTTCGTTCAAGGTTCTCAAACATCTACCTCCACCAGCTATTACATTCCTCACATGCATTTTTAACGCCTGTCTTCTTCTGGGTTTCTTCCCAACTCCCTGGAGAAACGCCACTATCATCATGATCCCCCAAACCAGGAAAGAATCTATACAATCCTTCCTCTTACCGCCCAATATCCCTTCTCAACACCATGGGAAAAATCCTCGAAAAATCCTTCAATTAAGCCTCTCGCATTTCTTTGACCATAATAACCTTATTCCTTCGCATCAATTCAGCTTCCGCCCACGTCGCTCAGTGCAAGATGCAATGCTGGCTATAACCTCCAACAACACCTCATCAATGAACCAGGGCCGGTTCACTGCCACAGCCTTTTCGGACCTCGAGAGGGCTTTCGATCGTATTTGGCACAATGCAATCCTGCAGAAACTTATCGAACACCAAATACCTTGGCGACTCATCCGAGCTACCGCCGCCTTTCTTCGTGATAGAAGTACCAATATTCGCGTTGGGGACTCCAAATCAAGGATGTTTTCCATAAGAGCTGGAGTACCGCAGAGTTCGGTACTCTCTCCGCTCCTCTTCAACCTCTTCTGCAGCGATATACCGGGCCCTACGACCATGATGACAATCCAGCAGTACGCGGACGACACGGTCTGTTGGTCCGTGGTACCGGACCCGGATGATGCAGTATCCTACCTACAAATAGGGCTCAACCGGGTTGAGTCCTAGATGAGACGCTGGCGCATCCGCCCTAATCCTCCTTCGCAAACAGGGCAATCGCCGATGAAACCCGCCCTGTCCTTCAACTAATGAGAACAAAGCCACGCCGCATTTGTCGTCATAAGTTCAAGTATAGGAACCCTCCGACAACTCTTCTACAGCGGGCTACAAATCCCCTGACGGAGTACCTAGGACCATCCTCGAACAAACTTCACTCATATTTCGCCAATAATACTGACACGCTACACATTTGCCTAGCCATACCATAACACCAATACTATTTCTTACTCTTGTTTTGTACTTCTTTTGTCTTTGTCCAATTATTATAATTATTGTTTTTTTTTTTTTAAAACCATGTATAATAATTTTCTAGATCTCAAAGGGATCTAACCCCAAAGGTCACTATCCATAATACATACTGTAAATTGTTGTAAACCATATTATAAATAAACTTATTTTCAAATCAAATCGTTGCAGACGGCCCAGGGAAATAACGATGCTGGTATGCGGATTTAACAGGGTGTCTTTTTGTACGTGTTTTAGCGAATATCTCCCTGGTAATTGTAGATACAAGATACGGTAAAACTTATTTGCGAGATCAAGTTCATTTGTATATAATATACAATTACTTTTAAATTTTTATTTCCACTGAGAATTATATTTGCAAACATTTAGAACAAAGCTTAATCAATCTACCCGTCTACCATAATGAAACTAAATATAACAAGCTTAGGCACAGGCATCAATGCTTTCAGCTCGCCGAATAATCTATTTAGAGGATCTCTTATTTATTTAGTTATTTATAAAGAAATCATATTCTTAGCCATTGATGCTTAAATGAAGAAAATTTAAATATACATATATGAAGAGATAAAATGAAAAATACAATAATGACAATATTATTGATTGATTACTTCGATAACCAGTCTTTAAATGATTTGGTCTAAAATGTAACAAGCCATGGAAAACAATAACATAATATATATGTAGTTGTTATTGTGAAATATAAATGAAATGTCAATGTATTGTTACTTTCAATAAATAATACGTTTAATTATACGTGTAAACTTAAAACATGCCGCAGTCGTAACAAGAACCATCGAAGACTGTCGAGTGAAGAAAAGAAAACATATCTACAATATATAATATACTTTCCTATAATAAATTTTTTATTATAAAAAAAAATTGAACTTGAAAAAATGGCACAATCAAAGAAAGCAGCAATTGATGAAAAGTTGAATCCATTGAAAACTGCCATCGATTCAAACAAAGCTGCAATTGATAACGTCGCAGAACAATTATCAGAAATGAAGCAACTTATCATAAGCATGGCGTCAAGTTCAACTTCATCGACTTCTTCAGTCCCCGCATCAGCTGTGGAAAATAGCCCTTCTTCAACATTATCTTCTTCGAACGACACTCTAACTGGAAATATATACCCGCCTCGTCTGGCAAGTGCTATGCGGACTCCGGAAAAACTGGTAGAAACTATATCTTTCGTACATTTCAAAGATTGGCGAAGAAAATTCGAAAATTATGTAACATTTCAAGGACTAGAATCTGGACACCCTCGCCAAATCAAGGCACTGTTATTTTCGTTCTTTAATTAAAACATTTCGGACGTAGCTTGCTTAGTCTTAAAATTTGAGGACGCTCAAAAATCTAAGGCCAACGAAATACTAGACAAACTGGAAGATTACTTTAGAAGGAAAGAAAATAATCGCAAGCTGAAGATTTTCCAGCAGATTTCGTGAGTCCACTTGTCGTTGTGCAAAAACCCAATGGAAAACTTCGCATTTGCATTCGCATACCAAATTAAATAAATTCATCAAACGACCAGCTCACCCTTTCAAATCACCGTTGGAAGCAGTCTCAAACATATCTCGACGGGCAAAATATTTTTCTACATTCGACACTGCTAGCGGATATTGGCAACTACCACTAGATGACGAAAGTAAGAAATTGACTACTTTCCTGACACCTTGGGGAAGATTCTATTTCTAACGAACACCAATGGGATTGTCAAATTTGGGTGATGAATACTGCAGACGAACTGATCAAGCCCTCGAAGGAATCGGAAATATTGAAAAAGTTGTGGATGACATCTTGGTTCATGATGGAACATTTCCTGAACATTTAGCTCGAGTTATACGATTATTGGAACGTTGTAGAGCCCAAGGTATGACACTCAACCAAAATAAATTTATATTCGGTAAAAGTGAAGTAAATTATGTCGGTTTTCGAGTCGGTATCAAAGGGATCAGTGCCAACCCAATTAAGATAGAGGCAATTGAAAATTTTCCAACGCCTACTAACATATCTAAACTCAGATCATTCTTGGGATTAGTAAACCAATTAGGAGGTATAACATCACATATAAGTAACACTGCTTCTCCTCTACGTGATCTTTTAGAAATTAAAAACCAATATTTATGGACATCACTTCATGAAGAAGCATTCAAGAATACACGGCAAGCATTAGCTTCTCCTCCAATTCTTGCTCACTTCGATCCGCTACTCCCTACAGCATTACATACGGATGCTTCACGCCGACATGGTTTAGGCTTTGCATTACTACAACAACATGGTGAACAATGGAAGCTTGTCCAATGTGAATCACGTTTCCTATCTGATACAGAAACGAGATATGCCATGGTTGAATTGAAACTTTTAGCGATAGCATGGACAGTACTCAAATGTCGTCTTTATTTACTCGGATTGGAATTATACAATATAGTAACAAATCACAAACCTTTGTTATCTATATTAAATGAATACATACTGGATGCAGTAGAAAACCCCCGACTTCAGCGCTTGAAAGAAAAATTATGTGGATATAATTTTTTGGTTCAATGGAAACAAGGTAAAGACCGTGCCATTCCTGATGCACTCTCTCGAGCTCCGATCAGAAATCCGATCGAAGAAGATTTATGGGCAGATTATTCTACAACACACATCCGCTCAATGATATTACATCATATATCTGTAATAAACAACCGAGAAGAATCATTGCCAAGTACTTGCTCAAAAGATCCCATATTAATGGAATTGAAAAAAGTTGCTCTGCAAGATCCTGAATACCAATCTCTTAAAGAACAAATTATAGAAGGATTTCCCTCTACAAGAAACCATCTGCAAACACACTTGAAACCATTTTGGAATATCCGAAATAACCTCAGTGTAGATGATGGATTGGTCCTAAAAGACTGTCAGATTTTGATCCCGAGACCTGCTCGTCAAATGGTATTGGCACGCCTACACGATTCCCATCAAGGAATCGAGAGAACCAAACGCAGAGTACGACAAACCGTTTTTTGGCCAGCCATCACAAGTGACATAAAAAATATTGTCGAGTCATGTGAACTGTGTCAAATTATGAGACCATCATTACAAAAAGAATAACTAATGTAATAATATAACTGCAACCCCTTATTACCCGCAAAGTAACGGACACGCGGAAAACGTAGTAAAAACAATGAAATACCTGATTGCGAAATGTACCCAAAATGGCCAATTAAACGAAGAAACATATAACGCAGGACTAATTGAATGGAGGAACACTCCGAGAGCCGATGGACGTTCCCCTGCTCAAATTGTATTTATACATTCATTTCGTTCTCTAGTCCCTGCTCATCCAAGAGCATTCGATTCGAAATGGCAAACACCCAACGAAATCTGCCAATTTAAATCGGAGGAGCAAGCTAAATAAAACACTCACAAATATAATAAGAATGCAAAAGATATGCCCAGTTTCGAAATTGGAACCCAAGTCCGTCTTCAAGATCCTCACCCGAAACTATGGGATAGAAAAGGAGTAATCATTGAAAAAAAAAAAAAGATATACAGTAAGGAAATTAAACGGCCGGATATATATTCGCAACAGAAGATTCATTAGAAGGGAGTAATTAAAAAAAAGTGAGAATAAAAAAAAAAGAGTTGATATGAGTTGTTCTAAAACGTAACAAGCCATTGAAAACATAATATATATGTAGTTGTTATTGTGAAATATAAATGAAATGTCAATGTATTGTAACTTTCAATAAATAATACGTTTAGTTATACGTGTAAACTTATAACAATTACTAATATTTAAAATTTTAAAATTATTATTTTTGTTATTTTTTTCACAGTCTGAAAATACGATATGGACATAATTAATATAGTTTGTTGAACATCTTTTAGATACAATAATATATATATTTATATATATATATATATATATATATATATATATATATATATATAAATAGATATATATTATATTAATTATTAATATAAATAGATATATATTATATTAATTATTAATATAAAAATTATAATTATTCATTTTTTTATATCCATGGGGCTCATAATTTGATATAATTTAATAGATAAAAAAATCCTAAAATTTAGTGCAACATTTTTTGATATTGTTACTTTTTTTAAAGATAGTATTAAAGAGAGATCTTTGGGATCCTATAACTTCGGAGCTTGAATTTAAAATGCGCCGATCATTTTGGGTCCTCAAGTTATATGTAAAGCAAATTTCGTTAAAATCGGCCACGAAGCTTCAGAGGAGATGCAGTCACAAATTCAGGTTGTTCAACGTAACCTTTTCAATATGATTTTAATATGTTACTATTAATTAAATATGCAATTTTATTTCACGACAGATAAAGGAAATAAAAAATCTAATTATCTGAATAATATGTACAACTTGTTTCGGTAGAAGTGATCATATGGTAATGAAATTTTACGTTTCTATATATGTATATCTAGGTGGTCTAAATGTGATTAGTGTATATCAAACATTTCTTAGGACAAAACAGCATTGGAATTGCTCGGAAATGTGAAAATCGTTTTACTGTTAGAAAAGTTGGCACAAACCGTATGAGTCCCAGGGATGTGTAAATCGACTTTAAATCATATCTGCAATAAAACTTACTGGGTGATAAGGAAGAAGTCACGTCTTACTATTTTTAAAGCTAAAAGGTTAGATGGCAGATGGCATTTATAAAATTTATCATAACTCATAAGAAATACCGGAACGCTGTTACGAAAGCGTCAGTATGGGTATGATGATTTACATATAATAATAAGTACATTCCCACAACGGAAATTAAACGGCACTATATGCATTATTTTGAGTGAAATTTAAAGAGGGCATATTTATTACGTTCTTTTCTGAGTGTAAACTCGTAGAGCAAAAAAGAATATATATAATAAATAATAATTTTGAAATTTATGTTACGATGAATGATTGCATTAAAAGACTGGCTATTGTTGCAATCAAGCAATTATCTATAATATATCTCATCAAAATTTAGTTATTATAAATAGGTTTTCATTTTTAAACATCTGTCTATAAAAACATGTTTTCTATATAAATATGAAAACTAAACCACCACTGAATATGTTATACGGCGAGCTTAAAGTATTGGTGCCTGCATCTATGCTTGTTTCCTAGTGTTTCATACATGCAATTGCTGGAAGTCCACTTTCTGGTTTTTTGGGGAAAAAAAACTAACATTGTTAGCCATAATACAAAATGGATTAGGTGTTCTATTTGTAATTTCTAATCTTAGTTTTCACTGCAAAACCACTTAGTAATTATAATTAGAATATAAAAATAACTATCCAGTTTCATGACAAGTAACAATCAATGATTATCCACGATGGTTTAGGGTCAGGAACGTGGAATTTTTTTTTTTTTATTTGTTTTATTTGTTATCTATAGAATCTAGAGAAATAGAAAAAATGGATGCGCTGAAAATGTTTAATATCAATGTAAATATTAAAAAAAAAGATACACACAAATATGTACGTTGCTGACATTATGAAATATTTTATACATTTTAATTTAATTTTGATTCATCAATTTAGTACACAACTTCATGGTGCAATTACGTTGCGTTAATGTCATGTAATGTTATCCTGCAGAGCTATGCAGTTGGCAAACATTGATTCATATTTGTATATTTATAGTTGTTTATGCAACAATGCTTTACTATGCTCGATGTGTATAATAATAAATATTTATCGATAATAATAATAGTTAGGAAGGTTGACGATCGAAATATATTTGTATTATAAGCATGCTTGTTACAATTCATTTTTATTTATATTGTTATTTACAATTTAAACATATTGGTTTTGTTATGAAAGATTATTGTTTATTATGAAAAAAGGGGATTGCAAAAATATATCAAGCACACTTAAATAGAGTAGTTGCATTTAGTATTTCAAGATAGTTTACTTTGAGTTAAAAGTATGTAAACAATTTTTTTGTTTGAAGAAAATTATTTAACCAATGTACATTTGTCTTTTACAATGTGCACTGAATTCCTTAAAAGTACCGCTTCGCTAGTCACTGAGGTAGTGGCACGAATCGGGACTATACACCAGGTATGAAACGCCACCAAGTCAGGTAGTGGGACGAATTGACGATACCTTATCGTATTTCTCACTATACGCATATTCCTCTATTTGCCTTTACAATATACCATGACAAATACCTCTTAAGGAAACTCAGAAGTACATATTTACTTTTCATTAGTGTAATTCTAGATTTAGAAGCTGATACTCCAATCGCACGATTTTTTTTTTACCAGTTCGTCCCTGTTAATCTAAAGCATTTTCGTCGTGTGTCAATACATCAAACTGTAAAACGAGTATTGAGGCTGTTTTAAAGTTGGGCCCTTAGAATGGTGTATTGAAGCAGGTTATCTACTTTATCTCTAAAATAAGATGCTGAGAATTTGATGGGCTGTGCTGATACCATTTACTTTTCAACCAAAACTAATTTAATTTCAAGACTTTCATTTCGTGTAATTTCTACACACTCTATCAAGGTAAAATTTGATAGTAGATAAACATTATTTCATACACATATAAAAGAACAATTTTCTTTACAATTATTGTCCTTGTTAGTTGACATGTATTTTTCATAGAAATAATTACATTATCATAATTTATATATTTAAAAAATTATATTATTGCTAGGTATTTATGTAAGAAGTTAGAGTAACACGTGTTCTAAATCTTAAAATCATTTTTTATCCATTTTGAAATTGTTAAAAGGTATCAATGTTACCGGCTAAAGTTGTGTTTTCTAAAATAGGAGGATTTTTTCGGGCAACATACAAACTTATAATTAAGTTTCATAAATTTATTTTCAATAGAGTTTGCTATATATATAAATAGATGAATGGTCAAAAAGGGTATTTCCATAAAAATATCGAGTTTGAAAACTTTCATGATATAATTCTTCCTGTTTGAATAAAGTAAATATAGAAACTATTAAAAAATAGTATTTTTTGGAGCAATGTATATGCTATCGCCGACCACGAAATAATTGTTATTTTACTGGGCATTTTTTATATAATTTTTTTTTTTTTGAATTTTTAAAGTAATAAGATTAAGTAAACAAGATTAGGTACACGCACCTATGATATCAACTCGCCTTGTAGGAAATATATGCTTTGCAAGCAGCGGAATTTCTTCGAACTAGATGGACCAGATGATTTATCTACATAGTAATTCAATATGTTACTATTTCATTGCGAATTAAGATAAAAATATTACATTTTAAAGCCTATCCGTAGTTTTTTAGTATATAAACTTTGTACTTATTTTGTATTATATATTTTTGTGCTATAACAACGACAAATTTGTATATGTATGTGTTTATTTAAATAGCCGATACTAGTCGTCGAAAATAAGGAATTTGGAGAACTATATCTAGTGTTTTTATTTTAGCTAATTTTACTAGTATAACAGTTCAAATGGAAACCGAATACTAAATTTGTTTGTTCAATATTGAAAATATTTGACGCTCATTCAATGTTAAGTTCAGAAACGAATAAATAATTTTCAATAATAATTATAATTAAAAAGCATTTCCTTTATATCAAAAATTGTCAAAATTATATTCAGGGTATTTCGAATTGATTTACTACGTAAATATTTCAATGATATATTGCTTTTATAATCCAAACAGGTTTTATTTTTTTATAATTTTGCAACATGTACAGCTGAAAGATATATAGGTAATATCAACAGAATATGTGTTTTTCACAAAACTCACAGTACTAGCTCAATTGTGTCAAAATGTAACATTGTGATTTATATTCTTGCTACAGATAGGAGATTATATGTTTCATTTGGACGATTATTGACTTAAGCGACTAGTCGCATTGAAAAGTTAAATATGAATTAGTGCAACCATTATTATATAGCTCACGGTTCGTGACCCATAAAGTAAAGATAACGGCCATAAATAAATGTTCGAATACGGCGATTCACATTACCTGGGGCAGAAGGTATATCTTAAAGAACAGGAAATAATAGCATACATCGCTTCTTGGGGATAGCATTTCGTTTAGTCTGGGCAAATTCTGCACCAGCCAAAGAAATTAGGGCAATAATTAAACTTTGGCAAGCGATAGTTCGCGAGATATAAGAACCAACACTAATGTATGCAGGTTAAAACCGATGCCAGATCGATACAGATAATGACATTTCAAAAGTGCCCATTGTCATTTTGAATTATGGATAATTTTCGACAATATCCCAAGTAGATCAATATTGGTCATATTGTCGTTGTCAAATTACGTAGAAGTATGAAAAATTTAATATTTTAACGGAGTTACGACATTATATTTCAGTCAAATTGCCGTATTAAATTCTGTTATTTTTTATATCCCCTGGCTTTACAATTTGTAGAAACTTTATATATTTGGATTCTTGTACCCCATTACGAACAATTTATGTTCCAAACAATGCATTCAATAATGCCGGTGTGAGAAAATTAATATTAAACACAGATTTAATGAACAAAATGATATATTTTTCTTTATTTCAGTTATTTTGGTAACTTACAAAATTAAACGATTGTCTACTGTCTATTTTTTCCTATGCTACTACTCGCATGAAAAATTGAATGATTACCATGTTGCCACATATATATAAATTATCTTAAATTTTGATTTAAAATTTTCTTGTATTTTCAAAAATCGTCTAAAGATACTATTTAGGCGGATTCAAAATTTTGTACATATATATTTACGTACGAATATATATATATTTATATATATATATATATATATATATATATATATATATATATATATATATATATATTAGGGTGTCCCTTAATATGGGTAAAAAATGTTTTTCTCTTCTCACCCCTTAAATCGTTTCCAAATGTGTAAAAAAAAAGCTAAAAATACTCCCACATTTTTACTCGTTGGTTTAATGACCCCCCTAAGCCCATTTGTATTTTGATATCGAACTTTAGAATGAATATTTTCAATAAATTAGTTTTTCACTAAATAACGCCACAAAAAAAAAAAAATTGTGAAGGTATTTCACGTCGCTGAGTTCAAAGCTGAAGTCAAATTTGAGTTTTAACCATTTCCAGATGGCGCCACTATGATATTATATATATATATATATATATATATATATATATATATATATATATATATATATATATTAGGGTGTCCCTTAATATGGGTAAAAAAATGTTTTTCTCTTCTCACCCCTTAAATCGTCTCCAAATGTGTAAAAAAAAAAAGCTAAAAATACTCCCACATTTTTACTCGTTGGTTTAATGACCACCCTAAGCCCATTTGTTTTTTGATAATCGAATTTATGAATGAATATTTTCAATAAATTAGAAAATTATTTTGATAGCCTGAACAACTCTCAGTAATGCAAATTTTATATATATATATATATATATATATATATTTATTTTTTATATTATATATGTATACATCAATCAGCGAGACCAGAAATTTTGTTGAGAAATGTTGTTGTTGCGAGAATCTTACATACAACACGACCAAACACTACAACCGTATGTGCTAAAAAGGAATACTTTTTGTTGATACGAAAAGTCTATTCCTTTGTATATTGATGTTGTTTACTAGAGACGCATTAATTTATAATAAGAACGTATTAACATTTTAGCAAAGTTTTGTGGTGGATTTGTTTCTCATTAACATATTAAGGCACTCGAGTTTCAACTTAAAGTCGATATATAATATACTGTTTTTTGCTTCGCTACTTAGATGAAGTTGATAGCAGGTGTCTTCTATTAGGGAAGCGTGGTGAAAGGCGTCGCGGTGCCATTGTGTACGTGTGAATAGCAGAACACCACACATTTCCTTTGCTCATTTCGGTGGGTACACTGTTTGCTACAAATTTTTCGCTGAATATATAAACAGACTTCCGGAAAAAACAAAGACAAGAAAGGGGTTAGCACATCTTGGTGATTCCCGTGAAACTCTTACACCAAAAGAGTAACCAACAAAGACACTAGCTACATCTTTTATCACTCTGCGCCAACGAGACGAGACGAAGATCACATAAACGGATAACGCAAGAGTGTAACGAAGATGGCAAAGCTGTGTTATTTGAATTCAGAGCGCCTACGTGCTAATAGCTCACTTTTCATTCCTGTATAAAGTGAGAGCACGAATTCGACGCTGTTCCGCTGGGCGCAGTTTATATTTTCTCTTTATCACCTAAGAATAATGACTGAGATGTGCTTGGAAATCGTCAGAATATTATTGATTAGTAGGGAAACCAGAAATATGATCGGGCATATTTATTTTCAAGCGACTGCTTAGCTAATAGACCATTAATAAATATGTTTTAGACGAAATTATGAATTACGATATATTTTTGAATATTTTACCTGTAAGTGCATATTTTTGCACATTTAGGATAATATGGCATTTTTCTTAATATTTACATATTTTTATTGCATATATTGCAATGATACTTGGTTAAAAATAATTAATATTAACTATACTCGAACTTTTAATAAGTTATTTGACGAAAGGTGTTTGCAAAAAGGAAATACTATTTTCAAAAAGTTTATTTTTTAAATTTTTTTCTTAATCACAATCCCCTATCACTTCAGAATCATTAGCAGTGCTAATTGCGAGATGACATCTCGACGTTCATGTTACAACTATGTTTGCATAGTGCATTTCTATTGACTAATTAGCTATTAATGCGAATAATTCTTTTTGAATATGCGATTAATTATAAAATGAGTTAATTGAAATTTTTATCATTTATTGCAATCCAAATTTGTACTAACTTTGTTATTAATGTAATGTATGTTCGATAACAGGTTTAATCCTGCATTTTTAGTGTTTGTTTAGTTTTGGCTTTTAAAATATATTATATGAACGAAAAAATTAAAATATGTACAGTAAAACCCCGGCTAGCCGAATTCGAATCACCTGAAACCCGTGTTATCCGAATCATTTTATACAAAAATTACTGTTTTTTTTTTTGACTAATTTATATGTACTATAAATTATGAAGTATATATTGAATTATGAGCATAAATTAGTCTACAAACCGAGTATTGAACATATTTGACCATCAAAACCTTTCAGAATTGGCTGTATTAAATGTTCATTGCTTAACCGAAAAGGTCGTTATCTGAAACGGCTTCCTTCCCTTTATTTCGGTTAACAGGGGTTCTGTATATATATATATATATATATATATATATATATATATATATATATATATATATATATATATATATATATATATATATATATATATATATATATATATATATATATATATATATATATATATATATATATATATATATATATATATATATATATATATATATATATATATATATATATATATATATATATATATATATATATATATATATATATATATATATATATATATATATATATATATATATATATATATATATATATATATATATATATATATATATATATATATATATATATATATATATATATATATATATATATATATATATATATATATATATATATATATATATATATATATATATATATATATATATATATATATATATATATATATATATATATATATATATATATATATATATATATATATATATATATATATATATATATATATATATATATATATATATATATATATATATATATATATATATATATATATATATATATATATATATATATATATATATATATATATATATATATATATATATATATATATATATATATATATATATATATATATATATATATATATATATATGTATATTTATATATATAATACGAAACAGTTTTTTTCTTCAAATATTCGTGTGTGTATCTGTAACGTTTTGACGAGAATATTAAATGTTTAAGAGCATATTTTACTTGTTTAACAGCATATTATATTTAAAATTGATTTTTAGAGCATATTTCTGGTTGCCCAATTGATTCCAAATGCAGACAAATATCTTCTCTGTCGTACACTCACGTAGTCACACACACATACAGACATCATCCCGAAAATAGGTGATATCAATTCAGTATTGCTCAATACATGTTTAATTCATATTTTGAATTACAACAAATAACAGCCGAATTTACACATTTGCAGATTGCGCACTATAATAACGATGTAAACACATATCGGCAAACGCTGAAATTGTATTTTGGGCTCTACATGGGCAGAAGTAAAATTCTTCGACAATGCGTATATTTTGCATATTTTGTGAAGCAATTATTTTATAGCTTTTATAACATTTGTTAAACTTTAAATGCATTTCTCGTTCGAATTTAATGCAATTTCCATGTTTTTCTGTATGCAGTTTCATTAGATATTAAAACGAGAACGTTGTTTTCGAAGCAACATTGTTTTTAGAAAATTGGTGAACCTCTATTTTAATTCCAGAGGCAAAATAAATTTTTGAAGGGCTGGGTGCACGATACGGGTGTGTCCTGTCCTTCATATGGTGTATAAACCTATTCACTCATGTATCACGGCTATTTGTAAATCTGTTGTGCTTTTTCATCAGTGCATGTGATTACTTCTGAGTAATCATGGTGATAAATAAAACACGAACTGCTTCGAATGTGTTTTTCAATCCGTTGTTGTTTGGTTAACAACAAAGCGTTGAAATCGGGTAAAATTAACAGCATAATATCTGTTCAATGAACTACTTGGGGCTATCATTTTTTTTTAAATATAACAATGGAACAGATTTATGTATTATGTTATTTATATTTTATAAGAGATAAAACAACGACATTTACACAAACAAGCATAGGTACAAGCATCAATGCCCTTAGCTCGCCGTATATATTTTTTAACTCGTCACATGATAGTACAAGCCAGCTATAAGTAGTGTTTAATCGTGTGTCTGTAATACTCTCGGGTATGAGAAATGTCTTAACAAAAAGTTCTTATCTCGTCACCCAGAACCCAAAAATATATATCTCTTATACTAGGATATTTATATCTCGATTTTGTGACCGCATCACCTCTGAACGTACCCAACCTATTTATTCGGATTTAGTATACAGATATACTATACTATACTTCCGGAGTTATTTGGCCTCAAAATTTAGAACCTTACACAGTTATTCCTTGTGTCCACGATTATATATTATTTACACAGCCTGATATGCAACAAACTGTCGGCATTTTGACGTTAATCAGTACACGACAACCTCAACACTGTTTCTATAAAAAGAGGCCTGCTTCAGTAATAATGTGTATAGTATACGATGAATACTCAAATCAAAATTGGTTTACTGAGTTTTAATTATGTAGACGCAGTAATTGTCTCCGAAATATAATAAAATTGTATAAGAAATAGTTAAAGGTATTGAAACGAGGTTCATATAATACCAATAAAAATAAAATCCAAAAGATAAGGGTGAAAGAACTGCAAGAACTGGGTCATTAAATAATAATTAGATCTTCGTCCTGTTACGACGTCTTTATTTAGTAGGAATATTTAATCTGGCATAGGAACTGTAGAATGAATATAGTTTTTCTAAAGTCATAAATATGATTAATGAAAGGAAAATGAAGTGAAAATAATCTGAAGTTTCCTTCATTCGACATTCTTATATGCATATTCAATGATTTTAAGTCTGGAAATTTAAGACATCTTTGCAGTCTGTCTACGATGTAACATATTAATTATTTTATTTTAAGCTCGTCGTACGATGGTACACAACAGTTATAGTATTTCGTTGTATGTCTGTAACATGCTCGGATCAAAAATTGTTATTAATAATAATAACATTTACTCATATATTTAAATGTATGAATCTCGCTAGCTCGTTCGAGTTTGTGACACCCTCTGAAGGTACCAGTTCGATTTTAACGAAATTTGGTATACATATAATTTGAGTGCTCAGAAAGTTCCCGTCACAATTTAAATCTAATCGTTTATACACATCTGCAGTTATTGGACCCTAAAACTTGTTGCCCTCCTGAAAAATTCTTAGGTATTTTGAGTCTATTACATTTCTACAAACTATGAGTCTAAGGGCTAAAAAGATAATTAAAAATAATAATATAAAATTTTAAACATTAATATTGCCTTTACACAAATAAAGAAATAAGCAATATCTATAATATTAATTAAGATATTTTATGTTGACAAAGTTTATCAAATTGTGAGCTCAGTTGCTATAAAAAATAATTTACACACAATTAATTTAATCATTTTTACTAATCAAATCAAATAATTATATTTATAACGATAATTCAGATTGTTATTTGGAAAAAGAAACATAATTAAAAATAATAATATAGAAATTTAATAATAAATGTTGATTAATTGATTTTTCGGATGATTCTAACAATATATTTTATACTCAAACAATTGTTATCGTTTTTATTAATATTTTTTATCATTTTATTACAAAAAGTTTATTTGGCTGCCCGTGTGTGGCCACATTGCTCACTGCAACCAAATAATTATGAAACTACAAAATAAAATAAATAGTGTAATGCATAACGTGCTATACATCTTGTTGAACTTACAAACTAATTATCTTTTATATAAGAAGTGAATGCGGACGTTCGCGCGCTTTGTGCACCAGCGACACTATGATTTGTGGGAAAAGTTTTACCATACATATATCGCTACATTTCTTCGGCCAACAACGAAATGTAGTAGCTATATCTCTATTATGGAAAATACAAACTAAAGTTTAGAACATGTTTCGGAACCCGAAGTTATTTGAATATATAAGGGTCTGAGATCAAGAATTATTAAAAGACGTTATGCTGAATTCATTACAGGGTATTTATGTTTTTAATTTACGAAATAATGTAAATGGTGACCACTTAAGTATTCTTGTATTTCTTTGTGTAGAACCTTTTGAAATATTACCCAGCAAACCATTGTCTTGCGTTCCTTATACCTACACAATTAATATTTACAAAAAAAGATTTTCAAGAATTAAGGTCGATTCACAAACAAAATTAAGTAAAATCTGTCGTTCTTTGACACAGAGAGAATATGTATATTCGTTCTCAATATTCAAATTTGGTATCACGAAATTTCAATTTGGTCAAAGTTTTTCAATGTCCAATCTTTGGAGTGAAATTTAAAATTGAGAATATATTCTAAATTTACTTTTCAATTAATATTTGCATAATTATTATTTTTAACATTTATTTTCTGACTTTGGGTAAACAGTGGCCTATATTCGATTTTCTTAGACGTAGGTTTTACTATATATATATTCAAATATTATATTTAATATTCCATTATGTATTTCAATATCTTTAAAAACCAATACGTTCGAAACACATTCTGTCGATTAATTTGTGATTATATAAATAAAAATATATATCTTCTAAATGAGTATCTGGCGATATAAATGAGAATATTAAGATTTTTCGTAGTTGTTTTATCGTAACTAATATATTTTGCAAAGAAATATTTTTAAACAAAAGTTGTGCGAAATATTAATATCATTCATTACGAACAAAACTATTTTTTCCGTAAGTGTAGCCGTTCTAGTAATATGGAGAAAGGACAAAACATGCAAAGAGTAAGCAT
This sequence comes from Leistus spinibarbis, assembly GCA_933228885.1. NCBI lineage: Eukaryota > Metazoa > Arthropoda > Insecta > Coleoptera > Carabidae > Leistus > Leistus spinibarbis. The sequence continues at coordinate 4,373,610 of OW121794.1, read as the reverse complement.
TCCGGTTTGAATATTATTTTCAAAAATTAAAGGTGCACATTTAAACTTCTTAAAGTTTGAAGTTTCATAATTTTACGTTCTACAGTTTTGGCTCTAGAACGTTCACAGATACACAGACAGACAGACACACAGACGTCATGCTGAAAATAGTCTCATTCGATTCAGGGATCGTCAGTAAGTACATGTCCATTGAATTCTCGAGTTATATATTTTCCATTATTAAAGGACTTACTGATTACTGTCTGTTTGAAAGTAAAAAAATACGAAAAACTGTATTGCTCATAAAAGACAATTTTTTTAAAGGATTCCTTAATCAAAATTTGGGTTATACGGATATTTCTTTCATTACCGGACACACGATTTTCACAGTTTACGAACAATGCGATGCTGGCTGGATTCTTTGGGAGTCCTTTTAAAAGTTAACAAACGAAATAATTTAAAAAAGTTCAGCAGATCGCCTTCTACATTATATCCGCTGATCTCCATTGCACCCATATCAAACGTAATTGGAGTTGAAAAGACGAACCCATGATCGATATATCACAATTACGAAATTAGAGAACCGTAAAAACCGGTAAATTAATTTTCTTTCAAACTTCTTAGTTAGGGATTGATAAAAGAAATGTAATCAACTATTAAGTCCAAACTCTGAAAATACAAAAACAAATAAAATGACAGCAGGAACACGGTATCTGTACGTAAATAACACATTGGTGTTATATTTGGCCGTATAATCAATTTGGTGGATTTTCTTTAGAGGAAAGTATTTTTTAACCCCTTTTTTATGTAGAAAACCTATTAATATCCTATAATAATTAGATGATTTTATCCATACATCAAAATGTGAAATTGCTGATCTGTGCTTAGCCAGAAATATATTTGCACCTTACCAACATTTTCATCTATTTTAGCTGTAATTTAAAGTCAATATTAATGAAAATTGTCACCAGTAATTTATGACAAGTTTCCTTTTATAACGTCGCCATGCTTACCGTCGATGTCGATAACGGTTCTGGTCCTATAGAATGGTGTATGAATTATATTCAGCTTCTGTGACATTGTGGCCTAAAGCCAGAAACTTTTTTTTTTACAATAATTTGCATGTTACGTTTCGGAATTAACCTGATTCTCTATATATTCCGTATTCGCCAAATCGTTCCTTGTGAATTGTTTGTGAAACACAAATACCTTTAATGCAATTGAATTCTACGAACGTGATTCATTAGTATGGAGCTTGGCCGTTCCAGCACTCTCTGTTCAGAATAACGTAATATATTTAAATAAACTATTAGGACCTATCACTTGTTCCTGATAGCATTCTAACGGCTCTAATGCTCGATTTCGAGGCAGTAATTTTAAATTTTGTGAATTCCTTTGCGTGTTTTATAGTTCAGGAAGACAGTACCTATTATATATATATATATATATATATATATATATATATATATATATATATATATATATATATATATAAATATATATATATATATATATATATATATATATATATATATATATATATATATAAATATATATATATATATATATATATATATATATATATATATATATATATATATTTATATATTTATATATATATATATATATATATATATATATATATATATATATATATATATATATATATATTTGGTACCTTTGATTACGGATTTATTGAGTTTGAGATTTATTGATGTATTGAATTATGCTTATTTTCTTTTTACCGCTTTGTAATATATTTATTTCTTTTTCTTATTTTTGAGAGTAAACCATTATATTTTGTTAATTTGAACTACGTTGTTTTATTTCACTAACCACACCTTTGCCAACGTCGAAAACTCACCTCTTCTTCACTGAGCTAACCGCTGATAGATAACATCTCTATATGCGCGAAATAAGCCAATCATTTCGTGACAATATATATATATATATATATATATATATATATATATATATATATATATATATATATATATACATATATATATATATATATATATATATATATATATATATATATATATATATATATATATATCCATTTCTGTTTCAGGAAATGTATTTGATACTTGATTTAGGTAAGTGGCGAATTAAATGTAATTGACAAAGATATAAAATTATATTGACGCTACTTACGAAACTGATTCGGATATTTCACAGCGTAGCTCGTATCTCTGAAGGCTTGAAAGTGTCATTGGATAACGGTATCAATCCTATAGGTTACACATTCCTCGCGTCATCGTCAGCTGTGCTTGCCTGTCAGTTTTGTGTGAAGAGGAATCTTATAAGGATATCTAAAAAAATTACGATAAAGTTTTATTTTATAAATTTGCTTTTTGTATTATATGTACATAATTTCTAATAAAACAAGCATACTTGCACGCACCAATATTGTACGTCATGATAAATCAATTTTAGAAGAATTCTGTGAAAAAACGGTTTTATTAAGAATAAACAAAAACATTCACAGCTACTACTACTCAAGAGATATATCAAACATGTGCATAAACTTGAGTAATAAAAATTCAAAACAAAAATTAATAATTTATTCATGGTTTCGCAATCAGAAAAACTTTATGTTTTTTCTGATGTATTCTAAGGGTAGTACTTAAAATGGTTTTGCTTATGCCCTAAAATGACTTTAAAATAGGATGTTAATAAGCCTGTCCTAAAATGCTAGTGTGTTTACGCATGGCCTGATTTAAAGTTCGCCTGTCATGAAGATAAAGATTTGTGTATTAAAGTATAAATAAAAATATAAGAGTGGCACTTAATTCGAGCTAGGTAGCTGTTTAAGTGAAAAATCATTCCAATTTAATTTTTTTTTGAGTATAAAACAAAAAAAATGAATACTCTAATTGGAGCACTGTATTATACATGTATTAGAATATACAAAAAGAAAAATTTATAGTAGAAAAATATACAAAAATCTGGCTTGTCAGAGTCATATGCTAACAGTGTTTTCTTTTAAGGCGCTTAACGGGCGAAAACGTATCTCCGAAATTATTGAACTTAGAACAAAATACCAAAAAGCACGATAATTTACAATATTCAATCTATACAATGACGGAGGATTTATTTCGAAATATTGATTTTTGACAAAATGGCTCGTATTTGAAGTAAGTATCGATTTTCGAGCGATAATTTCGTGAAAAATTCCTTATAAAATCAACAACTTTCAATATATCAAAAAAATCTTGTCATCGTATAGATAAACTATCAAGGAATATGTTGGGGTGTTGTTAGTTTTCTCCTTGATTTCGTAATAAAACACTACACCTTGCATTTACACTAATTTATTTTAACAAGTCATAGTATTTACAACACACAACAATATATTTAAAGTAAAATAATTGAGAATTCCGAATATTATTCTATAAAATTGTTTACAAACAGAAATATTGAACTAACGCTGAATTGTGTGTTTTCTGTTCGGAGTCTTTATTGACACTGAAGTTTCTGGTAAACTCAAAGTTAGGCGATTTAGTGAAAAATATCCACACTAAAGTGGGGAACCAATCACTACGTTTCAATCCTAACAAAGGATGTTGACATTTGTTGCCCAAATGTCTGGAGTTAGGATGCTTGAGGGTAGTTCTCAGAGAGACCTAACGGTCTGCCAGATGCGGCTATTACAATACACATTTTGGGAAAAACCCGGCTAACTATAAAACTAAATAGAAAGACATGCACTTAAATATTATTTGCGAGAACTGCAAATGCGCTTCTAATAAAACCGGTGAAGCCGACAAGCTGACAATAATAAACTTTGTTGGCAAATACATGCACGTACAGAATATACAGTTAAAATTTCAAATAGATCCGTGAAAAATTGATTGAGTTCTGTTCTCGCCCGATTTGAATAACATGGTTTGCAGATAAAAACATTTAAAGTTGTAGTAAGCGAAAAAGTGCAATTTATGTTACTCTACGTTTAATCTGCCATTATTCAAAATATTATGTTGGTAAATGGCGTTTCTGGGTGTGATACTTCTACATTTTCCCAACTTTAAGGTAGTGTGGCATTACATAACCTGATCGTAAACGTAGACATTTTTCTCAATTGTGTTTTTGTAATGTTTTACTGTAGTTTTGTGTTTGTTACACAATTCATAACCATTTAAATGTTTTATCATCCATAGAAAAGAGCTAAAGAACGAGAAATAATACGGGCAACTCGTGCTGTTGAATTTAATAAAACATTTTCAGTATTTTGGTTTTCTTTTCTTGTTTACTTATATTTTCTCATCAAATAAAATGGCGCAAGTGTTGGGTTTCCCACTCCTAATATGAAACACGCAGACATCTGGATAGAGAGTAATATTACAAAATTATTGCTCTTCTGTATTCCGCTTTTATATAGTATAAGAATACACAGCAGTGTCGCTTTTACTAACTTTTTCTCTTATTTAGTTTTTTTATTTCTTAGTAATAGCACTTGTGAATTGTCCTTGATAATACAAATTAATTTATTGACAGACTACAGACTGCTGCTAAAAAATTATCGAATCAAAGTTGCTAATAATTTAAATATCATTAATTTTTATATGAGGTCTTTTATCTCAAACATAAACTGTTTCCGATATATTGAAATGAATAGCATCAGTAAACTGTAACTTCCGGCATATAACAATAGGCATCTTTTTTTGGCCTAACCACAGCTAACTCGGTTGGTGCTTTCAGTAACTTGTGCCTTCGAGTGGCGGGTTACTCCAAAGAGGTTAGCGCTGGGTTACTGATAAGTCTAACCCTGCTCTGTAGTAGGGTTACGCATGCTGGGTTACGGGTTGCTGCATTTGCTGCCATTTGACAGTTCTATTTGAAATGGCATCAGTAAATAGTGAATATATTTGTGAAAAATGTGTGCAAGGAGATCTTGGTTTTATTGAGAAGCATATTCAAACATTTCATATCTTTGAGGGTAAGCGTATATATAGCTAAGTATATTTATAGCTTATATATAGATATTGGAGGTTTTGTTTTGTTTGTTATTTATTATAGGAGCTGATGAGAATCAAACGAATGCTGTAAACATTCAAATCAATAGTAATGGTATGTAATTATTCAGAAACAAAAAAAGAAATTATATATTTATTTATTTATTTTGTAGTTGAAAATGATGTTGAAGCAAGTTCTTTCTTAATTTGGCCGTAAAAATTAAAGCCAAGAGTCCTCATCATCAGATATATTGTAATAATATGATATGTTGTAATAATAATTCAAGATCAAATGTATTTAAAAGTATAGAAAATAAAAACATAAGCCTACTTTTTGAAAACATTTAGCGCTTAAATTTAAATTGAATCTTTCAATAACCTGTCCATTTCACTGGGGTTACTGACGGGTTACCGCCATATTGTATCCCGTGCCAACCACTTCTCCAACCAAATCCTACCCAGGTTGGCCCAAAAAAAGATGCATAATCTTAAGTTTTAAGTTATAAAGAATTTCCTACGACTGTTTTGGCTCTACAACGTTCCACACACACACACAAAAATAGCATTTCGAAAATTGTCAAACAAACAAAATTGTTGGATGGTCAAAACGTGTATTTCTGTTAATATATTGAGTTTGAAAATTTACAAGATTACTTTCTTTTAGGCATCGTTACATATATGATTGATTAGATTTAAATAAATAAAATTTACAAAAATCGGCGCAATAGTTCGATTCTACCGATTGAAAGGACACCTTAAACGAGGTTGATAATATGACAATTTTTTTTCTTCTAAAATTGGCAAACCAGTTGTCATCATTGTGTGTAGAGTAATCAATTGTTAACTTTTATGTATATCTTTTATCTTTATAACAATGAAACATGTCTAACTCTTTCATCTGGTCGTGTTATTTTTCAGCAACAATTTTTATTATCATATATTAGATAAGTATTTGTTGGTCAGCAATTTGCATAAAGGAACATAATAGATTTCTCTTTTTGATTTATTAAATAGCAATCAGAAAATATATTCTTTATGGGGTTATACGCAGGCTGGATTTTCAAAAGCTCGATTTCTTTAAATTTCATTTTCGTAATGTCAACCCGACAAATATTCTCGAAGTTACACGCATATTTGTAAAGATTTACATTGAGTGACTGTAGTAGTGGGACGCTATTCCCATATATTGAAGAGTAGTCGTCTAAACAGCCAAGCGTGCGCTCGTTTATACTTTCTGTTGTGATTTCTCCGTAAAAATGAAGTGTAGTAGAGAATAGAGAGCATCTTCCAAGAAGCAATAGTCGAGACCATAGAAGAGAAAAAATGTTTTTTATCCGAAAACAGCAGAGACAAACGAAAGTAGTTTGTCTTTCTGCGAAAAAAATAAAAATGCAAGAGTAGATCTTGCATGAGAGGGAAGAATGGTCCGCCGTCAACACCACATCGAATTATTAGAAGTTGTCGAAGGAATGGAAGGTTTATTATATAGTCCTGGGATAGACGACTCGTTGTAAGTAGAAAAAATTCTTTTACTATGTTTAAAGTGGTTTTGAAACATTGAATGCGTTTTTCTCAAAACTATGTTTTTAATGTCGGTGAGCAAAATATCGCGGAAACGGCTGAACCGATCTTTCTCAAATTTGTACACAAGCTTAATAGATATATTTTTTAGTGATTAATCGAAGTTTTTTTCTCACCGATAAATAATTTTCATTGCATTCATAAACAATTTAAGGTTAAAATTTGTATCGAAAATCGAAAATTTTATTTTTGTTAAAAATTAATATTTTGCTTATTCCTTCGATTAAATACAAGATAATACCTTATGTTAATGATTTTTGTTTTGTTTTTTTCATTTCTGAAGGATCCAGTCCAGAGATATCGTGTTCACCGCAAAACACCTATTTTTAGAGGAGCTATATTGTTGGCTTAGGAACAAAATAGTGCAAGTTCCCTTTTAGTCCTGACGTTGTTTCTCCATTAAATTGACAATTAATGGAGATTAATAGACCTGAACTGAGGTGTAAGGTTGCATACAATTATTAAATATAAAGTTTCATATATTATTATCTTATACAGTATTTGCTGTAAAGCGCAAGGACTTCATTTCAAAAATAGTCAATATCGATTCATAATATTAAAACGAAGATTTTCGTTAAAATAAGTAGGTTCAAAATAATGACTGTCTCATTATATAAAAATACTAACATTTAGATTTACATATAGCTATGTGTTGATATTTCATTGATTTATACCAAAGCATTAAACGCATATTGATATAAAGTATAATTTAACATAATATCACTTCTTTGAGTTCTTTCCAAAAATCTTATTGTTCTAAATCTTCTATCATGAAAGCAGAATTGCATTAATTAATAAGCTTAACATATTATACCAGGATCAAGCAATAGCTGTAAGTTCTCTTCATAAAATTGGGCACATAAAATATGTCACATTTACGATCACTTCTCCACATCACTACTAACTTTATTATAAGATATAATTGCGTAGATTTATTTTAGCTTGATATAGTTTATAAATGTTTCGAGGCTAAAATAAATACCATAACCCTTTTCCAAAACAATTAACCCAAATACGACTGCAATTAGTATGGATATGAATATTGTATGAGTAAACATAAACCTACATACATGCTTTGCTTTAGTTGCAAACATGTTTGAATCGCTTACACATTATTTGTTTCTTTTAACTAATTTTTATGTGCATATCAGGGTTTCACTATTTACCTTCAATACACGAACACAAAGTTATTATGAACATTATAATATACCATTGCCAGCGACACGAAACTCGTACTGCAGATTATTAAGCTTTTTGACAGACAATCATTTTAATTTTGATTCTATATATCATAATGGACCACATCAATTTCGAGAAAACTGAACGATTTGGATTTCAGCATATAGCATTTCGTTAAAATCGGCCCGGTACCTTCAGAGGAGATACTAAAATTAGTCTTACGGGTGAGCGACCAAGTATATAAGTTATACAAATTTTCAGAAAATAGCTGACGAGTTAAGATCTATTTGTTTAGAAATAATTTTGATCCGAAAATGTTACAGACTCAAACACTGTATCTATATTTTACTACCATACGACGAACTAAAAATTGCAAAAACAAGCATTATTTGACTGATTCGATAATATTCAAAATATCGAAATCAGAATCTTCATGCTGAAAGCTTCAAATATGCTTTTATCAATGTTTATTTTTTTCCAAGCACACTCCATTTTACATTGAAGATTTGCTAATTAATTAAAATTCTTGTGCCCTCTATATACACGAGAGCTTAGTGATGAAATTGGTCAGGACGGCCATCGCTTTTGTATGTGAAACGCGAATTCATTTAATTAAATTGATTGCGGCAGCGTAACCAAACTTAATTTATCAAGCAGAGGTATCGCATTTCAATATACGGTATAAATTACAATGGTCAGTGTTATAAATCAGTGTACCTTAGAAATTTACTTCAAGGGGCATCCCTGTCCTTTCAATTCACCCTAAAGAGAACCTCATGAATATCGCAGCACCATAAGCTTGACAAAGTTCTAGATTTCACAATTAGTTATTTTGAATTTAACAATAAGAATAATTGCAGTTGAAAATATATATATAAACGAATATACCAAGACTTCAGCTGCCGTACGGCGAGCTTATTTAAATATGCACTAAGATTTTCTTTTATCAATTTAATCTACAAAAAATTGTAAGACTTTTTATATCTATTACATTTTTTCAAATTGTTAACCAAAAGGGTATAATAATTAAAAATCACTGCTCGCAACGCATATCTTACCTAAAAGCGAGCTCTACGCATTGGTGCGTTTTATGCGTACCAAATCTTGTTACTATCATATTTTAGTTTATTTTAATTTCAGTAAACCTTTAATGGTATACAACAAGAACAATCCATAAATTTGCTTATTCACATGTGTTCCTTTTCTTATTCGTGGAGCTACAGCACGTTGCAAACATTGCAGACAGTGGAAAACACATATACGGGAAAATAATCACGTTCGCAACTTAAATCGTTGCGAGTGTCGCAGTCTCCTATATTTACTTCAGTGTTTCCGGTGGTAGTTAATTGCGATATCGAAAGGTCCCATGGTTCTCGTGATTACCACTCCACTTCGCTACCATTTGTCTTCACAGTTAAGACTCCAAATGCGCTCGGAAACACTCACGTGCCTTTACGCAAGATACTTTCTTAAATTTAATTATTGTAATATAAAGCAATGAAATTTTTAACTTATTTTATATTTTCATAGAAATTATATTGAATATACTTAATACACTGCCCGACTACTAATTGGAACACTATCTTATAAGAATGTATATAAGAAAGTACTACATTAAAATGATAGTTAAAACATTTATTAACGAAAATACACATTTTAACCATTCCTGAATAATTTCTGACTATTTTCGGAATGATGTGTGTATGTATGTCAGTCTATCAGTCTGTATATCTGTCTGTCTGTATGTTTGAACGCTCGTAAGCCAAAACTGTCGAACGTAAAGTTGTGAAACTTCAAATTTAGGATTTACTTGAATCTATTTAGGTTTACTACTATTAAATGAATTTCATATTAGAATACAGCCAAATCAATGTAGAGTTATATTAAATAAATGCTATATTTGCTAGCCACAGATTCTTTATAAATTAATCTTATTACCGTATAAGCTACATAAATGCACCATGTATTTACTGGTAATAAATCGTACTTGCTTAAAATATGTTATGTAAAATTTTGCTGTATTTAATCGCAAATCTATTAATATTACATAAATTTACCTCCAAAAAAGAATGTAGGTGTAGTAAATAGACTAGTTTAATAATAATTAATAAATTGAGTAATATTTACAAAGAAATGCTCAAATATAGATTCATTAACAATAAAGACATGTTTCTTTTTCAGTGTACACAAAAGGAGGTATGTCTTAACTGGCTACATAAATAGTTATTATGTCAACCATCACTGGAGTTGTCTCGATAAATGGCGAAGGGTTTCCATATATTTAAATATAAATGCATAAAATAATAATTTTGTCTCATACCTCAAGAGCGATTCTATTTATAAATAGTATGTACATATCATACATCATAAATTATAATACGCACAGTAACATTGAATATTGAAATATATTATCACTCGCTTGGCAATTGCAAGGCTACTCCATGAAGGATTTAAGAAGGGAAAGGCAACATATAAATTCTACTTATACGTATTCTTGACATTTATTCGAACATTACTTCTACGAGTCGCCATCTTATCGCAAGTAGGGCATCTAAAGCTTAATTCCGAAGCGAATACTATTTATGTTACTTTCTTAAACTTAATAAAATTATTTATATTTTCTTGTTCAATATAAATTATATTTGGAAGAATTTAACGGAAATATAATATAAAATAGGAAACATAGTTTCTTTTTGTCAGAACGTCATACATTTTGAACGAGTTTACGGCCACACATATTAAAATGATTCACTTGTTAAAAACAATAAAGATATATAAACAGTTACCAAAAAATAATATACTAAAAATAAGAACATTGACCTTGTATTTCTAATTAATATATTCCTTTTCAACATAAGTTGTTATTGATTTATTCGCCCCTGTTTCTAAATCTCTTTGACAGGTTATGGGCCCAGGATTGCATGAATAAATCGGCATTAGTGTATTGACGTAAAATTTAATATAAAACTACACGTGTTTAAACGCGAGTGAATTCGCCGACGATTTTTCACGATGAGCGCTAATTCAGCAAGGATCGAGTTACTCAACAAGCAGAACTATGATACCTGGAAACTGCAAATGGAAGCGATTCTAGTGAAAAATGACATGTGGGAGTACGTCAGTGGTGCAAATGTCAACCCCGAACCGGGTTCCGACAACGACGGTACAGTATCGGATTGGAATAGAAACGATCGCAAAGCAAGATCTGATATTATCTTATCGATTTCACCCAGTGAATTAAAACAGGTAAAGAACTGTTAAACTTCAAAGCAAATGTGGACAAAATTGCGAGAAATATATCAATCTCAAGGTCCCGCGCGCAAAGTTACGCTTTTACAGCGACTCACTCTTCAAAAAATGACAGATGACGGAGATCTTCACGAACACCTTAAGGAGTTCTTCGACACGGTCGACAAACTCGGCGACATGAATATTTTGATACATCCTGATCAACTAGCAATCATGTTACTTTATAGCTTACCTGCATTTTTTGAAAATTTTCGTTGTGCCATAGAGTCACGAGATGAGCTCCCTACACCAGAAGCCCTCCGTGTCAAAATTCTCGAAGAGAGAGAAGCACGAGAAAATAGCGCGTCGAACGTGATGTCAAACGCCATGTTCGTAAATAAACAATGGAAGAAAGAGAAGAAGAAACCGGATCAAAACAAAGTACGATGCTTTATTTGCAAGAAGATCATAAATCACCGGATTGCTGGTTTAGCAAGATAAACAAAAAACCGGAAGATAAATCGACTGAATCCGGAAACGTATGTCTTCATTCTACCGCGGTGGCTGAGAAAAATAGTAATTGGTATCTTGACAGCGGCGCGTCAACACATTTTTGCCATGACTTGAGGAGTTTTAACAATATTTGTAATGATAAAAAACGGAACATTAAATCTCGCAAATTATTCTTCCACCCAAATCGCCGGAAGAGGAACGGTATCATTGTCTGCTAACGTATCAGGTGACAAGGTAACACACAGTAATACATCGCATGTCCCTGATCTAAGGTCAAACCTCATATCAGTCAGCAAGATTACTGACCACGGATATGACGTAGTTTTCAGTAAGAAAAACGCGCAAGTAATTAACGCGCATGGACAAACCGAATTATATGCTGACAGGATCGGTGAATTGTATTATGTACGGGAGTTTGAAGAAAATGCTTGTTCCGTGTCACAGCATTCAAAACAAATTTCGCTAAATCAGTTACATAAACAACTAGGTCATGCGAACGCGCGCGACATAATGGATGCCGTACGAAATAATAAAGTAATTGGTCCTGGATCTCATACATTCGGACGTATGGGGCCCTTATCAAACAAATTCCTTAGGAGGTGCCAAATACTTCGTCACATTTATTGACGATGCCTCTAGATGGTGTGAAATTCGATTTTTAAAATCGAAAGCTGAGGTTTTTGACGCAACAGTGAATTATATTGCACTCGTTGAAAATCAAAAAGATAAAAAGGTCAAATGCCTGCAAACTGATAACGGCCGCGAATACATCAGCCGGGAATTCGACGAATTTTTAAAGAAATAGGGAATCGCACGAAGATTTTCAGTTCCGTACAACCCACAGCAAAACGGTGTCGCGGAGAGAAAAAACCGTACTCTTCTCGACGTTGCCAGATGTTTGCGATTGGAGTCTAATGTACCTAAAATACTATGGGCTGAGACCATCAATGTTGCAAACTACCTACGAAATCGACTACCAACTAAAACTTTAAATGGAACTACCCCTTTCGAAGCATGGACCGGTAAAATCCCGGACATCTCTCATTTAAGAGTTTTCGGCAGTCCTGTGTTGTACCTCGATCAGAAACCTGGCAAGAACAAATTCGATCAACGTGCTCAAGAAGGAGTCTTCGTTGGATACTCGACGGAATCCAAAGGTTTTCGCATTTGGATACCTGAAAATAGAATAGTAATCGTCAGTCGCGATGTGAAATTCATCGAGAGAAATTTTAATAACAATGGCGATACTGATGTTCCGAAAAATAATCGAAACTTCATTGGTCCAGATGTTCCAACCAAACAAGAGGATCCAACACAGCAACAACCGAATTTCACGGAATTCAATTGGGATCCTCTACGCAGTAATCAACGCCAGCCTCTAATCACTGAAACGGACGAAGGAGAGAATTTACTAGATATTCATCCTCGTGACGCTGAGGGCAATGTAGAACCTATTGATGACTGCGTTGATGATCTACGAGAGGAGATTAAAAATTATCCTACGGAAAGGACTGTCATAAATTCTCGCAGGAAAGGTGGTAGACCAAGAGTAGTTAGAACAGGTTCCAGAGGAAGACCAAAGAAAGTTTACCAGTATGCCACTGACGACCAATCCACAATCATCGAGGAACACGAAGAAACTTTCATTTCTGAGGTCCCGATGAGCCAGGCCATGACAAGTCCTGACGTTGGTGAGTGGTTTCATTCTATTCTAACTGAAATGATCTCAATTCTCAGAAACGACACCTGGGTAATTGTTAACAGACCTAAGCAAGGTAAAGTTATCGGTTGTCGCATTGTTTTACGAAACAAATATTACCCAGATGGTTCTCTCGATAAGCGAAAAGCTAGGCTAGTCGCTCAAGGATTCAGCCAGCAGCCCGGGATACACTTCTCGGAAACCTTCGCACCTGTGGCTCGACCCGGAACTATTCGTCTCGTGATATCTCTGGCGGCAAAATTCAATATGAAGGTGAGACAGTACGACGTGACAACCGCATACCTAAATGGGGATCTGGAGGAAGAAGTACACATGCAACTGCCAAAGAACTTCGTAAAAATTCTGGAAGGTATCATCGCATCGGAGTCCGACAATTCTATAAAAGTCAAAGCCAGAGCAATGTTGAACGAGATTCAAAAAGGCGATAAGGTATGTCTTTTAAAGAAATCATTATATGGTCTTCGACAAGCAGGTCGTAGCTGGTACAACAAGTTGGACCAGACCCTCAGAATCATTGGAGCTACTCCGTCAAACTCAGACCCGTGCCTTTTTACAATTGGCATAGGAGAGGACGCAACTTTGATTGCGATTTACGTCGACGATATTCTTATCGCATCACGCAATTCGAAGACAATTTCCGAGTTAGGACATGAATTGGGAAAACATTTTCACCTAAAGGACCTAGGTTACGCCAAATGTTGTTTAGGCATTGAAATTACTCAAGATGAAGGTGGTATTTCCTTACATCAAAGAGGTTACGTACGAGAGCTTCTTACTAGATTCAATAAGATCGACTGCAAACCAGTGTCTACCCCGATCGATACCGGCATAAAACTTAAGAAAAACTTGAACCCCACTGAAGAGGATTTGAGAATTCCTTACCGAGAGCTCATGGGGGCTCTAATATATTTGTCAGTCTACACCAGACCCGACATTGCTTTCACGGTCAGCTATTTAGGTCAATACAATAATTGTTATGGACCTGAGCATTGGAAAGCAGCCAAACGTGTTCTCAGGTATCTGAAGGGAACACCGGATGTTGGCCTATCCTATGTACGAGATGAAAAGCCCTTGATGGGGTACGTTGACGCAGATTGGGGCAGCTGCACTGAAGATCGACGTTCTTTCACGGGATACATGTTCATACTCGGAGGAAGCCCGATTTCCTGGGATGCCCGGAAACAACGAACCGTCGCTCTCTCCACAACTGAAGCGGAATATATGGCTCTGTCTGAATGCACCAAAGAAGCTATATATTTACAACGATTTCTTCGTGAACTAGGCTTCGACAAGATGGCAAAACTTGTCATCTACTGTGACAATAGCAGTGCACTAAAATTGGCAGAAAATCCAGTATTTCATGCTAAAACAAAGCACATAGAGATCCGACACCATTTTGTACGAGATGCTATAAAAGATAAGTCTCTCATCATAAATCATATTTCAACTAATGAACAAATTGCTGATTTCCTGACCAAGGCATTACCTAAGCCAAAACACACATGGTGTACGAAATCCGCAGGACTTATCTTATCAAACTGAAGATCCACCTGTGACCCTAACTCGAGGGGAAGTGTCAAAACGTCATACATTTTGAACGAGTTTACGGCCACACATATTAAAATGATTCACTTGTTAAAAACAATAAAGATATATAAACAGTTACCAAAAAATAATATTCTAAAAATAAGAACATTGACCTTGTATTTCTAATTAATATATTCCTTTTCAACATAAGTTGTTATTGATTTATTCGCCCCTGTTTCTAAATCTCTTTGACACTTTTTTTTTTTTGCAAAACTAGAATAATTTAATTCTTATTACGTTTTGATGCTAATATATAATAACTTTAATGGATGATGCTGTTGCCACTCGGTGAAACATAATGAAAAATTAAAATAAAAACACTCGGTGTAAGTTTCACAAAAATAATTTATTGAGACGACTAGTTTCGGACTAGACCTGAAGATGGTTTAACAACCGAAACTAGTCGTCTCAATAAATTATTTTTGTGAAACTTACACCGAGTGTTTTTATTTTAATTTTTCTAATATATAATATTTATGTGAAATTCAAATATAAAACCTGGAAGGAAAATCGTTTCTGCAGTTGCATAAAATGTTATGTAAAGTAACGTAAGATATTGCAATTCGTAGTTCAAATAAGATGAGTAACACGATGAGTATTCGAGTTGTGGATTTGCATAAATATGTAGATGTAGATAAAATTCGGTTCGTCGTTTAGAATTTAATCACGAGTCTCTTACAATACAGTATCGACTTGATTTTCCCTATGAATCAGTTGTATATGTAATTTTTTTCTAGCAAAAATATTATTAATTTCAAAATCATTATTTATAATGGCTCGATCCATTGAGAAAATCGTCTAAATCGTTGTTAAATTTAGAAATATTGTAAAGAAACAAAATCTACGTTTAAAAAGAAAAGATTAAATATCAAAATAAATATATTGTGTGAGTAATAAAAATAGAAGCTGTACCTAAATATATTGTGCGTGAATTGTGAGAAGCAGTAAGTTTATTAATAAGCACTGCCAGTCTTCACACCACAGAAAACTTAAAATCAATTATTTGATTATTGAATAATTGTCAAAATGTCGACAATTATAAAAATTAAGAGGTTTCTTTTTATAAACTTAAATGAGTTAAGCCCGGTATTACAGTCATGGTTTAAACTCCAGATTTGGTTTAAGTACAACATTTTGTTTTTAGTGCCCTTTGAATAGCATTGGTACACATATATCGTAACCATGAAAACGTAAGGATAAACCTTATACCTCAACTGTAATATTGGGTTTTCTTTTTTATTTTCGAAACTTTATGTTCAAAAACCTATTTTTTCCCTGGCATTATTTATTCAATTACAGATCGACTAATAATTTTTAAATTTTTTGATGAGTAAATCAACCGATGACTCGGCTATTGTTGTCAGTACCATAACAGTGTAGATTATTATTTTCTCAAAAAAATGACTGCAATCTTGGCAATTTGTTTTCAATAAGTTATTAATATTTACTTAACGTATAAATATTGAACAGCTTAAATTCGAAACCATGATAACAAAATCAATGTATTTATTTCGTTTCGCATCAAATTTAGCAGTTGTGAATACAGTGGAATATCGATAGGTACGGTACGGCATCATATTATAAAACTTTTATTACATTCCTAACTCAAACAAAAGTCCAGGATGTTATTCAAACAAATCTTGTAGCAAAATCTATCGCAAGAAACCTTTAGACGAATAAACGATGCTCGACTTAACAGGAATTATAATTGTCAAAGTTTAAGCTTCCATTCGACGAAAATAAATCAAACTTTTTGGATATACAAAGTACATATGAAGATGGTGGGAAGATTTAATCATTTATTTTCTCAACTATTTGTTGCCACAATTATCTTCGTGCCAAAAAATGAAATAACAAAGAATAAAAATAAGCATGAGTGAAGGGCACCTATCTCTTCAGCTCCCCTAGTAAGAAGTATAGGAGGGCTGTGTGTATAATATTTTCAATATAAAAATAAATATTTTTAATTATTATTGCTTTTAGGTTCATAATTTGAAAAAATGGGTTGTGGCCAACGCGGGACTTTCTTTTAATATTAGGAAATAATAATCCAAAAGAAATAATATGAAAACCAAGCTTACCTTATATAAATGAAAGGGTTGAAAATTATACCAATACCAATTTGTAATGGTTTTGAAGTACTAACTATCAAAACTAACCAATTCTCTACAGAAATATTCTGAAATGTCATTTATCTAATTCAGACCATTTTGTTTTCTTGTCGAAATATTGACAGGCGCAGATGATCCGATTAATTAAGCTACATTCGAATCCATGACAACGTAAACAAGAATCTTAAAATTTTCGGTAGCGGTTTTCTCGTAACTGGTACATTTATTGAAGAAACTTTTCAAACAAAAGTTGTGCGAAATATTAATATCATTCATTATGAACATAACTATTTCTGCAGTAAGTGCAGCCGTTCTAGTGATATTGGAGATAGAACAAAAAATTCATAGAGTAAATATGCACTGCCGGTTTGAATATTCTTTTCAAAAATAGGAGGTGCACAACTAGACCATATACAAGTCTTAAGTTTGAAGTCTCATAATTTTACGTTGGACAGTTTCGGCTCTAGAGCGTTCACATACACACACTCACACACACACACACACACACACACACTCACACACACACAGACGTCACTCCGAAAATAGTCACATTTGATTCAGGGAAGCTCAAAACATGTATATCCGTTGAAATCTCGAGTTCGATTTTTTTGGTGATCCCTATACTTACTTATTACTCTGTAAAAGAAAGTAAAAATGTTATTGATATAAAAAGATATATAAGAACTTGATATTGTCGTAGTATATGCATACTAGAAACTGTAGATGTACAGCAAACTTGGTATTTCCAAATCCATAATATCGTACATATAGATATACGATGCAGAAACAGGAGGCGAAGTGTTTTATTAGATAGGATAAGAGGTATACGAGAACGGATGATCGTGTTTCAGGGTCTTACGGAAAATAAAATAAGAAATTTATACGGTGGAAAGTTCAAATTAAATTTTCTGATACATTATTTTTGATGGAACCACGAATTTATTTAAAAGATGGATATCTAAATGCAAATTTACAGAATATCAAATCTGGGGTAGTTCATTGCGCTTATATGCGAGTTATTTAACTAGCGGATTGCTTTAGATATTTTATAGAACTGCATTCTAACAAATAAAAAGCTGGAGTGGCCTACACTCGACTTTCTTGTCCTTTCATTATAAGTATTTATAAGAATGCTTTGTATTATTTTTAATTCATCCTGTGATTGCTATGAAACAAGCTCAATATATATTGTACTTAGGGAAACGTAAATATATTAAATAACAATTTTCAAAGGCAATATTTTAGTAAATGGTATGTTTGTAGAAAAAGAAACCCTTTCATATATATGTAAATTGTGGGACTATCTAAGTTATTATTATTATTTTGATATAAACAACAGAAGGAAACAAGAGTACTATAAATATAATAAATTATAAATTTTGTTTACAATAGGTTATACCATATTATTTTATTTTGCAATGGCAATCGCGAAAACAGAGGTTATGTTAAATTGACATATTGACTTTAATTTAATAAAATGTGTTGTATCAAAAGTATGGGGCTAAATGTTATTGCAATAAATTTATATAAAAGACCCCTTGCAATATTAATAATAAAATCTTGAAATAAATTTCACTACGATTTACAAAACAAAACAAAATAACCCGAACAAAATTTTTCAAATTTTGCGTTCGAATAAAGAAATTTACTATTGTTTCCTATACTTCAATACCTGCACCATGATTTAATTATAGAATAAAGGAAATCAAATAAATGTATAAAATTACAATATAATCAAGCATTATTAATTAACCGATTCCCTTCTTTATCCCTCATTTACTTGACATTGATATTCATAAACGAATAAAATAAAGAAATCAGTTTTATTGTAGCTTATATTTTCAGCCAACAAACACAATATATTATAATTATGAAACTCATTCTGAAATGAACAATTTCGTAAATAATACTATGTATAATATTTCTTCCTTATAACTTTATAAAAGAAAACCAACTTTTCCCTGGCTTCTTTGTTCACGATTTTGAACGAAGAATCATTTTTTATCCCGAATGAAGGAACTGATAGGAGTAAGAATGTTCGATAGCGGAATTAACGGTGACCGGAAATACAAGTAGAAGGGTGGCTACGCAGAAGAAAATGACTACTTAAGAACGTTTCGCCGTGGCAGCATCGCCTGAAAAAAATTTCTGTTATAAGCTGGATTCTAGGTTATGGGTTTCATTTAATCTTTTTGAGGCCAACTGGATAAATTGCGCTGTAAACAGGGACGTATTCAGTAATTCTGTTTCTTTGAGATTGGTATCGTACAAACTTTTGTATCAATAACATTGTAAATTAATAATATATTTCTTACAAGAGAACACATAATAATCATGTATGTGGAACATCGGCCACTATCTTAAATATACCACTCCTTGGAACTTCTTGAATCTTAAAAGCATGGATTAAAAATAATAGCCGCTATAATTATAATTAAGTTGTGTCATTAAATGGGTACATTTGTAAAATTCCCATTAGAGGCTCAAATTATTTCGAAAAAACAACAACAACGGATTATATATATATATATATATATATATATATATATATATATATATATATATATATATATATATATATATATATATATATATATATATATATATATATATATATATATATATATATATAAATTATAAAACATTAAGAAATATTTGTTAAAATATTAGTATATTAATAATAGATAAATATTTTACAGCTAATTTACCAAAATTTTGTAAGTGGTCTTAACTTTTGGCCTGTAGTGTATATAGAAATATATGCTTGGATTCAGGGCGACGAGACACTCAAATTATTTGTATACCAAATTTCGTAATAATTGATCCAGTACCTTCAGAGGAGTTGCGTTCTTACGACTGAGCAAGTTAGACAAATTCATCCAAGTATATGAATATATATTTTTGAGTTCAGGGCAACGAGCTTTTTATTAAGGAAAACACTAGGGCTATTTTGAATTATTGTGCGACGAATCGAAAACTACTTAAATACATGTTTGGTTACATTGGGAATGTCTGAGTATTGTGAACCATATTTAGCAATAGATTCTTTTATAGATTCCTATAATGTCTCTGGTACTGAAGTATATTCATATTTTTTGTAATGACGAAGTTCAAAATAAAATTGTAAATTTAAATAAAATTAATGGAAAGAAAAGAACTGACAGAATAAAAACTTTCTTAAAACTTAAAATATAAGTCTACTTTTACGATCACTGATGCTTTTGACATGTTTGATGGATAGCCTTAATTCAGAATCGATAATCTGAATTTTTCTGGAGGTCTTTATTCTATTTTATCTTATAAATTTAAAACAGAGGTGCAAGTAAGCAAATAATTAATTTTGGAGTTACATACATACATGCAAACATAACATCACGTCTTTTCCATAAATGTAGTTGCTTTCATTCCTATTCAATGTTATTGTTATATACCTCACAATCATTCATCACCTGCATTACGGAATTTCATTTCCGAAAAATACTATTAACGAAAATTCGAATTTTAACAAATTTTAAGACTGTTTATCACAAAACACGCTTAATTTTTAGAAACGAACTGATTAACAAAAATCAGTTTGTAAAATAGTAAATTATGTTATTCAAATAATCAGAATAAATAAACTGAGATAATAATAAATCCATTACTACCTATTTATATATTATTATACTGTACTTAAGGGGTGATGCTTACCTGCAAAGGTTCAAAAAATCGATATGTTTTTTATCGCGGATTTCGAAAGTGTGTACATTTAAGATTATTTCCCAAAAAGTTTCATGTTGATTGGATACCAATTGCCGAAGTTATGCGAGATTATGCCAAAATATTGTTACATATAATACCGTGAACACAAATCTTTAAACGCGATTATCTCGAAACCACATTTTCAAATTCGGTGACGGCGATAACTCAACATGTATTCATTAAATATGACCGGGGCTTTTTGTCTCGTATACTAAACTATTTTTTCTAGTCGTTGATCGTTCGGATTTTGCCTATTATTTATTTTCGATTTTTTACAGCCGATCAAAAACAGATTCTGCGGGGAGCTGCATCACGGGCTCCCAGGACCTTCGGAGAAGTCGAAAAATGTCTAAATTGCAGACAAATGTATGTCAAATAAACTGGCGCAATTTGATTTTACCTATCTTTGTTCGTTTTCGAGAAAAAAATCCCGAATTTTCGCTTATTTTCGGCCTTGCAGGTAGGCATCGCCCCTTAAATGGGGGTAAACATTTTATGTAAATTAAAGCTCCACTAATCATTTCACTTAACGGGTTCCAAAATAGGGTTATTATTTACAAATATTCCCAGATATAAAAAAGGTATACATAATTAGATGAAAGGTATATTAGCACAATTAATGAGTAATACATTGTTTCCAAAATTAGATTACACTAGTTTAGTATTATAATATAAAGCGAACGGCTAATATGATATTAATTTTATCCGATAACGAACATATAATCCTGACAATTACAAAAAAGACTATTAGCTAATGAGTAATAATTAATACCATATTAGATGTATAAAAAAATAATATATATCGTTTTGTATTTCATATAGAATATTTTTTATTTCAATAATTTAAAGAAGTTTATTTATTTATTTATATACAGGTAGTAAAGAATAAGAAGTAAGTATACCAAAATTAACAAACAGAATGGAATTGTTTTTACTAATATTTACAAAACATCGAAATTTGACTTTGAAAAATATAAGAAATTTGAAAATGTAATGTAACCTTGATTATACTTATTTTGGAGTTGTTAAAAGTGTTAGTTATTTTGCAGGTGGTAAAAGTTATCTTGGAGTTGTTAGAATCTATATTTTGTAAATCTAACAATAAGCCTCTGTTCATATCTATTTAGATGTTCTTTGCAACAATGTCTTTCATAAATATATTTTTAATAGAACTGTACGTTCACATATAACTTCGCATTCAGGAGAGAACGAATGCTCTTTTAATGTGACTTTTTTCGGGCAGCAGCTAACTCAATGTGTCACACACAAAATGATAGAGTGACACAAATGGCCAACATCAACTCTGTAAGTAATATATATTGATGGTGTTTTAGCTCTGACGCCGGCAAATTCACAAGTTTCTGTTTTTTCGTATCACCTCGTTTCACTGATGTGTCATGTGTTTGTTACATTCTCAGAATTTCTTATAATATCTCGCGTCTGATTATAGCAAACTCAGTGGACTGGTGAATACACCCAAATATATAGTTGTTTACTCGAAAATCGGTACATTATACTTCACACTAACATATCTACTATATTCTAAAAAAAAAAGTGGAGTATCCTGCACTCAACTTTTCTATACGTAGTTTTTACTAGAAATATATACCCTAAACAAACTATCAAACCACCATTACAACTTTGAAATTATACCAATTAGTTTATTATATCATTACGTTTTCAAATACTGTTTATTATAAAATATAGATTGTTCTTTTGTAGAACCACGGAAAAGATAACCGGTATACTGCATGGTTAGGGTTGGTTGATCAAGGGGTGCTTACTGGCTTCACTTGGTTGAACCACGGAGGGGTATATAACCCATGGTTCTAACCATTTGTAATCATTCGTTAACCAACTATTCTATTGTAAGCCTCATTGGTCTAACTATTATTTATCTGGTTAATATTTTGTTGTTGTTAAAATGGCAGCCATGTTTTTCCAAGTATTGTGCTTGGTCGATCAAGTTACTACGTCAGCAATGGTGGATCCAGTCCGCAAGTTACCGACTGAGTTAGTCGAGACTATCTTCAGGTAAGCCGATAATATTTTTTATTTTTCTTTATATATTTTTATAAAATACTTGATTTGTCTTTTAAATATTAGAGTCAATGTTTAATTTAGTCTCTCAATGCTAAATCCTAAAGTATGAAACTAGCCAATCTTGCAACTATGACTAATATTTACTTCGTTTCTTTACAGATACTTAGATCCAGAATCGCTAACCGCTGCCTCAGCAGTGAGCCGTCGTTGGACCTCAGTCTGCAAGAGTTCCCGAGTCCTGCGTACCAAGATCCGTCGTCGTCTTCGTCAACAACGCAAAGAACGTCAACGAGCCTACTTAGATCCATCTGTAGCTATCCAAGTAACTCGGACGGAACCAGGAGTAACTTTTGGAAGAAGAAATGGTCAAGTTACGTCCAAAGCTCTGCCAGTGCAATACGAATACAGCAACAACACGGTTACCAAAACTCAAGGGCAGTTCAAGGTTGTGCAAAGTTTGAAAGTAGAACCGAAAAAGGTGGTCAAGATGGCGATGGGTTGTTCGGCAAGTGTTAGGGCTGCTTCAAAGAAGAAAAGCTTTACTTATTCTAGGTTAAGATTGTAATTTATCTGTATATTGTATTATTAATTTGACAATAAATTATTTTGCCATAATATTTGTTGTATTTTTATGTGGGGATTTTATTTTTCAGAATATTTCATTTATATTACAATGGTAAAATATATGGATTAAATAAATGGTTATCGCAGTATCTGGTAATAATCAGTAAATAAGTATTATTTAAGGAAAAATTAATTTTGTGCACTACATAAAATTTTGAGCAGTTCAATAATTATTAAAAATAATATATTCGATTTCATTTCTCATTTTAGTGAAGAAATCTGTTTTTCAATAATGATTTTTTAAGAGGTTAACCAAACATGGGTTGATTGGTGGGAATGGATGGGATCTATTTCGGTTTCTTCTTCTAACACCACAAATACCCCTAAAAAAATCTCTTTTCCACTGCAGTCACCCTGCTTTTATGCTACGTCTTCCATACCCAACACTTACTTCCATACGTAAAATTCATAATATATAATACTGATTTCGCCAACAGAAAAATCACTGATCAGCGTACCACACCAACAACAATATTAATCAAGGTTTGCATTCTAGCGGTTGAGAGATTTTCCCTCGTATATCAGACAAAAAAGATATGCAGCAGGAGGTTAATTTTTTTTATTTATTTTTTTTATTATAAATAAAGCACTTCAACCACTACGATTATTAGTGCTACGGCTATCTCATAAAATATCTAGAATCCATAAAATTAATAAATAAAATTTAATGTAATAATTTATATACATCCACTGCATACTATAGTATGCAGTGGATGTATATAAATTATTACATTAAATTTTATTTAATAATTTTATGGATTCTAGATATTTTATGAGATTTTCCTGATGTGTTTGGTTATTTCCAAGGGCTTCTTCTAATTTATTTGGGATTTTATGATGTTGTCTTTCTCCGCTGTATTTTTGGCAGTTTTCAACTATGTGTTGTACTGTTATTGTTGTATTACATGCTTCACAAAGGGGTGGGGGTTACTTTTGTTTAGGATATAGCTGTGGGTTAGGGAGGTGTGTCCTATTCTAAGTCTCGTCAATGCTGTTTGTTGCTTCCGCGTCTTGGGTGTATTCCAAGGGTTGGTATAAGATTTTATCTGTCGGAGTTTGTTGTTTGTTAAGTTTTTCCATTCTTCTGACCATTTACTCTTGATTTTTCCTTTGAGGGGGCTTTTGACGTCTTCTGCTGGTACTGGAATATTTATTGGATTTTGTCTGTTGCATTTTTTGCGGCTTGGTCAACATTTTCATTTCCTGCGATACCTTTGTGGGAGGGAGTCCTGATAAAGGCGATATTTTTATTGTTATTTTTTGAGAGTTGAAGGTTTTCTTGTATGTTTGTTATGAGTTTCTGTTGTTTATAAGGGTTGATTATATTTTGGAGGACGCTGAGAGAATCTGAACATATGATGAAGTTGGTGTTTGTGGGCTGGGATTGGATGATATGGTTGGTAACTTGAAGTATGCTATAGGCTTCTGCGCTGTAGTTTGACATACTACTTGGTAGGCGAAAGGTTTCTGTATGATGTCCTGTTAAGAACGCTCCCGCTGTATAGTTGATTGATTTGGATCCATCGGTGTAGTAGTATGTGGAGGGTGGGATTTGCTCTTGAAGGTTCTGGAATTCGTTTCTGTATAGGGTAGGATGTGTTACATTTTTTTGGAACTTTGTCAGGGATGTGTCGATTTCAATTTCTTTTAGTGTCCAGGGTGGAATATTGCTGTAGTAAATTTCTTCAGTTAGGGGCAGGTGCAGGTTTAATGAGGTTAGGGTTTCAGTGATTCGATTTTGGATAGGTGTTTTATTTAGTGTAGTTAGTTTATTGTTACATTTACTGAATATATATTTGTACGCCGGATTTCTTGGACTTTTCGCAACGGTAATTGCGTAGTTTAACATTAAGTATTTCCTTCTATAGCGAAGAGGTATTTCGTTGACTTCATTTAGTATGCTTATAGTTGGGCTTGTTCTGAACGCTCCGGTACATATTCTAACAGCGGTGTGTTGAATTGCATTAATAGAGTTTAATAGGTGTTTGTTAGCTGTTGAGTAAATTGTACAGGCGTAGTCCAGTTTTGCTCTGATGTTTGAGTGGAATATTTTGAGGAGGGTGTCTCTGTGTGCTCCCCATTTTAGATTTGCAAGGACTTTTAAGATATTTAGTTTTTGTTGGCATTCTGCTCTTAGATTTTTAAGATGTGGTGCTCATGTCAATTTTCTATCAAATGTGATCTGTTATTATTTGAGGTCCTACTTTCAGCATGTTGGTTCGATGAGATATATTGTTTCCTTGGATTCTTCGAATTTTATTCCAGATTTCTCTTCCTGGTGAATCTGTGTTCATTGATGAGATGAATTCTCTCCATGACTAAGTTTTACTTGTTATTACTGTTCTTCTAGCTACAGCTCGTGTGCGTTTTAAATTTATTAGGTTTTCTATTGTTTTTTGTTTTTTATACTTGTAGACTGCTTTGTTGTTGTCTTTGATTGCACGAGCGCATTCCTCATTCCACCACGGAACTTTCTTTTTTCTGTTGTTTGGATTTGATTTTTTGCATGTTGATTTCGCTGCATTGTTTATTTTTTCTGTTAGAAAATCTACTAGGATGTTTATATCATTCGTTTTTGGAATATTGTCAGAGTTTATTTTTGCTAGTTCCTTAAAGGAAGTCCAATTTGTGTCCTATGTGTTCCATTTTGAGTAGCTTGGGTGGGGGTTATGGGATTGAGTAATTTGATTTAGGAAGGTTATTTTGATAGGAAAGTGATCGCTGCCGTAAAGTTTAGGGATGGTTTCCCAGTTGGTGTCGGGTAGTATTGAGGGGCTACAGAGTGATAGATCTATGTTGGAAATGGTGCCGGATCTGGAGCAGAAGTGGGTGTCCGAGGTATCGTTCATTAGAAGTACATTGTTGTTGTTTAGTATGTTTTCGATTATATTTCCTCGCCGGTCTGTGTTGTTTGAGCCCCAAAGGATGTTGTGAGCGTTGAAGTCTCCTGCTAATATGAAAGGAATTGGGAGTTGTTGGACGAGATTTGTGAGATCTGTTGCGGATATGTTCTGGTTTGGGGGTAAATAGATATTGCATAATGTGAATTTTGTTGGTGTAAAGATTGTTATAGCTATTGCTTCAAGGGTGGTAGTAAGGGGAATTTCTGCGGCGTGAATGTTGTTTCGAACTAGTGTCAATACTCCTCCACTGACATTTCGCTCGTTTATTCTGTCTTTCCTGAAGGTGGAGTATCTAGGAAATTTTACAGTTTGGTAGTCGTGTAGCCGCGATTCTTGGATACATATATAGTTGGGTAAGAATTCGTGTGTAAGGATTTGTAGTTCATCTAAGTGGGCATAATAGCCGTTACAGTTCCATTGAACAATTGACATTTTTATTTTTATTTATTTTTTAAATTATATAAGTATTAGCGATTTCCTCTTGTTCTTCGTCTTCCTTAAGGTAAAGTTCTTCTATTTTATTGATAAGTCTGGTGTAAATACTTTTTACTCCTTTTTTTGTTAAATATTTGTGTAAATTTCTTAACATTTCTAGGAGTTTTGGAATGTTGTCTGTAAGGTCTTTCGCTATAATTAGTGGGTCGTTTGCACCTAAAGCGTTTTCAATTAATTCCTTGAACTCTGTGTAGTTGAGAACATTGTTTTTGTTTTTTCCAATATGTGGCTTTGTTTGAAGAAGGATGTCTTGGATGTGTGAAACATGGTTTGGTGTGAGGTCTCTGGGTATTCTTTGTTTGTTCTATGGTGTCACTGCTTTGGGTAGGTTGGGTATTTTCTTCACTTGCTGAGGTAGTTCGTTTGTTTCTGGTTGGGAGAGAATGTTCTTGTAATGTATTTTCTTTGTTAATAGATGGGGTTGTTGTATTTGTGTTTACAGGTGGGGTAGTTGTGTTTATGTTTATAGGCGGGGTTGTTGTGTTTGTGTCATTTGTTTGGGGTGACTTCGAGAGGGTTGAAGTTGATTGCAGAGTGGGATTTAATATAGGATAGGGTGCAGAGGGTGGTGTGAAAGTGCGATTTGTTGGTGCTTGAATTGGTGATGTAGGGGGAGTAGGGCATTGGTTAGCTGTGTGGCCTTTTCCTTTGCAGGAGAAACATGATACCGTATCTTCACTCAGGAATATTTTGTAGCTCGTGTCGTCATGTTCAATTGTGATGGAGTCTGGGATGTTGAATTCAGTGTTTTCCTCTGGGTTGATGTAGACTTGACGGCGGAAGCTTAATTTGTGCGAGTATTCGGGCTTTTGCATACCAGTTCTTAGACAGGTTATTGGAGATGATAATTTTAGGCCGAGGTTTTTGAGAGTTTGTTCTATCAAAATGTGTGGAATGGTTGGGCTCACGTTTCCTATGATAATTCTTTTTGTTGGTGTATTTAGGCTTCTTATTGTGATTTGGTGGTTTTCGATTTCAACTTGTTTAAAATTTTAGGTTAAATTTTTTACAATATCTTTGTTGTTGAGGTAAATGCACACTCTATTATTTGAGATCCTTGATGCGAAAAGAATATTTTTTGGATTAGTTATATTTCCTATAGCTAATACATATTCTTTAATTTTTATTCCGTCTACTGAAGGCATTATGATTGCTTGGTCTTTTTTTCGGAAATTCATTTGTGTTATTTGGGTTGCGTTGTATTATTTGTGAGAATGAGGTGGTGAGCTGCGAGTTTTGTTGTTGGGACATGTTGATGTTGGTTTTATCGATTGGGATTAGCTAGGTATAAATTTGTATAGATGTAGTTGGTTGTACATTTGGGGATTATTTTTGGTATAAGTGAGTAGAAACTTTTTGTTTGGGATAGGGAATGTTTTGAGGGAGGTTTTATAAATTTGGCACTATACCTTTTCAATGTGTTTCTTGCGCTTGTGCGGTTGGTACACAAATTTTATTTATGTATTTTTCACTATATTTAGGTAGTTGACAGTTTACACGATGTGCTCACGTTCTAACCAATTTCTACCGAGGTTAAATTTATAAATAAAATACTGTAAACTAATGAGCTGGATGAATTTAATAAAAGTGTGCCTTCACATTTTACACCACACGCTACCAATCTCTGTGTAAAAGCCCGCATTCTAAGCGTCACCTCGTTTCCAGTGCTGCACTGACTGTTTTCCTACTCATAACGAGGAATAATTAAGCTGGTAAAGCATAACACTGTTTCGTTGTTCTAAAATTATCTTATAATACGCACTGTTGTTGTTTTAGGTAAAGTGAAATACGTTGTACATTAAGAACTTTCGGTACGTACATACATTAACATTGGAATTAGAGTCCAATGAGTTTCCTCCTGACACATACTCATTTACTTGCCTTGGTGCACTTTTATTTTTTTGTTTCATTTAAACAATAGCTCTTATTATATATATCACACATGTGTTTATTTTTTAATATGTTTCATAATATGTGTGTTTAAATTTATGTGTGGAATGGTTTTTCTTTTTTTGTAAAAATGTAAATTGACATGAGTAGGAATCGAACCTCAACTTTTAACGTAACAGTCGAGAATCTTACGACTACACCACAGCGATTAATGAATTTCTATATTAAATCAAGAAAAATGTGCTACAGTAAAATAATTAAAACTAGTGTTACAAATGGCTTTTAACTTACTTGTAGATTTGTTGTAATCGGAGGCTTATCGACGATATTTAAACACTGATACTTTTTCTGCATGGCAGTTTATCTCAATAAAACCAATAATAATATCATACAATTACATAAGTATAAACATGCAAAGATTCATACGTGACGGCCCGCGGAATTTGGGCTATACTCTATTTAGGCTCTGAAATTAGAATACAGGTTTGAGTATTAACTCAGTGAGGAGCCAGTCTATAAGTCTCTCACACAAACACACACACAGAGTCATGCCAAAACCTCATATATGTTTACCCCTTAACCATCCCACGCAAGTCAAGCAGTCAACCTCATACGTAGGCGTATACGCTTACGTATGAGGGGCCTTCCGTGAGTGTCACACGCCTCACTCCGGCCAAGATGGGATCACTTCCTGAAGAACACATCATTCAGGGATGTCACCGTCGGGACCGCCTGATAAACCGGACTGGCCACCGTTGGGACCACCGGATCTACCGAACTGGCCACTGTTAGGATCGCCGGGAGTACCGGACTGGTCTCGTTGGGACCGCCGGATCTACCAAACTGGCCTCGTTGGCACCGCCGGATAAACCGGATTGGCCTCTGTCAATAATCATCATCCTCACACATTCAACACAACTCATATTATATATATTCAATTCTCTAGTATTAGCTCAAAAGTCATTTAATTGGTCCAGCTCATATTCTTAACGTTACTCCGTAATTATACTTCAATACTAAATCTGATACTTCACCTCATCGTCCATATATTAACATTAATAACAATTCAACAGATTAGTCTAACTTCACACATTGATTCATACTCATTCATACTCAGTATAAATACATATAGTAGAATACCCAATTATCAATATACGTTATAGATTAGCTATCAACCTCACCTCAAATAATAATTCACACTTTTGTCACTCACTAAATCACTCTCAATGCACGACTTATTTCACTGGTAGATAAACTGTAAATGGTTATACGTTCTGAAATACAGAATTAATGAAAACTGGTGTTCACATAATATCCTATTAAATAAACGGATATAGTTATAACACAAATTTTTAAAACGCATCGTAACACTAGGTTCTTAAACGTCAGAATAATTATTAAATGTCAAAATAAATATATTATGTGATTATCAAAATGCTTATCGAGTTGTGGAAATAATAAGGTAGAATCATTAATATAATAACCCAGAAATGTTTGTATGTGAATGAGTGTGTATGTGGAGAACGCATTTTTTGTAAAAATGCAGATTGGCATAGACGGGGATCGAACTCACGACTTCCAGGGTGAAAGGCATGACACTTAGCCACTGCACAATGGCGACTGTTAATAATATTATAAAAAATAATCAAATTGTTTATACTGAAATAAAACAATCACTACGATTCTGAAGTTCAGTCTGCTTTGAAATAGACAAAAACGAATCAAACGTCAGAATGAAATGTCAAAATTGGTTTTTGTGTGATAAATCTTCAATTCAAAGTTTAATCTTAAGTTTAAGGGGGGTAGCATATTATAATTTCAATTTTTAAGTATATAATATGAAATAAGTGCATATTATTGCCTAATTAGCATATATTTTTAGCAAATACGTGTTTCTGTACATTTATTTTAATTCATAGTTCATATTTTTCACTTCAAAATGGCCAAGAAGCAATGATTTTTGAAAATATGAGTTGCGGTAAGATTTTATAGTTCGTCAAATTATAATAACTGCAAGTAAGTAAATTTATAATTCTGATTATTAGAGAAATAAAATCTTGAAGAGATAATTCAAACATATTTAGAAACATGTTTGGTTGGCGATTTTATTCTTTTATTTTTGATGGCACAATCCATTGTATTTTAGCATATAACTAATTATCATCACTTTTAAAACTGCCGTTGTGACACTGCATCAGTTTAATACTACAAAATTCAGAATCTAGCCTGATTATTTAATTCAAAAACAATAATGAATCAAATGTCAAATCATTAAAAATGTTGTGTAAAAAGGATTTGTAATACATATTATTTGAATAATCGATTCAAATAATAAACAGCAATCGTAAGTAAATTTATAATTCTGTTTTTTATATACAATCATAGAAACTGTCTAAATGATACAACACATATGCACCATACAAGCTTAAAATCAAAGTTAAACAAAATTTAGTTTAAATTTATCGGATGTTACACAGTGCA
Source organism: Leistus spinibarbis (assembly GCA_933228885.1). Lineage (NCBI taxonomy): Eukaryota > Metazoa > Arthropoda > Insecta > Coleoptera > Carabidae > Leistus > Leistus spinibarbis. Next base: position 4,342,577 of record OW121794.1, on the reverse strand, counting down.
TGATAAGCGATCGATTAGTTAATCTCAGCATAGTAATCTAAGAACAAAATAGCGTTCAAAGAAAGAACTCGATTTTTTCTTTATTATTATTTGCGATATGGAAATTTGTATTACTATTATAGTCAAACGATACAAAATGAAGAAAAACCGTGTTATTATTATTAAATTACATGAAAATTCGCCATCAGTCAAAACTGACCTATGTTCTGTATACCATATGGGCACATGGTGCCCACGGGTGACCCTAGTATAATATAAATGGGAAGGTATCTTTATTTCGACTAAAGACAAAGAAAATATGTTATTTTATGAACTTCTTACGACATAAGAATTACGGTTAATTTAGTAAAGTGAGTAGGTAGTATTCATTATTGAGGTAAACAGTAAGATTCACATGTTAAATATTATATTTAGTTCTTAATTTTGTTATTTTTTTAGGTCAAATCTTATGTTATGTTTTATCAATTAAATCCTTTACGTTTATTTGTATGTGGATTATTCTCCATAACATTAGATTGAACTATTCAGTTAGTAACACACACACACACATTTATATATATATATATATATATATATATATATATATATATATATATTCAACAACAATATTAATTATCATTTAATGCATATATGGAATACTCTAATTATTAATTTTATTTTACAGTTACTAGCGACAATAACGTACTTTGTTGCATTTCTATAATTTTAACCGCATGAAAAAATATACAATTTGATTATACTCAGTTTTCTTTTCACATCATCTTTATTATTTGTAACTTAATTACTAATACATTTATATTTGGAAATATGTGTGTGTATACTGATAAGCAGAAATGTAGCTATTGAAATACAAGTTTGACTAGTTTTTACTAAAGTAACAATGTCAATTCATCACTGATTAAATAAATAAAATATAGAAACATATGACAACAAATATATTATTACGCTAGAAATTTATTTCGTCTGTGCGATAACGAATATTTTATTATATAAATAATGAGGCTCACATTAAGGTGATAGCCGTTAACAGACACAGACTAAATATCTAGGTGAGTATCAATTTCATACTTTTTGTACTTTTTACTTTCTTGGACGAATTCGAAAAGTATGATTATTACATTCACAAAATTATTTCATGTTATCACAGCTGTCATTGAATGCTCAAATTTGAAACAAAATTGAACAATAATCTGACGTTAAAATTAACGAAACAATTTTTGATAGATTTCTGAATCATGAATTAATTATATAAATTTGACATAGAAGATTAGCTTATTGACTCATGGTAAGGATTGGCCTCTACACAAGTAGGGATCGAATATATGAACGCCCTGAACACAACTAGCTACTGCCACTAATTTTAAATTAGCTTGTAAATTATACAATATATTATAATATAATAATAACTCGTATTTGCATATAAATATATTTTATTATTCTATTGTCTCCAATGACTTCGTAGTTAGATCACAAAGCAACTAATAATGGGATTGTTATTTGAATGTTTGTGCGCTGACGTACTTGTAATTGGTACTGTCGTACTTTGCATAATTATTACATACTTCAAATACTCCTACACGTACTGGTTCAGAAGAGGAGTAGCATTCGATCCCCCTACCATAATATTTGGTAACGCTGGCCCAGTATTCTTCCTACAAAAACATAATGGTGAACATAATGTAGACATATATAAAAAACTCAAATCTCCCGGCCGTCGATATGCAGGAACCTACTTGTTTGATAAACCAGAACTGTTAATTCTTGATCCCGAATTAGCCAAAAATGTATTAACAACGGATTTCAACCATTTTTCCGATCGTGGTATTGGCTATGATGAGAGAAATGATCCGATGGCTGCCCATTTGGTAGCTTTGTCAGGAATGAAATGGAAGAATTTACGACAGAAACTAACGCCAACTTTTACTTCGGGCAAAATGAAACTCATGTTTCAAACTCTAGTTGCGTGTAGCATTGAGTTAGAAGTTATCATAGACCATTTTGTTGAGGAGTCTCAACCGATTGATATTAAGGACATTGTTGGCAGGTAATTATATTATTACGCCGAGGATATTTGGTCTTAAAGCAAATTTCAAAAATATGCTGAACATTTTATTACATATCGCTTTTATTTTAAGGTTTACAACAGATGTAATTGGATCATGTGCTTTTGGACTAGAGTGCAACTCGCTCAAAGATCCAGACGCGGAATTTCGTAAATTTGGTAAAAGAATATTCACACCCACCACAATACATATTTTCAAGAGACTATTAAGCCGTTCCTTCCCTTTTATATTCCAAACATTAAAATTAAAAAGATTCGAACAGGACCTTGAAGAATTCTTTAGCAAAATTGTCCAGGATACCGTGAAGTACAGGGAGACAAATGGTATTAAAAGAAACGATTTCATGCAGTTGTTGATAAATATCAGGAATACAGGAGACGCTGATAAAGAAGTTAGCGAAGAACCAGGGAAGAGTTTGACAATTGAAGAGATAACAGCCCAAGCTTTTCTATTCTTTATTGCTGGGTTTGAAACGTCTTCGACAATACAAACATTCTTCTTTTACGATATGGCTTTGCATCAAGATATTCAGGATAAAATTAGGAAAGAGATAAATGATATGCTAACTAAGTACAATGGGAAGTTAACTTACGAAGGGATTATGGAGTTGCATTATTTGGACAAAGCTTTAAATGGTATGTTTTAACTAGGTTTCTTAGAATTTTGTTGATAAGTATCTTTATAGAGAGCATGAGACTGCATGCAGCAGTACCAATTATACAACGACGATGTACAACAGAATACAAGATACCTAAAAGTGACTTAGTTCTGGAGAAAGGTATACTGGCTAATATACCTGTCTATGGATTCCAATCAGATCCGGAGTATTATCCTGAACCAGAGAAATTTGATCCGGAAAGATTCAGCAATGAAAAGAAAGCGAAGAGACATCCGTTTACATTCTTACCATTTGGAGAAGGACCTAGAAATTGTATTGGTAAATATTACTAATTAGAGAAAACTTAGCAATTCAACAAACTATCTAACAATTTATGTTATATTGTATCAAAGATTTCTATTTAATAGATATTCTATCTTTGTATTTGCCTTACAAAGAATAGTTAAGAAAAGAATTACATAAGATTATTTTCAGGTTTACGATTTGGTTTATTACAAACCAAAGTTGGAATTATAATGCTCCTTAAAAATCACAAGTTCACTCTTAGTTCAAAGACAATAACTCCTATAAAATTGGACCCCAAGCATGTATTTTTTTCTGTGATCGGTGGGGTTTGGTTGAATGTAGAGCGAACTAAGTAAACCTTATCAAGTCTATATGAATTCTATATTTGAATTCTAGTCTAATTCTTAAAATAAATATTATCTAACAAAATAATGTACACACTATACTTACCCCCATGGAAATAGTCTTTATTATTAAATATTCATCTTTAACTTTAACTACTCATTTTAAAATTTATTAATAATGTATTTGAATTAAAATTAAAGAATCGGTTGTGGTCAACACAGAATTCTATAACGTTTTTTTTTTTGTCTTCTGGTTCATTCCCTTTATATTCGTTATTTATTCTTATATTTTTCATGCTTTCTCGGTTCATCTCCCTTTCATTCTCTTTATATTCTACGTCTAAATTACTCATTCTCCTTGTTCATCTCTCTTTCCTTTGTTTTGTATTCTGCTACTTTTCTATTCCTTGGATGCAAGTTTTCTGCAATTTCTTTTCTGAGATTTCTTTTTACCCATTCTAAGATAAATTATATTGAAAGAAAGCTAATTCATGAACATAAATTTTTCGAGATTTAACGAAATTTCTCGAGTATTTATGTACGGATTGTGTTTTTGTTGCATTATTCAAGTTGAGCATAAAGAAATTCCAATGTTGTCAAAGATTGTAATTTCTGAGTTATAACAAGAATCATTAAAAATTTCAAATTGCTTAGACTATTTTTATCTACTTGCAATGCATTATTTTGTAGTAATGAACTACGATACATAAATACGAATTCGTTATAGAAATACAGGATATAAAATAATATAAAATTACTTGCATGGAATATTTTTTTGATTTTAAATTTTCTTTTGGCATTAATTTTGACAGATTCAAAAAATGCCTGTAATAGATATTAATGATAAAAAATATTAAATATTTCAATTGCAATATCTTAGAAAAAGGTACAGTTTAAAATGAAAACATCTTGAGTTTTATATTTATTAGTTTTTTTGTTAATGCAGCAATTGCCAAGATAGTTAACAAATGCCACGAGTAAAATATTATTTCCGGTTGAAGTATCCTTTCCAATATAGGAGGAATTTTATTCTGGGATACACAAATCTTAAATTTAAAACATCATATTTTTACATTGAGTGGTATAGGCTGTAGAGCGTTCACAGGCACAATTGAGAAAATAGTCAAAATATATTCAGGGACAATCATATTGGATATTCCACTAACATCTCGAAGTCTATTTTTTTGATGGTTCGATTCGGAAATTGTCAAAACGTGTGTGTCAGACATATTAATGGTTATATCTGTAAGCGAAAAAGGAAAAAACAAACTAATTAAATGACGTATCTCAAAGAAGATTGAATTTAATTTAAAATCGATAGAACGTATAACATGCTTTACGAAGGAAGGTTAGAGGTAAGACAGGCAACGTTGGGATTAGGAAAGTTGTCGATATAAGACGGTTCATTGCTTCGGATAGAAAGTCATCCGAAAAAATGCGATCAACTGTAATAACTACTACAAAAAAATAGAATCCTAACACTTCCTGTTAAGTTATAAATACTGTAAATATGTGTATTAGACTAATGTCATTTATCAAATACAAACACTCCGGCCATATTTGGTACATACCTTTAGTTTAAGTACACAGATTAACAGTATATGTTGATATGAATATTTATATATTTATATATGTGTGTGTGTATGTTTGTGATTAAATATTGGATAAAGAAGATGTACAAAAAGATGGTGAAGTAGTGAATTTTGAATTTGTATAGAAACGTATTTATCATGGTGTAATGTAAAATTTCTGCGCCTTATTGCTTGATAAATTAATTTTCAAATTATATATGTTTTTCATGAAATAAATAAAAGTTCTAATAATACATACTACTTTATTGTATATATGTATATTATATTCTACAGGTATTTAAAAGCCTACACCAATGTTGAATTTTATAATATTTTAACATTTATTTGTTATGGAAAATAGGCGAGAAATATTTACTAAATTGTCAAAACGTATTGTATTCTGTAAAACTTTATACCCGTTTAAGGTAATATTATGAAACTTTATACATAATACTTGTATATGTACCGGAAGAAACCTGATAATTGAATACAGTATCTTAATCGGAAGTTATGGTTTTTTTTGCTGCTTTCTGTATTTTTCAAAAGTTACATGAGTTAGAAGAAAATTTTTTCTATTATGTAGAAAATTTGTAAATGTTTTTTGAAATATCTGGAGTGGCCTGCACTCGACTTACTTTTACGCAGTTTTCACTAGATATATATATATATATATATATATATATATATATATATATATATATATATATATATATATATAACCAAAACAAACAGTCAAATTAACCAATACTCTACAGAAATTCTCTGAAATATCATTTATCTAATTGAAACTATTTTGTTTTCCTGTCAAAATAGCAGATGATCCGATTTATTGAGCTACATGCGAATCCATGGCAACGTAAGCAAGATAATTATAATGTTTCGTAGCATTTTTCTCGCAACTGGCATATTTTTTGAAGAAATTTTTCAAACAAAAGTTGTGCGAAATATTAATATCTTTTATTATGAATATAACTATTTTTGCCGTTAGTACAGCCGTTCTAGTGATATTGGAGATAGAACAAAAATGTATAGAGTAAACATGCACTACCAGTTTGAATATTCTTTTTAAAAATAGGAGGTGCACATCTAGGGCATATACACAAGTCTTAAGTTTGAAGTTTCATAATTTTAGGTTTGACAGTTCTGGCTCTAGAGCGTTCACAGACACACACACACACACACACACACACACATACAGACACACACACACACGTTATTCCGAAAATAGTCACATTCGATACAGGGAAGTCCAAAACGTGTATATCCGTTGAAATCTCGAGTTCGAATTTTTTCATGATTAAAAGACTATTACTTATTCGTAAAAGAGAATTAAAATGTACCAACTGCTGAATAATTGTTTTTAAAAATTTCATGTTAAATTATGTTTCCAAACATTTTCCTACTGTTTCACAGTAATCTTTTAATATTTTATCCTATAGACTGTTTAGTGAAAGTTACTTAAATTATAATTCAACGTAAATTAAGATTTAAGATGATTTGAAATATTGAAATATTACGTAGAAAATACTATATTCCTATATGAAAAAAGAAATTATAAAATAACGGTCCCTCAAGCTCAAATGTACAATCCTCTTCTTCGATTTATCGCAGTTTTTTGATGTGATACTTGAAATGGATTCTAATGGATTTTATTAATATTTTTTGTACATAATGGTTCATTCTTATGTGTGTTTCTGTGGAGCACAACATTTTACAGACGAACAAAAGAGCTTTGAAGACGCTCTGCTTGATGTCAAAATCAGGAGCAAATGTCAATAACATCAACGCAATTCTGTGCGACGATCGACGAATTACTTTTCTATCGGATAGCTGAACCAAAACGTTTCGTAGATACCGCAGGGAGCAATTGAGAACTTGAACATCAAGTTCAGGTTTCAGTTACCTGATCTGGCAATGCAACTATTTTCAATTTAAAGAAATTGAAAACAGAACTTTGTGGACATTGTTTCCTCCTCAAGAATAAGAACATAAAGTAAAAGTCAACTTTTCTACCTTCGACAAACAGATAAACATTATCCATTTAGATGTAATTATAACTACATATATAATAGTTTACAGTAAAATTCGAAAATAGTGTTTATATATATATATATATATATATATATATATATATATATATTAATACCAAAAATGTTCATTAAATATTTTCATCACTATTGAACAAGTTATGTTTTCCAGAAGTAAGCGGATAAGACACACACTTCCTTTTATATAATTACTGGAGTAGCATTACCTCAACTTTCTAATACATTTACTATCTATTTATAATACTGTTTGATTTTATTATTAAATTAACCTGTGAATTAGTCATTTAAAAACTTAAGAGATGTTTTAAATCATTTGGTTTTCATAATATTTTAAATTTAGTATTATATCAAGTATCAACAAATACCAAAATGACCGAATTTGTATGAACTAGATATTTTTCTTCATACACGGCTGTAACAAATTTAATATTGCATTACATCAAAATATTTAAATTAGATCCTACTTATTAATTAATTATGTATTATCTTATACATTATGCACTATACATGCAAGTATATTAGATATACAGATTCTTGGAATCTAGAACACTTACATGTACACTTTGTAATATTTTCATGATTCTAAGAATACTAAAGCTCTTCTATATATTGCGTGGCGAGCTAAAAAATATAAACTAAAGAAAAATATTCACATGGGCTGACTGTAAATTTTCTCGAAATAAAAGAAGTTTGTTGTACATATTTATGTTTGTCATGTTTACAATTCTTGGAACTCTAGACGTACGTGTATGTAATATTTAATTTTTCTCGAATGTACATATTTGGGATTTATTTTTCAGCACTAATATATATATATATATATATATATATATATATATATATATATATATATATATTAATGCCTAAATTGCATTATATTAATTGGAGTTTAGTGCCCAGTTTTACGGCAAGCTGAAGGCATAATACTTGTTTATATGACCATTGGTTAACGTAAGCAGCATCATAAGTTAGATATACTGTATTTTATAATTATTGCATGCTCTGTATTCAATATATATACATATCAGTAAATAAAGAGTTTGACAATGTGATTCGTAATCTGCCAGAAGGTATTTGTTATAAAGAGTCCACATAGTAACGGCAGTGATAAAAAAGAGATCTCGTGAACAGAAACAGACGCCAACGTTTGTAATAAACATTAAGAAATTGGTGGCAACGCTGCAGTAGTAGGTACTAGTGGTCACACTAAAACTTCGCCAACTTCAATGGGTTTATGATATCGTTACTTCAGCTCATATTATCCAATGGCACAGTTGTAATGTCGCTGGACCGCCATTACGAAATATATATTGCTACACTAACACTAATTTGCTTAATATTAACCATGTTTATATACTAATCATTATATTCGTTCCCTTCGATTAATTTAGGAGTATTTTAAATATTATCCTAATTGAAGTGCATCCACTAATAATCTAGTAAAGGCGAAATCTATTTGGAGTTTTGCTCCGCTAAAAATACCATGAAACATTGATAACTGATATCACCAACAAATCTTATAATTCAAGTTATGTTTTGTTCAAAACAAGTATTACCTAAGTCCATTATCGATTTCTCAAGCTATTAAGTAATTTGTTATTTCATATAAGTACTACCAAAGTTAGGCACTGGTTGACTACTCAAATTTTTAAAGTAGAAATAATTAAGTTTACCAATAAACTGGATTTTAATAGATTTCTCGACAATTCTACGATCGTTGGGCCGAAAAAATCTATTTTTAATTCTTTTTTATTTTTCGATAGTTTGAAGTGTGTAGATTATGCCGTCGAAGCGATTTTGTGATAATTCCCTGGGATAGTTGAATAAATGTAAGATGAAAAATATTAATGGTATCCAGTATATATATATGCTGTAAATTTTTAAAAGCGTTCTTCTCGAAACTACTTTTATCAAAGTGGGCAAACTATTTTCTCAGGAACTACTCGACCGATATGCATATTCTATATTTTACATAAAAATAAATACTAGTTCTTGAAGCTTATACCAACAATACGCATACATTTTTATAATTAACTATTCCTTATAGTGCCCTAAAGTGAAAACTAAACTCGAAAAAAATACGTTTTCTTTTCACACGGCAGCCATTTTGTCAAATATTAACTTTTTACATCAAATGTTGGTAAAGGCTCTAGAAAATTCTATACGCCATTAAAATCTAACAATAAAATTGGATTCAGATAACCCGTTGATGAGATACGAGTTTGCCCGTTTAGTGGTAACCTAGACATACTCTCGCGTTAACTAGGAAAGTTTCATATATTATTGATACGACAAATAAATAGTTTAATGTAGAAAAAGAAGACGAGCAATAAGGTGACCTAAACTCCAAATTGATACCTTTACCTTGGCCTGAGATAAAAATCATAAAAGATATGCTATTTATGGGAAAGAGATTTTAAGCAAACTATAGCATTTCTAAAGCATCAAATCAATTATCAATTGAAGTTCATATATGATTAGGCACAAAAATATGCATTTAAATAACTATAAGTACTAAAAGTATAATTTAATTTCTTATACAAATTAGGTATGTATATAAATAAATATTGTTTTAAAAAGAAAATACTGACTCGAGATTTTAACGAAAATATACGTTTCGACCATCCCTAAATCGTATTTAATGTCTGTGTGTGTGTGTGTCTGACTGTGTATCTGTCTGTAAGTTTATAATCGCTTTGCAGTAAGAACTGTTGATGTTAAAATTATATAACATTAAACTTAAGTTCAGAAAGAAAACCATTTATTTTTGGTAGCAATTACATAGCGAAAAGTAGTGGTTTATTCTTGCTATTATTACAATATCTCAAAAATCGCATGAATTAGACAATAACTGAATATAATAAAAGTTAAAGAAATTTCTAGCAACTTTTGGTTAAAAAGTTATTTCTTATGCAGTGGAAATTCGCTTTTTCACATTTACGTTTCCCTAGTGACATTGTTTCAAAGTAATCGTAGATACAATTTAAAATAATACTAAGCAATACATATGGCTTAATGTATCTAAATAAGAATAGAAAATTTAAACTAAGTTTTTGTAAATATTTAACATTATTTGATTCAAAGAAATTCATGATAATATAACAGTTTCATTCTTTACAAATTTCAAGTTGATCTTCTGTCGTCCGAGTTTATACGTATTATGTAATATAAATGTAGTTAAAGTTTAGACCTAAATAAGCAGTCGCAGATATTTACTTATCTATTATTACGGCCCTGCGTGACAATATGTATAACAACAACGCACTGTATACAGAAACGGCGAACCACCCGAAAACTTGAATGACCGCACATTTCACTTCGCGTGTTTAGACAGGAACTAAACCACTGACTTAGTAGATTGCGTATGTTTGTAATGTTAAGTGGTTGTTGTGCCATATATAGGATCCATAACATATACCGTGCGTATTTCAAATTGCTTGCGAATTCAATTGATCGATCGATAAATAATTATAAATGATTATATAACCATGTATGTTAAAATATATTAAGATGTAAGTTCGTAAGCAATACGACTAATTACGGTTTGAGCTGAGATGGACCAAGTTTCATCTCGTTCTCGCGGCATCAGTAGACCAATAATTATTACATTCTTATACGCAGTAATAAGTAAGTCTTGTAATCATAAATTTCGAATACGAGATTTTCACGGAACACCTTTCCTGAATCAAATGTGATTATCTTCGGAATGACGTCTGTGTGTCTGTCTGTAAACGCTTTAGAGCCAAAACTGTCTTATACTGTACACTGTAATAAGTTAATCTTGCAATCATTAAATTTAAGACTTGTATATTGTCTAAATGTGCAGCTCTTATTTTTGATAAGAATACTCAAACCGTATGTGTGTGTTTACACTTTGCATTTTTTGACCTTTCTCTAATATCACTATAACGGATGCACTTTTGATACAAATAATCAGGTTCATAATGAAGGATATTAATATATCGAACAACTATTGTATAAAAAGTTTCTTCAAAAATGTACCATTACGAGAAAATTGCTACGAAAAATCAGATATATCTTATTTATGTCATAGATGTATGGGGTTTATATTAAATAAATCGTTTGAACTTATCCTGACAACATTTTAACTAAAAAACAAAATAGACTAAAGTAATTTCATATCCAAAATTTTTCAAAGTTATCGGCAATATATCGACTTAGAACATGCTATTGAAGATAAATATTGAAAAACAGTACATATTAAATATATAGATAAGGTTAATATTAAAGAAACCATTTATATTTTATATTGAAAAAACAGTATTTGATAATGTAATTAAATAATAAGCTAAATGCTACAATGTCAGAGTATTGCTGTGGAGTATTGGTTCGTTTGACAGTGCATATATATTTGACAGTTCATATAAATTTGTATCCCCTTTAATAGATGAATAAAGATAGTCGAGACCAAGAGCCATCAATTTCAGAGTATTTAATCATTGCGGCCATTATACTTAGTTTATTTGCCATTGTTTATCATCGTTGTCTGCGACGGACCCGACATAAAACACACGGTATACAGTGCAAGGCAATAAAGTGGTCACGAGACAACATTTTTAGGTCTCCTTCAGCCGTTATTTCATCAGTCTATGCATGGCTAGCTATTTCAATGTGGGATTCAACCACTTAATGTTTGCCGCCAAATGTTTCTATAATGGACCGTTGTATTTTGGGAATCCGTATATTTTGGTGGAGGTGTCAGCTGACAGAGAGGATTGCTTACTTGGTTCTGGCACAAAACCTATTACGATATTTATATTCCATCTTTAAGATATATTACTGAGATATAAATAAATTGCAGTCGTGTACAGCAAGAAATATAAATTAATTAATATATATAAATTTAGGGCGTATATATATATATATATATATATATATATATATATATATATATATATATATATATATATATATATATATTGCCACGGCAAATCCACACCGGCTAGCTCGTAGGTGGATTTGGCACACACCCTTTATAATTATGACGTCGTTGGTAAGAAATGTAAACGAAATCGGGATTAAAGAAATTTATTACAAAATAGAAATCGGGCCTTAACTGGGCTTAACGCCAATACAAAACTAAAATAATAAATAATAAAATAAATAAAATAATTAAACGGGGAAAAGGATACGGATACTCTACCCGGTTTCTTTAAGACGTTGGACTTTAGACTAGTTGGTGTGTCTGCGCCAGTTCTCTTAGGAGAACGCCCTTCCGTCTTCTTCTGTAGAGTATCCGCTCCAAACGAAATCAAATGAACAAATAAACGGTAGAACAACGGTAGAGCAACGGTAGAACAACGGTAGAATAAAGAATGAATCACGGTAGAATAACGAATGAGAAAGCGGAACGATAAACGAGATTAGCGGCAAAAAGTATCGTGACAGATAATAATTTTCTAATCAACAAACTCTAAAACAAAACCAATTGCAACGCATGCCAATAAATTCTAAAAACGTGACACGCCGCAAACCCCCCCCCCAAAAAAAAAAAATTAACTAGATTTTTTTTTTTTTTTTACTTTAAACCAAGGTATTGAAACAAGCTAAGTACCTAGTAGATAACCAAAGACATGCGGAAAAAAAATCTGGAACACGAAAGTGGTTAACATTTTTAACAAGCGGTAGAAGTAATTTGATCCCAAGGCTTTTGATTAGGAAGATAAAGGAAATTAAAATTAGTAGAAGGAAATGGAAGATAAACCGGTTTGGAGTTGTGCCGAAATAAGTGACGGTCATTCTCTAAACGGTTTTTAAGATATTCCGGTTTGCAAATGGAGCAAGTTCGAACAGTAACGTCGTGTTTTCCACATCTAAAACAAAAACGTTGACGTTTTTCCTTGCATTCGCTATAGCGATGATCTTCATTCTTACAATTCCAACAGGATATCTTAACGGCAGAAGTGACGACACGAGAAGGTAAAGTATGAGGCGAAAGAGGAGAAGGAGATATATTTCGAGGTGCTTTATAAGGGATACTGGCACCAGTAGAATTAGAAGAAAGACGCACGGCTTCAAGACGCTGACAAATTTGATTCAACTGCTCAATTGACGTTAAATTGTGAGCAGCTAAATGTTCTGCGTAATATGGAGTCAAATTAAGCCGGATAGCACAAATTTGTTTTTCTATTGAAGTGCTTTCCGATAATCGAGAAAATAGAGTTTGCATTACGACAATAAACTCGGTAGGTCGTTCCGACGGATGTTGCTTTCGCGATAAAATTTCTAGCCAAAGAAGGTGCTCATAATCAACAGGCTGATATTGGGTTTTCAGGCGAGCGGCAAGATCATCCCAGGTAGATACCGACCCCTTAATTGTTCGGTACCATAATAAGGCAGGACCTTCAAATAGGTCACTAGCAGCATTTATTAAATCATTTTTTGTTGCAAATCTAGCAACCCGAAGTTCTTCAACTCTTTCGAGAAAATCAATAACGGACTCATTTCCGCTAAAATGAACTCCCCATTTGAAAATTGGTACAAGTTTAGAAGGAAGTGGAGAAACAGGAGAGACAGATGATTGAACGGGAGCAGGACGTGAACGTTTTCGATAAAGTTCTTCATCCAACACATGAATTTCTTCGATGAGGGATTTGATCACGGTAGTAAATTCGGAATTTTTCACCCTTAAAATACGCCTCAATATGTGGCCTAGCCGATTGTCGACTTCACGGTAGATATGAGGTAGAGTATTTAAAACAAGAGAAGAAATATAAGTAAGGATGGAATTAAATTTATTGCGACATGTGGTTACTTCACTTTTCGCATTCAACGAAACATTTATTAGCGGTTCGGTAGACAACGAATCGATACGGGCATATAATTGACTTAACATGAATCCCTCTGTATCGTTTTCCCTCCGTAGAGCTAATTCGTAAGATATTTCATCACGCAAAAGACCCGAAAAATCCATAATTAAAGACGCAAGAACGCAAACAATGAAAGAAGGGTGTGTGCCAAATCCACACCGGCTAGCTCGTAGGTGGATTTGGCACACACCCTTTATAATTATGACGTCGTTGGTAAGAAATGTAAACGAAATCGGGATTAAAGAAATTTATTACAAAATAGAAATCGGGCCTTAACTGGGCTTAACGCCAATACAAAACTAAAATAATAAATAATAAAATAAATAAAATAATTAAACGGGGAAAAGGATACGGATACTCTACCCGGTTTCTTTAAGACGTTGGACTTTAGACTAGTTGGTGTGTCTGCGCCAGTTCTCTTAGGAGAACGCCCTTCCGTCTTCTTCTGTAGAGTATCCGCTCCAAACGAAATCAAATGAACAAATAAACGGTAGAACAACGGTAGAGCAACGGTAGAACAACGGTAGAATAAAGAATGAATCACGGTAGAATAACGAATGAGAAAGCGGAACGATAAACGAGATTAGCGGCAAAAAGTATCGTGACAGATAATAATTTTCTAATCAACAAACTCTAAAACAAAACCAATTGCAACGCATGCCAATAAATTCTAAAAACGTGACAATATATATATATATATATATATATATATATATATATATATATATATATACATATATATATATATATATATATATATATATATATATATATATATATATATATATTTAAAGTGACAGTATAAGCAAGTCGAATGGAGGTCACTTCTTGTTGAAAATGTTCTATTTGTAAGAGAAACGTATTTAAAAATTCGTAGTCTAATTTTTATCAATTATAAAAAAAGAAATTTTTAAATGTGTAGGTTACAAAACAAAATCATTAAATATTTACGTAAAATATGAAGTATTACAGATTTCTACTTTGCACGAAGGACAGTCGAGATATCCTGCCACGCTCATCGACTTATAAAGTTTAAATACTTGCAAGATAAATATCAGTTACGAGCGTAAATTTTAAACGACTAATATCAATATATTCAATAAGTCTCTTTTGAACAGGGAACACTGAAAACTATTTCAAGCATAGTACGAAAGACACGTTATAACGAGAAGCCATATTTAAAAATCGAGAATTATTTCACTGATGACTTGAAATCATGAAAATTAAAAGTATAAGCATTTGAGATGATGTGATGAATTATTCATCATCCCAAATTACCCGCAGAATATATTGGTCAAAATATACCAACGACTTTATCTAACCCTTTCCTCAGAAAACCAAAAATTTACTTTATTAATTTAAAATTCGCATTAAATAAGAAAATCAGTCAAAAATCACCTTAAACATCATGTTTTTTTTTCGGCAATTGCTGTAGAGTGTTCACACACAAATACATTGACACACACACATAGACAGAAGACATCTTGAAGAAGCTAGAGTTAAAATAAGAAAAATTATAGACAAGAAAATGAAGAATTAAATAATACTTGAAGCTTGCGAATTTATATTAATTGGCAAATTATTAAAATTTTATTAATAGGAGAAGATTTATTTTAAATTTGTACTGAAAAACCAAATAAATATTCACATTATAAATTATTCTTTAATAATTAGATATCATTGTGCAAATAACCGATAATATATTAATTTCTTCACAAAATTAACAAATAGGCACGAATGGCTCACTAATAGGGCAAAACGGGATAGTCTCGGGGGAAAGATGGGGTACCCATATTCACAGTCAGAATAAAAAAGAATGAATTTATCATTCTAGTTCACACCTGCCAACTCGCAATGCTCCTCACAATTGGTACTCAATCCATTCATCATTGGATTTGAAATACAGATCACGGGCTATTTAGCTAGCCATTTTCCGCTATAACCATTTTTGTGTTAATTAGATCACATTTGTATGCAGATTAAGTAAATACAGCTGTCTTCCCGGATTACACCATTTAATCATATGAACGTACCTCAAAGAACAAGGTAAAATAAATAGTTTTTACTGTTTTAAAACAAAACTTATTACGATGAATATGATCACAGTGGACGGTAAATTAACAAATTAATTAGATCGAATATATCATAATTAACTATTCTACTTATTACGTGGCGAAGCGTGCATCTACTGTAACACTGGCAAGTTAACAAGTTGTTATTAAAAATCAAAGCGCCCATCTTCCCCTACTTTTCTTTTTCTTTTATACTAAGGGTGAATACGATCTGTAACGATGAAAAATGTCCCTGATTATAAAGTTGATGAGAATGTAACATAAATATAAATGCGAGTTTTTCAGGAAATGTAAAAAACAAAAGGCGGAAGACGTATTTATTTTTATCTGTAATGTCTACTGTAGCGGTAACCACAACTGGAAATGGTCCGTAAGAAATGATAAAATGTGCTACAATAAAAAAAATCTTTTTTAAGCTACAATCAACCCCATTTTTTATTTATTTTTTGGCAAAGCAATTTAATAACATTGTAAAAATTCCATTCTTGTTAATTAAAATAGTGCATAGTAAAGTAAATTCGAGAGGTGTACGAATCACTATTTTCCAAATATAAGGGTTGTCGAATCACAATGAAATACGATTTATAAATATATTTTATTTTAACTTCCCTTGATGTTATTAATTATGCGATGAAGAATCAATTCATGTACAAACCGGAAGTAGTAAGAACATTTATAATGATTTATATTTGAATAGATAGAATGATATTCTTATTGATTGATTAATAAACAATACAGAATTGATTGCAGCAACATCCTAACAGGCAAAACAAAAAAGATTCAAATAATTTTATATTTGTGATTTGACATAGGTTATCACAAATAGATCGACTGAGGACGTATTTCGAGTGTATTGGTTATTGAAAATAAATATTGAAAAACAGCAGATATTGAATATTATATTTGCAAATATTGATAATGTAACCGAATTAAATTCACAATAGTGTAATATCGAATAAGAATGTATCATCAACTTAGAGAATCTATCTCAACATCAGTACTGTTTTGTGAAGTGTGTATAATGTTTGACAGCGCAATATTGCCGGGATATCTTCCATTCCAAGCAGTTTCTTGCAAAAATCGAATGTTTTCGTTCCAGTTATCTCGCAAATGGTGTGCGATTTTTTTCTTAATATTCGCAAACGCGTAATCTAAAGAATAATGAGTTTATCTCTCGTGTATAATTTTTTCTTGAAATATCTGTAGATTTATATACTTAAACATATATTATATTGATTCATGAGTAATTACCTGTTATGTTTATAAATTATTTTATATAATGTGTTATTGCTAAGTTGTGATTACTGCTTAGTATTGATTTTATTGGCTATGTATATATTTTTAATAACTTTTGCACTAAATAAATAAATATGAATTATATTATTATTATTTATTTTTATTAGGCTAGTGGGTACACATAGATTTTAATTTCAACTGAATACGTTATTAAAAAGGTTGCCAAGCAAATAAAAATAAAGAGATTGATTTTGCTAATGTGGGATTTGGTGATGTAAAATCTGTCACTGTCATGGTTTATAGTTTGTTGCCATTTTTAATAAATTTAAATACGTATATTAACAAATCTGATACACAGTAGTCTTGAAAAAGGTGAATTTGAAGTAATAGAGCGTATTAAAAGTTTTGCAACGTTTAAAGAAAACTTGAAATGTCAAATGACAGATGAGAAAACAAAACAGCTATGGTGTATATACACTTGCGCCAACATCTAGTAATAAAATAATCCCATTATCTACTTGCAACACATTCAAAACAGCAAGAAAGTTTGACAAAACGATCCCTGAAAATGCTTCAAAGCCGTTTTTATTAAAAAATTCTCGTTATATAATATTATAAATGCAATCGCAAATTAGAGATTTGAAAACAAAATTGTTAATCAGTCAACCAATTCTTTTTCAATCACGTTTCAATAGCGATATTATCTTCTTGGATGAAAAGATGGATCTTTTACTGTATTCAAATTAAGTCGTAAATTCCGACGCTTTCCTTTTTGTCGTCCCTATATAAATGGGTAAATGATGTATGGCGTGAACTATACAAAGAAACATATTACTGCGTAGATCGTAAATTACGCAGCATTATTGCTTACATTGGTCCAGGATCGGATTCACAACAAATAAATTACTGTTTTGTGGAAATGAAAGACTTATTTATTATATACATAAATATGCTCGGTTAAATATTGGGCAATGTATTGAAAATCGCATCAGGGTTATATTTTTCAAGGTTACAAATACAGAGAACATATAATTAGATATTAGTTTCTATTAAAAATTGGTAGAGATGCATGTTCCACCGCACAGGAGATTATGTGTGTGTATTTCTATACGTCTAATATAAACCAAAAGAAAATATTAGTTTAATCAATCACGAAATGATGATTCTTTTGATTGAAATACCCGAATCCCGAAAAAACATTTTATGCAACTTATTTAGGTTGAATGCTATTAAATATAAAGCATCGGTACAGGCACCAATGCCTTCAGGTCACTGAGTAATCAATTCAGTACAATATATACCTTTTTAAGTAGATAACTTTGTTTTAACCACTGTTGTATTAAATTATAAAATCTAATTATATCGACTGACTTTTGAAGAGATAATTTATGTATGTTTATGAATTTCATTGGCGACCTTAATTATATAAAGTAATTCAAATCACAACAAAAATAGTAATTACTTTTGTTGGATATTCTAAATTTTAAGATTTTTTTTAAATAAAATTTTGAATGCGATACTTCTTTAAGTTTATAATATATAAGATTGATTTACATATATTCAAAAAATTATTACATTATATTTTGCATATCATTGTTATTATTTATATTTTATATTTTTATGGCATTTTCGTTGTAAATTTTAAATATAACATGCATTGGGGCAGGCACCAGTGCATCTAGCTCGCCGTAGCAGCGAGCAACAATCATATGAAATACATTAATGAAATCGATAGCAATTGTTGAAGTACAAAATAGTCAATAACAATTCAGTATAACCCACATCGAATATTACCGTTAAATTTACGAGTTCAGAATATTTCATTATTAAAATACTTCTTTTTTGAAAACCTCCTAGAAATGAATAACCTGGGATTAAAACGTAACCTCACGTCCGAATTTATTATTTTAATGAAGATCTGCTTGTCGAGTTTTTGTTCTCATTTAATCTTTACTAAAGCCAAGGGAAAATCCAATCCTGTACACATGTCTCATAACCAGTGGCTGTCAACAGTTTTATTTATAGCGGGCAAAATAGGACAATAGATTATTATTGTACTTTTATTGTAGGGGCGAATAATCCAGTAAATTAGAAACGTGTGAGTTTTTGTGACGTGTACTAGGCTGTTCTGCCCTGCTAGTTCGAAAGGGCGTTACTGCATTCTTATAGTTATGACAAGTCTAGTTTGTCTAATACACAGATCTGTCAAGATACGTAGGATATTTTTGTTAAAATGACATGCGATATGCAATAATTTGCAGGCATGGACTATGTAATGCACATCACATAACTAGGATATAAAGTTAATATTTAATTGGGGTAAAATTGAGATAGATGACGCACAATGCACTGCAGGAAAGTTAGATTAGTCGAGATACTGAGGGTTCAGACTTGCGTCATTGACCTATAATTATCTGATAAAAATCAAATATTTCACTAGCTTAAAATAAAATATTTTATAATAAATATCTACGCATCAAAAATGATAAAAAAAGATACACAAACTTAAAATATTTTTTTCATTCCAGATCTACAAAAATGATAAGATTTCTGAAGCATATATGACCATAAAAGCAAAAGCTGGAGGGGCCTGCACTCGTCTTACATTTTCCTTAGATTTCACTAGACACGTTATATAGTGGACACGTGTAAATCAACCGCTGACTAAGCTAATGGTAAAGGATACCTTATAAAGTAGAATAAGCAAGATCATGAGATTAACTTCCGCATTTCAGAATAGGCATTATATGTTATACTGTCAAACAGATAACAGGTGCCCGTTGTCCGATGCGAAGCGTTGTTATTCATAAAATAGCTACTTTGCAATATTCTATGATGCGTGAAGTAAAGATGTACGAATACTGTGAACACAAATATATAATTGGGGAAGAGTGCAATTTTTCAAAATTACTTATTCCCTTAAATATTTGAAGTTTATGCTTAAAGAATAAGGCAAAAGGGTAAAATAAGTGATTATGCTTTATATTTCCCTGCTGTGGAAGGCGTAAGTCGTTCAAAAGTCCCGCAACTCCAGAAAGAATTAGTGGAAAATAAGTTACACCCGCGACTGTCAATTCTTTTGTTATAACAAAAATGATAAGAATTACAGTCGAGTTTTATTTTCGTTCGCTGATATTAGGATTGAAAAACAATTCACCGCTTAAATCAAAATTTGTTCCTCTCCTATACCAACCAGGGAAATGTGAGCCCAAGTCTCAAAAACCTACCCAAAGAATACCCAAACAAAATTGGCATAAATGTATGCAATTTTGCTTAAAATTTTTTTTGGCAGACTTCTAGGCAACTTCGTAACATTGTGCTGGTTGGGTACACAACAGCTGAAGTTCTATGTCACTTTTTAGAGTTCCGCGAATTACGACTTTTAAGCACTCACTTCACATATTATAAACGGTCGTTTCATTATATTTATAACACTGACTCTACACTGACTATTCACTGACTTTTCACCAACTTTTCACTGACTTTTCACTAATTTATCACCGACTTTAGCAATTCACTATTGCATTTGAAAATAAACATTCGCGTAACATTACCGAAGAGTCAAAATTGCGTACGGTACATTCATATATAAATAATGAAATAAATATAGAAATCAGGAGTGAAATATAAAGATGGCATGTGGGGCTAATAAAATATCACTTACCCAATTTTCATTTCGGATGAGGCGTCTGCATTAACTCTATAGTCTGTAATAAGGTAAAGTAGAAGTTTAGTACAGTTGGATATATTTTGAAAAAATGTTAGGGAATAAACGTACTAGCTGTTCACAAACTGATAGAAAACGATTAAAATTGAATTTGATTTATCTGATTGGTTTATTGTGTGATTGTGAATAAAGTGATTATAATTTAACATTCTTTTCTATTCTAGTGATGACAGTTGACGATGTGTTTAAAGGGTAGAAATAATAATGATTAACATTTACCAAAGTCGACTTTCTCAGAATCAGAATTCAACTTACAGTACCCGGAACTTCTAGACTACCGTTCCATATAATTCAATTCTAGATTTTATTTATTTGTTGTGTGAAAATGTCTAATTGTCTGTTTCTTTAAATTTAATAAATTGATGTTTTAATTCAATATTTTAAACAACTTGCAAAGTATTATCAAAATGTATGCGTTGTGATAAAATGCTTGTATTTCTTTTTATTTGTGTGTATATTCATACATGAATTTATCATCAACTTGCATTATTATCATTTAATAATTCTTTTCTTAATAATATTTATGAACTTTGTAAATTTGTTCTATCTGACCAGTGGCTTTGAATGTAAATATTTATATTTATTATATTTGAACGCGGTGCAATTAAAATAATGATTGTGAATTATTATATCTTATGACATTTTTTTTTCTATAAAATGAATTCGAAATAAATTCTATATACACGACCTATGTCACTGAAAGATAAACTATAAATGCTTACATGTTCTGAAATACAGATTTAAAGAAGACTCGTTGTCACTCATTAGAACCTAATTAATAAACGGTTATTACTAATAAGGCACATATAATTAGAACGCATCGTAAAAAATTTCGAACTTGAATTTATGTAAGAAGTGTACAAAATTTATATCCACATTTATTATCGTAGTATACATTTTTCGTTGAATAGTTTCAGATATGTTCAATCCAAATGTTCTTAGTATTCGAATAAAGTTTTTTGCGATTATATTTGGGACTATGCGATGAAGAACTACAGTAAATATACCCCGATATACTCCTTGGCGGTTATACAAACATCGGTATGATATTAAATTTATTTAACTGTAAACATTTATTTCGAAAATTGTGTTGTGCAATTCCGAAATGTGTCGCTATTTCAGAATGGCACTGTAGAGTTTGTCTATTGGCCACCCACGCAGTTACTAGCAAAAGTTAAACATTAGCCCAAATATTGGTTAATAAATTATTTTATGGATTGAATTGTTATTTTAAATAATTAGCGAGAGTTTTATGAACCCCACCACCACTTCGGGGTGATACATATCATTTAAATTCAAACCAAATATAGGCTAGCATTTGTCGAATAATTCATTAGATTGTTTTGAAATAAAATAACGATAACAGTAAGTGGAAAGCTTTAGGAGAACAAATTTCAAACAAAATAATAAGAATAGTCAGAAGAAATGCGTCCACAAAAGTTGGTGTTACGAGCAATACATTTTAATCAGATCGAAAAGGGTTGTCTGCCACTCCAGTCATGGGAAAGTCGTGACGTTATGTATGAATGAATATGCAGTATATTTGTATGAGTTTTGGTCACGTTCTTCGGCACGTATATGTTCAACTCACCACTCACCAGGGAGCCCGACCAACATTCGCAGCGAAAACGTTAATAGACCGTGTAGCGGATAAGTCCAATAGAGCTGCATTGCACATAAATTCACATTTGACTAGTGTGGTTGCGTTGCGTCGCAGAAAGCCTCAGAGGTAAACATAAAAAATATATATAGAAATCTCTGGCATTTTACGAGGTAACGTATGGCCTTACGAGAAATAATATTTCAGGATATGATGTTTCATGGGCTTACATGCATTATTTTGGGACGATTTTTGTTCAAAGATTTTCTATGGTAAATCGAAAAAATAGAAAAGAAAAACCCTCCGCTAGAACATGTAATTCAGAAATTATTTCTGTCTAGTGGATAAGTAAGAACACTGTATAAGTAGAACTGTAACATAAAATAAATATCAACAATCTATTTTTTACTATTTACTTTCTTATACGAATGCATATAAGGAAGTATTGTGAACAAGAAAAAAACTAGAGATTTCAACGGAAATAGACGTTGTGCACAGCATTTCTGACTATTTCCAAAATGATGTTTGCGTGTCTGTCTGCCTGTGATTCCTCTACAACAAATACTGTTCATAATATAATTATAAATCTTCAAACCTAAGACCTACTCGTATATAGTAACAAGAAGAAATCATCTTGTTTTTGGTGCAATATCTTATCTGGAAGTAATGTTTCTCTTGCTCCTTTTTTAATATTCTGAAAGCGGCAAGAAGTAGCGAGAAGATAAAACTTGAAAGTTAAAATTTGGAGGGCCTATATTGTCAAATTTTTTCAACTTGATTGGGGAAATATTACAAGCTCCACAGCAAATACAGTAAAAATAATCGCTTTTCCAAAAAAAAAAAAAAAACGGCAAGGGGCAAAACGAAATTTAAATGAACAAGCACCTTTATCTTCAGCTCGCCTTATATGTACTGAGTTGAGCGCGTTATTTACGGACCCCACCACTCCGCGCGTACATATACATACACATATACGTAAAATGTTTTAAATAAAAAAATAAATATCTTAAAAATTGTTCATGGTGTTGAAAGTCTTTTTTGTAAATAATTTTAATAATATGGTTATCGGGGTTTCTTTAGAATTATTCAATTGCTCAATAATTTTATATATGAGTTCTTCAATTTATTTATTTATAACATAACCTGCGACACATATAAGACATCTTTGTAGAAAGAACCATTTCATTAGTGAGTTATCCTCAGCACTTGAAACAGGAAACTGATTTATGTATTTGGTCTCAGGACCCCTATTCTGAGTGTCTCAACTAAATATATTGACGTGAGATTTGAGATAATGATGACGTACCACTAGTGAGACGCGCATGTGAGATCTTTAGGGATTTTTCTGACTTCAAGTTTACAACACTTGTTACAATTATTATTTTAAAAAGATTTAAAACTACAGTAAATACAAATATTATATATATAATAGCCCGGAAATGTTTGTAAGTGAGTTTTAAACAACACAAAACAAGAAAAACACAAAATACAAAAATAACACAAAGAGACCAGCAAAAGATTTCACAAGTAACAAATGGGTAAAAGTCAGTTCAAGCGATTTCATTAATCTCTGCGCTTGTACAAAGATGTCATGCACACAACCAATAATCTGTCAATTTTCTCACTAGTAACTTTTCTGATCTCACTACCTACCGAGGTAGTGAGATACATTTACGAATTGATTGGGATCCATGACGTCATATCATGTTTACGCAATGAATCCAATAGATGGCAACAGCGTTTTTAAGTGAGATCTCACCTCAATATATTGAGTTGAGATACTCAGAATAGGGGTCCAGGTGTTATTATTTGTCAACCAAATATTACTTGTTTCACACTAAAATACTTATGCCTGATTGCAGAAATGTCAAGAAACAATAGTGTATGCTAATTTTTATTCTCGACGGACTGATAAATTTTCTGTAATCGGGTATTATGATATTTACAAATACGCGCATATAAAATAAATGTAAATATACAAAATTGTTCATAAACTAATGTATATGAACTGCATGCATTGCCTTAGGTAATACCCGCATACTGCGCAAGTACTGTAGAGGCATGCTATTGCAATATCCAACACTGGCATGAATCGGACTAGGGCGTGACCCTTGCCCCGGATGTAAGTTCCTGTGGGACTCTATATTTAGTCATAAGACTTTTGTTTTTGCTCGCCAATGTAAGTTTTGAAAAGGGGCGCATTATTGCCTCTAGGGTCTACTTTAAGAATGCTTTTCTTTACATCAACCCAGAGAAAAAAAATGTTAATATCTACTTCATATTTCTTACTTGCTTTTAGACAAATAAGCCACCTATTTGGACTAAATCTTAAAGCACAGAAACAAAATCAAGGAAATAATACACTGGAGTTTTCGACCAATATATGAACTTCTACAGAGAGTTTGAGATGATTGGTGGTCATGTGCTGAATGTCTTCATATGATGTTTGATGAAGTGTGTGTAGGCTACATGTGCAGTTTGTTGAAATCTACCAACGTGTTTTCTCTCGAACTTCCCCTTTATACATTTCAATAATTGACTTCATCGAGCAAAAGATCACAATAATTAAAAGTGTATGAATATTGTCAAATAGTGGTTCAATGTTGCGAGAAACCTCATTACCAATTACCCATTATTGTAGAATACAGAATTGAAGGATGTTGTAAACACAGGATTAAATAAGTTGGAAATTAACTAGATTATTTTGGGGAAAGTAAATCTCATGAACTACAAGCTTTTACAACCGCTGTAATCCTTAGGGATATTCTATTTAGTTTTACTCCCTCCATATTGACACATAGAATTATACTTGTGCATCATTTATTGTACAAGTGAAGACCATTTATCACACGAAAAACGTAAACAATGATTGAATAATAATGTTGCAAACAATCCGTGACTTAATATATATTATATAAAGTTTCACCGAGCGCTAACAAATTCCAACAATATTATAAAAGTAATTTCTATATATATTTGTAATTCCAAAATTGATCATTTTATTTTCGATCAGTACAAATATTTGTGGAAGAATCAATGCTTCCAGCTTATATTAAAAGAACCTGGTGTACCCTTCACCTGATTTTCTTATAGTTTGTTCGACCATTGCCATTACACAATATCAATTGCGTTACGGCGGAAACGTAAATGTAATTTGTCCTTTTTCAAAGGTAATTTTTGCAGTAAATAGTATTTTTTTCTAAAAAACTTCTCAAATACAGAAATCCTACATTTTAATTTCTTTAACATTTATAAGGTTTAATTTTCTCTAACTAAATTACATTTCGAGTTGTGTAACAAATATATCGAGTAAAGGAGCATTTTCGGTTGAAAAATTCTTTTAAAAAAATTTAAGTTTTATTTCTCGATAAATACAAATCTTAAATTCAAAACATACTTAAATGCTTAAAGGCCTAAGAAGTAAAGTATTCACAAACACGCATCCGCTAAAATAGGAAAGGGAATACATAATTCAGTCTTGAAGATTTGTCAACACATAAGAAGAATAGAGCTATAGTGAATGAACGTGTGTCAGTAAATTTCTCGGCAAAAAAATTTCTTATCTCGTCGCATTGATTCCAAAAATACATATAACTCATATGTTTCGATGTAAGAATCTTGCTCGCTTGGTTATTTTGGATGATATAATTTGTTTTAAGGGTTGTATTAAAGATGGCTCCACATTTTTGTGCCCTATAACTGTGAACAGATTCAAATGGGATGCCATATAATATGTGTAGCAAATTTGGTTCTAATCGCTTCGGTATCTTCAGATCATAGTTAAATATATATATATATATATATATATATATATATATATATATATATATATATACATATGTATGTATGTATATACATATGTATGTATGTATATGAATTCTGAGCGACGAGACAAACACTTTTCGTTAGGGAAATGATTTGATCCGAGAATGCTACAGATTGGTTTAACTCTTCTGTATTTCGTACGGCGAGCTAAATAAGCAATAATAAGGGAAGTGTGAGTTCTCATTTCCGCCGGAAGTACATTGGATTTAAAATGCGATGTAAACTAATTGGGTACTCATATTATATGTAAACCAATTTAGTTATATCGGCCCAATTCCCTTTGAAACAGATATAAATTTAGGATTTAGGACCAACCCAGTGAGCAAGCGATCGACATTCGTTTCTATATTTTCGAAATTAGTAAAACATGAAACGAATTTCTGTGCAAACATTATTTGCTATTGAAAATATCACAGGCACACGACTGAACATAGTTCTTTTGTAAGACAAGTTAAAAATATTTGCAGTTAATATGGCTGTAACAGATAAAGTGTCAATAACAATTTCAATCATTATTATGTACTTTAAAAATGAAACGGTCAGCACGTTTTAACATTGGATTATCGTCACTCATCTCGATCCGTTAACTCTCGCAATATTTCAAACTCTTGAATCTGTTCGCATGCGACCATTTCGTGTTCTCAATTTGCAGAAACTCATTCTTTATCTTCAACAACTTATCTATCTCAATATATCCGAACGTTCTTTGTTGAATCATAGTTCTTTTTCTAAAAATCGTTGCTACAAAAGTTTTATAACATGATTACAATTTAATATAACAAAATACGTGAATTGAACATTGCATAACATTCTGTTTATGTCCATTTACTACTAGACATACCTTTGTGGAACGTACCGCTACTCGAGAACATATAATGTTACTGGTTTAATAACGAATTCTTCATGCAAACATATGAAATATCTCTTAAAAATGTTAGTGAATGTAGTGGAATTGTACATAAATATATAATCTCGTATCCATGGATGTGCAACTATTTCCATAATAGCAAATATTCTGTATGCAACAAAAAAAGCCACTACCATTGTTCGAATACTAACATATGTAGTACTCTTATATAAATTAAAAATTTCACCTTTTCGAACAACATAACTTGGGATTTCAAAACTATTAATTAAATATTTACCTCATTTATAAAGACTCTAATGGGCGGCTGCACAGCTTTAGCTTAGTATGTAAGCTAAGTTTAAAATTTAGACTTTGTTGAAGCGTTGTTAAAGAGAATAAATATAAATAATTTGCTTGCTTTAAATATCGTTAAACCTTAGATTTTAAATGGTGGCAGTGTCGATTGTCCAAATGTTAGTATGAATAAAATTCGCTTATCCGGCACTTAATTCAACAAAATATTATTCGTTTCAATGCAACACCTCGTTTACATAGACCTCAGTACAAATTCTCTCCCCACTACAGTGTAGAGGGGTAGAACATTCTTTTCAATAATAGGAGGTGCACATCTAGACCATGTACAAGTCTTAAGTTTGAAGTTTCATAATTTTACGATCGACAGTTTTGGCTTTAGAACGTTCACAGACTGATACGTAGACGTCATTCCGTACATTCGATTCAGGGATGGTCAAGACGTGAATATCCGTTGAAATCTCGAGGGATGTGTATTTATTTTCAAAGACGATGTTTCAGTAAATGGTTATTGAATTAATTTAACAAACATAAGTTGCTATAAATTTTAATATTATTAATTTTTATAATATTTATTTCTTCTATAACTCGTGTTGTTATTGAGTTATGCTTAACATGACAATAGCAAACAAACAATTCCAGTTAGTATACTTATTCAAAAATAGGAGGTTTTCTTTCCAAAGATATACAAATCTCCGTATTTTTATGTGCAACGTATTGGTTATATAGCGTTCACACATACAGACATATACATCATTGTGAAAATTGACAAAATGAATTCAGAAACCTTCAAAATGAATATTTGCATTAGAATCTCAAGGTCAATTTATTTGTGATCACATTAGTTTCTTTTAAACATAACGTATTAGAAAGAAAAACAAATTTTGTCGTTAAAGATTGGATGGGAAACCATATCATATTTTCAATAGAGTATTGATATATCAGCGACACCATGTTTCAATTCAAAAAGAATTACTACAAATGAACCTCCTTAGAATTCTGGAAAATGTTTCTTTCAAAACTTATCCATTCCGTACTACTTATCCGCAATAGATATTGAAAGTCAAGCGTAGAGTAGATTTAAAAAAAAGAGAAAAAAAGAAACTCTTGAGCAATTTGTCAAGGGGTAAAAGAATTACTTTTCAATCCAGGAGTAAAAAGAATTGCTTTTCGATGCTTCATCCATGATTTTTATATTGCTTCTACGAACAACAAAAACGTTACAAAAGAATATTCACTTTGCTTTAATATAGCATCTGCTCCATTATGAAATATAGCCAGAAATAATTTAAAACTTGTTCCCACAGATGCAAACTTGTAACCATCAACATACTGATTTAAAAAGCCTGGTCGCGCACTAAATCTCTTCTGCAGTTTCTATAGAAATGCCAGTTTCAAATGAAATGGTAGAGTAAGAAGTAAAACGTTAGTTTAATTAGCTTGCCATACATAATGTACAAAAAGTGCTATAGTAATCGGTCGTGTGTCTGTAACATGCTCGGATCGAAAAGAAATCTTAACAAAATGATCTTGTATTTTCGCCCTGAATCCAATATATATATATATATATATATATATATATATATATATATATATATATATATATATATATATATACATATATATATATATATATATGTATATATATATATATATACATATATATATATATGTATATATATATAGATATATATATATATATATATATATATATATATATATATATATATATATATAGTATTTTAGTCTAATAATAAAAGTAATATATATATATATATATATATATATATATATATATATATATATATATATATTACTTTTATTATTAGACTAAAAAACATTTCAAGCTGAAGTTATATGTAGAAATAAATTAAAATTATAAATCAAGAACCAGTTAAAATGTATCATTAAACATAAAAATTTAACAGCATACTCGGTTAGTTCATGCATTTGTTTTGTCTATGTTCACATCTATACAGTACGGACGTGATCCTGAAAAACATAGTTAACTCATATGTTGACTTACTCATGTGTCAAAAGTTAGCTATTTCGACTAGTTAACTTTTAACGGATGAGTAAATCAACAGCTGACTCGACTATGGCTATTAGGATCACGCCCATACTGTACAAATGCGTTTTTGTTCCCGCGTACGACATTTCGTTTCGTTGCTAAGTTGGTATTTTCTGATTGTTTTGTGGTTAAAATGTTAACTAGATTGATAAATTTAATAATAATATACACATTTATTTCTAACTAAGCGGTATGAAAAAATATTTAAGTATAACACTTATACTACAACTATGTTTCTCTTATTAATCTATATTTATTTCTACTTTAAAGTTTTTATTTTAAAATCTCATTCAAATATATTCATTTGGTTATTGATTTCCTACGAACAATACTTCCGTCTTTCTTGCAGTATCGATTTCTGACTCATGTACCAAGAATGTCTATTCACAAGTTTATAACCTTCTGGTCACATGTTTATTTCCTTCTGTGCACCGCCGCAATTTATTGAACACAATTGTTCCAGAACACATCTGGAGACTCTCCACAAGATTCTGGAACAGATTGTGCTATGGAATTCTGTTACCATATATAAATATAATTTAAAATACATTTAATTATAAATGAAAACTACTATAAGTGAGTCGAGTGCAGGACATACCAGGATTTCATTTTCAGTATAAGCTTAACAAAAGTCTACTTCAATTCTAATTGGCTTTAGCCGAAATAATAATAAACCGTTTTTCAGGCGAAGTAATTCAATATACTCGCTTTAACTATTATTGCGTTAGGAAGAAAATTAATTGGTAATTTAATTTCTATAAAATAATTTTGATAAGTTTACTGTGGAAATAACGATTTTTCGAAATGTGGGGCCGTTGTTGCTATGCGACCGAGCAAGTTGGGTTCAAAATGTTTACATACGTACTAGGCACTAGGGAAATGCAGTGGCTGCGGAACTTTATTATTACAAAGGGGAGGGAGTAGAAAAATATAGGGGACTGAGATAGCAATACAACGTGAAATATTAATTATATTTTCTATTTCCATATAAATTACTATTTACGAGTTATTTGATTTCTCTTCGAGCCAAAATAACTGTGGAAATTATATATTTGGAAATGTTAAAGTTATATACAAGTGTTTTTGATATATTTCTGGAAATATATCAAACATATTTCTTATTCGAATGTTAATGAAAGAAGTATTGTAATCATGAACGGAAATACACGTTTAGAACTTACCTGGATTAAAACTAATTTTCGTAATGCCATACGTGTGAGTGCGTGTGTGTGTCTGTATGCGTGTGTGTCTGTCTGTATGTGTGTGTGGGAACTGATTTGTATATGGTGCAGGTGTGTTCTCTTATTTTCATAGACAATATCTTAACCGGAAGTAACAGTTCACTCCTACTACTTTTTCAATATGTCGGACTCGGTACGAATTAGAGAAAAGAAGAATCTGAACTTTCACCATCTTATCTATTTGATTAATATTACAAATCACTTGCGATGATTGGCAATAAAATATACAAATATCTTCTACTAAATACACGCGCTTAATTTAATCTGACTTTTATTATTAATGAATAATATTCAGAAATGAAATATAATACAACTGAGAAATTATTACGCGAATATATCTTCTTTTATGTTTTCCTTGCTCCGGGATAATATATATTATAAAGCATTTTCAAAACATTATTAAATTAAATTAACATTCGTATAAGAATGTGAAAAGTTTATTTTCTACTATCGTTGACAAGCAAATCGCTAAGCAAACAATATATTATAAATGTACCTATGAAACTTATTCGTTCGTAAATATACAATCTGAATATACCATCATGAAAAACGAAGAATTATGTAAATTTGGATAAAGAATGTAGCAAAGTATCCGTCGAAATTTGGAATCATGTCCTACTATTGGCAAAGCGATTTAACGATACGCAGCCACCATATCAAATTTATGGACTGCTCCCATTAGGTATATGTTTCCGTTTCTACTATTATTATTTTCTATCTGACAAATGAAAATTGTTTTCGTTGTAAATAGAGACCAAAGATATTTGTTTCTTGGGTTACCAACACTGTCATCCGTATCGGAGTTTCTAACTTTTGCGTAGATATTTTATATCTCCTTGATTCGCATAATGTATATATTACTCGTATACTTGAATGTATGACGCTCGCTCGTACAAAAGAAAAAAATGTAATGGCTACATGAACTAAATTTGGTACATAACATCAATCGCACTCTATATTTAATTAGTTATCAATTTGAACTTAGAAGTCAGAAAGAAAAAGCTGGAATGAACTTTACACGACTTTTTGCTCCTCCACTATATGTGTATTATTTATATAAACATGCAGTTGTATGTGTTAATATGTTTGTTTATATGATTGTATATATGTGTAGAACGCTTTCTTTTGTAAAAATGCAAACTGGCATGGATTAGAATGGAACCTCAACTTTCACCGTGAAGTCGAGAGTCTTAACCTTACGCCACAGCTTAATAACTGATTTTCAGTATTTACTCAGTAATACTGTCCTAAGATCTTGAGATATTACAAACATTTGTAAACACTTTATTGGTGGCTAAAATATGTATCACTTTTAGAAAGTGCTGTCTGCAAAAATAAATTAAAAAATTAAATATAACTTGGGTTACAAAACTACGTCCAAGAAAGTATTTATCAATAATTAATAAGATATTTTCAAAAATATTTAAGGCAATTGCTTTTATAATTGCAGTTGTTAGTTTTTTTCACATCCAATGATGTTGTATTAAAATTTTTCCAAATTAAACATTAAGGAGGTTCTTGAAAACATATATTTTCACAGACTTTGATTAAAACTCGCAGTACGACCAATTTATGGCACTTTCCTCAACACCAATAATAGCTTAAATTATTTGTCTGTATTTTATTTGATAAATTGTGAATATAGGTTGGTTTTTAGTTATAAATACTGACAAATACTATTGACCATTTATAATAAAATACACATAAATATTTATATTTTATTGGTTTCATTTGTGTAAATATATGGGAGAAAAAGTACAGCACTATATTTCACAGATAATACTAAAAATAGAGCAGTATAACATATATATGTGGCTTACGATCCTATATTTTTAAATCAAATAAAAGTTATGATTTATGGTCAATTGTTTTAAACTATTGGTATACAATAATTATAAAGCAATATTATAATGTTTTAACATAAATAATTAACTGCACTAAAATATATCTTCTCTTCGTATTATATTTTCTAGTTAGTAACTTACTTCTTGTGTCGAGTTGATTTAGGCATGCATTATACATTTTGATGCATGTTTCGCGAAAATTATGACCTAATTACTTTCTCGTTAAACTTCAGAGTAAAAAGTTGTAAGAGTTGCACAATAAAAAGAAATAGAATATGCATAAAAGTATCCATTTGGTAGATTTAGGGCCAGTATTATAAGCAATTAAATCTTTCATTAAAATTAAATTAGTAACTAAGTTAAAACATATAATAACCAATATTATATTTCCTTACGAAATATTATTTTAATTCGATATTATATATTTTTATGAAGAGAAAAAAATAGGTAACTAGCAGTGGTGTTATATTTTTATATTCTGCAATTCTTTTCAAAATTCTGATTATTTCAAATTCCTGAAGATGACATATAGGATGCCGAAACGTTGGGTTGAATAAAATTAATTATTAAAAAACTGCTGCCTTTGCCAATAAACTAAATATATACCTATATGTTTTGAATCCGTGGTTGTTGCAGTCTGTCACTAGGCTTGTTATGTGTTGTGTCAAAGTTTTTATTGCATTTTGCATCTTTCAAATAAATTGTATTTACTCTGTAAAAAAATGTCGCTTCACTAAAACATTTTTTGTTTCTTTTATTCTTTTCAATTTGTGTATGTTTATACCAAAATTTATTTGACAGCTGACATAAAATATAATGCTGCGTTGTTTTAAATTTTGATACAATCGTGCTCCAGTACCAAGCGAATATTTTCAGATACTAATGTTTTAGTTAGTTTTTAGTCTGAAAACGCTAACTGCAGCTACTTGCAGATATGCAACATACGATTTTTAGCGCGTTAGTAACAATCTTACTTTGTTTTACGAAGTAATATGTAAGTCTCACTAATAAGAAAGTCGAGTGACGGGCACTTAAGATTTTTTACTTTATTTTAAGGTGGTAGTACATAAAGGAGAACATCTACAAAACATTTTTTTGCTGTCGCTTCTGCGATCCATTTCGTGCAACATTATTTCAAATACCTTCTATGACCTATGGGACTTGTAGTAATTTACAGAGTTATCTCCGTGTCCTGTTGGATGTGGCTGTGTACTTTGTAAAACGTACCATTCTTTAATTACATAACTAATTAATTTTATTTATTTCTTGTTTGCTTCGTAATCACCAACAATAAATTTAAAAAATAGTCCTTTGCCTCGCCGATATAATACAAATTTAGTACGAGGTCTCATTATAGACCTGTTTTATTTAAAATACAGTAGATTTTGTACTTCAGGAGTTAAAGGACTCTTAGAGCGATGACACACACAGCGGTTTGTGTCGACTCGGAAAACGAGTCGACACCGCCTCGGCGCTAATCTACGTGTATTCAAATGGTGCATGTCACACACTGCTAATATCGATATCAGGCAGCGGCGCGCCGACTCGTCTCGTAGTTTAAATTAAGAAACGCGTGCTGTTTTATGGCTGCCACTAGTAAAACCGCCGTGTGTGTCCGTCCTCGCACGTCGGACGACTCGTCTTCCGAGTCGACACAAACCACTGTGTGTGTCATCGCTCTAAGCAACGGAGCACAGCTAAGATTTTTTTATAAAATCAATAATCAGAGGCTGTGAAGAAATGAACTATTCAATAACAGTTGAACTTTCTATCAAATTATGTAAAGCTATTCCGCTGGAAGTCAGTTTTAATAAATAACATTTTATATGACAAAATTAAAAGAATGTAATTATATCATACACAAATAACGAATACTTGCAATTGCACTAACGAAATATTAATTTGTATTTGCAAAAACAAACAAATAAAACAATAATAGATGAAACTATTGTTGAATAAATACTTTTCCGATTCCGCTCTTATAAGAAAAATAAGAAAAGCGTTGCTAGCCAAACAAAATAAATAACATATTCTGTCAAAAATAAACATCGTAGTTCATGTAATCTTATTTTAATAAAGTCAGTCTTATTTATTAATCCGTGTTCCGATTTACTCAGAATCCGCAAGCAACTCTTTATATTGTAATAGGTTCTCCGTTACATTTCAATAGGTTATGGGCCCAGACACCCAACAAAAAACCTACTATTTCTGAGAGATTAACAAAACTAAGAATCCGATAGTGCATCGCTAAGATCATATAAAGGCCGACAGTTTATATGTAAAAAAAAACATGACGAAATTCGATGGTACAAGTTACTAGTTGTGGAAATTTCAAATGACAACTATATTCATTGCAAATGGTATATATGACGTTGTGAATGGTACCGAAGCTCAACCAGTAGCCGAGGTCGCACGTGATCAATGGAAAAAGGACAACGCGAAAGCAATGTTCATTCTGTCAACCGCGGTGGAAAATTCACAACTCGAGTACATGCTGACATGTACCACTGCCACTCAAATGTGGAATAAGCTAAGTACCATACATGAACAAAAATCTGCTTCCAATAAATTGATCCTAATGCAGAAATTTCACGAATACCGCATGGATCCGAACGCATCTGTATCTCAGCATATGGCGCGTATTGAAAATATGGCAAGGTCGCTAAAAGATCTGGACGAGAAAGTGTCAGAGGTTGCCATAATGGCGAAAATTCTCGGTAGTCTGCCATCGAAGTATAATCCACTCATCACAGCATGGGACAGCGTAGATCCTAATCGTCAAACTCTCGAAAGTCTACGTGAACGATTGTTGAAAGAAGAGTCCCGTTTATCTTCCGATGATGACTTCACCAGTGCATTAGCCCTCATGAGCGTGAAAGACATACAAAAATTCACCAACAGTGCATCTGAAACGAAATATGATGATCCAAAGAAACATAAGAATCACAAGACCGATGTTGAATGTTTCTATTGCCATAAAAAAGGACATTTTATCCGTGATTGTAGAAAAAGAAAAGCAGTAAGTCGCAATCAAAAAGTTAACAAGCTGAATGTGAATGCTCTCATCGTAACCAAAGCAACCGAATCTGAAAATAACGCATACATCACCAATGACATCAATGAATCATCCGAACTACTCCAACGCGACATCAGAGATGTATGGCTTGCAGACAGTGGTGCTTCCAGACACATTACATTCAGATTTTACTGGTTCTCCTCATTTGTTCCATCCCAGGGCGAGTACGTGTCACTTGGCGACGACGCAATGCTCGAAGTAAAACGAACCGGAGTCATTCCCGCGAAGAGACTAGCAAACGGATAGTGGCACGATGTCAACCTTGAGAATGTTTTATATATTCCTAGTTTCAAAAAAAATCTTTTTTCGATAGGTTCATGCACAGAAAGGAAGTTTGATGTCAACTTCTCAGGCGACCGTCTCGAAATACGTCACCAAAGACAAGTGATCGTCCATGGAGTAAAGCAAGAGAACAAAATCTACAGACTTTTTCTTCGACCAACTACAAGTAAAAAAGCCAATGTTGGCTCCATGACCGAGTTAAAACTATGGCACGCACGCCTGGGACACATCAATAGGAGATTTGTAATAGAAACGAAAGAAAAAGAACTCGCACACGGACTACATTTTTCCGGCAAAGAGGAATTCTTTTGTGAAGACTGTCAGTAGG
This sequence comes from Leistus spinibarbis, assembly GCA_933228885.1. NCBI lineage: Eukaryota > Metazoa > Arthropoda > Insecta > Coleoptera > Carabidae > Leistus > Leistus spinibarbis. Next base: position 4,306,356 of record OW121794.1, on the reverse strand, counting down.
GCAAATCTCATCGTTTACCTTTCAAGAAAGCAGGAGCAACCAAAACAACTAGACCCGGCAAACTCATCCATAGTGATGTATGTGGTCCAATGCTAGTAGAATCCCTTGGAGGTGCAAAATTCTTTGTTACGTTCAAAGATGACAGTACCGGATTTCGAAGTATATATTTCATAAAACACAAGTCAGACGTGCTCGATCGATTCAAAGTTTATCAAAAACTAATTGAAAATAAATTCTAACATCCAGTTAACCGTATCCGCACAGACAATGGCAGAGAGTACGATAACGTCGAAATGCAAACATACATTAAGAAGAAAGGAATCCAAATCAAAACGACAGCACCGTACACACCCGAACAAAACAGGACAGCGGAAAGAGACAATCGAACAATCATGGAAAGCGCAAGAACGATGCTTCTGAGCAAAGGACTGCCTCAATTCTTGTGGGCCGAGGCAGCGAATACTGCCGTATATATACTGAACCGCACAGCGAATAGTCAAACAAAGAATATAACTTCGTATGAAAGCTGGACGGGTAAGAAACCTGATCTTTAACACATCAGAATATTTGGGACTGAGAGCTTCGCTCACATACCGAAAATCCAGAGGAAGAAAATGGACCGAAAGGCCAAAAAGCTAATACTGGTAGATTACCAAAGAGAATCCTCTAACTATCGTTTTTTTGATCGGATCCGTCACCAAATCATTGTTAGTAGAAATGTTGTCTTCAACGAAATTGACACCACAGTACTTGATAAGAACGTACTCAAGACAGTGGAATTTGGAGTATCACACGAAGAAAATGAAGGTGCAAACAGAATACAACACACAGATGATGGTGAAGAAATGTTCAAAAACGCCCAAGCATCCGACGAACCACATTTAGATGAAAACGACGAGGATATCCCTACACACAATCTACGAGACAGAAACACCATCCAGAAACCAACAAAGTACGGGTATGACGGCAACCTTGTTGAATATCAAGAACCGACAACATACCAAGAAGCCATCACAGGTCCACAATCTGCAGAATGGAAGAAAGCTATCGACGAGGAGCTAGAAGCTTAGAGGAAAAATCAAACGTGGGAAATAGTCACACTTCCCCCAGAACGGAAAGCCATCGGCTCGAAGTGGACATTCAAGTTCAAGTACGCTCCATCCGGAGAGATCACTCGTCATAAGGCCAGACTATGTGCAAAAGGTTTTTCACAGAAACAAGGAATCGACTACACTGAGACTTTTTCACCAGTTGTCAGGTACGATTCAATCAGAACCCTCCTAGCTATTGCCGCACAAGATAACTTAAAAATACGCCAATTCGACGTAAAAACCGCATTTCTCAACGGAGACTTGAATGAAGATATCTTCATGGCGATACCTGAAGGTGTAAATATTGCAGGTAAAAATAAAGCTTGTAAACTAGTGAAAGCACTATATGGTCTTAAACAGGCCTCACGTTGCTGGAACTCAAAGTTCAACGAAATCCTGGAACGTTTCAATTTTAAAGCTTCCAACGCTGATAAATGTATTTATGTGGGAAATGTTTGTAAAGCAAAAGTTTACCTTGCACTTTATGTAGACGATGGTTTATTATTCACAGAATCTCAACGCACCCTTGATGAAGTTATTAGAGCACTAAACGAGTCACTTGAAATTAAAGTTGACAATTCCAATGTATTCGTAGGAATGCAAATTCACATAGATGACTGCAACAAGTCAATAATGATTCAACAACAGGCATACACACTTAGACTGTTGTCACGCTATGGCATGGCTGAAGCAAAGAGTACCAGCACCCCTGCGGATCCAAACTCAATTTTGAGATCATCCGATCAAAACGATAATTCTTATCCAAAATTCCCTTACAGAGAGGCAGTAGGTTCACTAATGTTCCTTGCCACAGTGAGTCGCCCTGACATTGCGTTCTCAGTCAACATAGTAAGCCGCCATGTCGACAGTTATAATGAAAGTCATTGTAACGCACTGAAGCGAATTATGCGCTACCTGAAAGGCACTTACGAAGTTGGTATAATATATACAAGTGGTGGAAGTGGACTAAAACTAGAAGGATATTCCGATGCGGATTTCGCGAATGATCCGGATACCAGAAGGTCCACAACTGGATATATATATATATATATATATATATATATATATATATATATATATATATATATATATATATCAATTGGCAAATGGACCAATCAGCTGGTCATCTCAACGCCAAAAGATGGTTACATTGAGCACAACAGAAGCAGAGTATGTAGCAGCTTCCAACGCAACCAAAGAAGCAATCTGGCTAAGAACTCTGCTAAATGATATCAACCATAAATGTACCAGTCCTACTGTAATACACATAGATAACCAGAGTGCAATTCGTTTGGTGAAAAATCCGGAATTCCACAAGAGGACTAAACACATTGACATCCGCTTTCACTTTATACGTGAACATTATGAGAATAAAAAGATAGATGTATGTTATGTACCTAGTGATTTACAAAATGCAGACATCTTAACTAAAGCGCTTGCTAAAAATCGCCACCAATTCCTGTCAGAAAAAAATGGACTTGTGAGGTTGCAGAATCCGTCAAAGGATGGGAGTGTTGAATAAATACTTTTCCGATTCCGCTCTTATAAGAAAAATAAGAAAAGCGTTGCTAGCCAAGCAAAATAAATAACATATTCTGTCAAAAATAAACATCGTAGTTCATGTAATTTTAATTTAATAAAGTCAGTCTTATTTATTAATCCGTGTTCCGATTTACTCAGAATCCGCAAGCAACTCTTTATATTGTAATAGGTTTTCCGTTACATTTCAATAACTATTATTATATTTTAAAGTTGGCATGAATGAATTTCACTGAAAAAAGGAAACTAAAATGGTTATAGCAGATTTAAGCGTTATTAGTTCTGTGTGTTAATAATTCACTTTTCCAATATGCATCGACACGTGCTCGGTTGTATATTTGTTAGGAATTCAAAATACGAGCGATTTAAAACGGATTATAAACATGTATTTGGATGAATGTAGCACGCCTGTCTCCGCAAAATGTATACGTCAAACCTCATTTGCTTGATTATGGCCAAATATAATAAACCCACTACATACGCGCAGTGTTGTAAGATATAAGTGCAAAAAGCTTCCGTCCTCACAACTGCATTTGTTTATGTCGCTATGTTCTACATATTGTGTAAAAATATGTTAGATTGTATGAATAAAATATAGAGGTTTGCCCGACAAACAGAAATATCTATGTTATTTCTCTGGTATATTGCATTTAGAGGGCAATGTGCAGATAGATAAATGCACAACAGAGAAGTAACATCTATTTCATGGGTATACTTGTCCAACAAACTAAATTTTCCCTCGGGCAACATAAAAAGTAACGCGCAGCTTCACAAATTATTTAGAACTTTTGGTTTCTAAAATGTTTTAAATTTATTCAAAAAACAATTGTTGACCATTTTTTAGCTCGCCGTACCTAGTACCGAAGAAGCTTAAGCATTCGGCCGTGTGTCTGTAGCGTTCTCGAATAAAAAAATTTCATAAAGAAAAAGTGTTCTTCGTCGCCCTGAATCCAAAAATGTATATAACTTATGTACTTGGATGTTAGTCGTCGCTCGCTCGCTCGGTATCTCGTAAGACCAAATTTTGTGCCCACTACTCCTCTGAAGGTACCGAAGCGGTTCACTCCAAATTTGGTACACATATTATTTGGCATCCCATTAGAATCCGCTCGAAGTATAAATCCAATCGCCCTTATACTTCCCGAGTTATAGGGCCCCAAAATTAAGAGCCCCCTTAATACTGCCCTTATAAAATAATTAATACACTCCAAAATTCTACTAAAAATTCTAAGATATTTTATATCTACAAGATTTTTTCATTTTGTTAACCCAAAGCCCGAAAAGAATTATTAAATATTATAATTTTCAATTTTAAAATATGCACTAAATTTTTTTTTTATCAATTTAATCTAAATTTGGTACACATATTATTTGGCATCCCATTAGAATCCGCTCGCAGTATAAATCCAATCACCCGTATACTTCCCGAGTTTTAGGGCCCCAAAATTTGGAGCCCCCCTTAATACTGCCTTATATAAATAATTGAAACACTTAAAAATTCTACTAAAAATTCTAAGATATTTTATGTCAACAAGATTTTTTCATTTTGTTAACCCAAAGACCGAAAAAAATTAATAAATATTATAATTTTGAATTTTAAAATATACACTAAATTATTTTTTATCAATTTAATCTAAATTTGGTATACATATTATTTGGTATCCCATTTGAATCCTCTTGCAGTTTAAATCCAATCGCCTGTATATTTCCCGAGTTATAGGGCCCCAAAATTTGGAGCCCTCCTTAATACTGCCTTTATATAAATAATTGAAACATATCTTAGAACTTTTAGTAGAATTTTTGAGTGTTTTAATTATTTTTATAAGAGCAATATTAAGGGGGCTTCAAATTTTGGGGCCCTATAACTCGGGAAATATACGAGCGAGATGATTTAAACTACGAGTGAAATCAAATGAGATACCAAATAATATGTGTACACAATTTGGTGCAAATCGCTCCGGTATCTTCAGGGGAGTAGAGGGCACAACATCCAGTATATAAGTTATATATATTTTTGCATTCAGGGCGACGAGGCAACTAACGATGCTTCTAACTTTATTTTAAGTTAAATGTATTTAATCGTAATAGATTTGCGATTAACTACAGCAAAATTTTAAATAGCATATATTACGCAATTATGATTTATTTTTAACCACTAATATTTAATTGAAGGAAACATATTTATAGCCAATGTATTTTTAAGAGATAAAATGATAATATACATTAAATACATTGTTATTGATTGATTACAACAATACTAAATTTGAAAACTATTATTTTGAATACATATTTTACTTTTTGCCAACGGATTACAATCTGATAAAAATGTTGATGACAAAATAATTCTTATAATTTTATTAAATAGAAAAAGAATGTTTTAAAATTTAAAATTATTGTTACTTTCTTATGCGCGGTAATAAATAAATCTTGCAATAATAAAATATCTCGAACTCGATGCTTCAATGGAAAATCTTAATTTTTATAGATACGCTATGTTTGAGGATAATATTTAATAAATCGAACTATTGCTGACGACATTTTGACAGGAAAATAAAACATTAATATTTTGCATTTGCCCAGAGAGTCTCTGCATTTGACAACTATATATCGACTGAGAACGTGTTTCGAGCGTATATAAATATTGGGAAACTGTACATATTAAATATTATAGTTGAACATATTAATAAAGTGAATATTAAAGAAACAATCTATATTGTATTTTTTGTTCCACACATACACACTCACTCACATACACACTCACATACAAACATTTCTGGGTTATTATATTAATATATATATATATATATATATATATATATATATATATATATATATATATATATAATATATATATATATATATATATATATATATATATATATATATATATATATATATATACATAAATATATATATATAAATATAATTTAGAAAAAGAAAGTCAATTAAAGGACACTCATGTTTTATTTGAATCAGCAAATATTACAGACACACGTTCAAAAATTATAGCTCTTTTGTACTGTCGTATTATAAGCTAATACACACACCAGATGCTTTAAATGAGTTCATTATCCTTCTGAGCGTCCTTCGCGTAGTATTATTTTTGATAGGGGTACGTATTGCCCAGGTTTGAACTATAACAGTATTGAATTGCATCCCCAATATAGGAAAATGTTCGGTCATATTATTAACTGTTTCACGAATAAGTCATTAGAAGAGATTAACTTCGAATATTGTTTGCCACAGGGACACCAACAAGTATGCCAACTAGAACTCCATTTATCTCAGTATGTTGGTTACAATAGCGAATTTGACTTATATAGACATACTATGCAATAAACAGAAAGTATATACTTATTCATCTAACGTTTTTATAAATGAAATAATTAATCTTGTAAGAATAATAAAACCATTTATTTTGTTTAGCAAAGACGCACATTAAACGTTTCGTAAAACTTTGACATCATTCATGACAAAACGAAAGATACAATTTGGGGTCTTTCTTCGATCGTAAAAGCCTTTCTAGACTATAAGAGCTTAAGTGGAGTTTGACAGCGCCGCGCCGCTAGATACGCTACTGTATCCTCTGTGTGTGCTTGTCTGTCTGTCTGTCTCTATTTCAACGCATTTTCTGATCTGGTCGTTCTCATTGCAACCAATCCGCTGCGCATATCTCGAGTCTTTTTTGGTAGCTCTGGCAAACACATTTTTCCGGTAAAGAGTGACACAGTAATAATATGAAAATTATGAGCTTTTAATATTTAAATGAAGCACTCAATATTTAATTCGTATTAAGTATTGGAGCGAACAGCAGATTATACGAAAATGGTCTAGAAGCAGCAACACTCATGTTTCTTAGATATTTATGTACCACACCCCACTGTCGTCTCATTTACACGGTTTTAAAGAATATTGAAGAGGGCTTGAGAGCATGATGTAAATACTATGTCACGGTGTACGGTGTAATCCAATGAAATCGTCTGCCAAACTGGAGTGTGAAACGCGAAATATTACACACAGTTATTTGAAATTCTATGTAGTAGGAGTAAATTTGTATTATTTTATAACTTGTAAGTTATGTGTCAATAATACACATATTAAAAATGATTTTATAATTGGATTTATGATATTTAATATAAACAATTAATCAATGTTAAATTTATAATAAGTGTAACGCTAAATGATTATGATTAAAATATTATTATTTATAAGATTTGTTGATTCATAATGTTTAGGTACAACGCACCTATGCGTTCAGCTCATCTTATAAGTAATATATGCGATGCGAGCAGCGGACTTTTCATATTTAAAAATATTTGCTTTTAAATATTATGGCCTTTTGGATAACAATTAAAACAAAAAATTTAAAGATATAAAAAATCTTACAATTGTTTGTAGATTAATTTGATATAATAAAAAAAAAAATGTAATGCATATTTTAAAATTATAATTCTTCACGACCTATGAGCCAAATAATACGTGTAGCAAATTTGATGTGAATCACCTGGTATATAATACTTATAATTTAAAAATAATTATTTTTAATTATTATCGCATTTGATTGAGCTCTAAATCTAAAAAATGTTTATTAATATAAAAAGTCATACTGATTTTTGTAGAATTTTTTATTAATTTAAAATAAATTTCATAATTATTATTTTTATAATTATTATGGCCTTTGGTTTCAAAATAAGTAGATAATTGAAAACAAAAAATATATTTGAATTACTTGTACAAATTTTGAGGATCTATAACTCCGGAAATATACAGGTAATAAGATTCTATCTGCAAACAGTTTCAAATGGGATGCCAAAAAATACGTGTAGCAAAGTTGGTTCAAATCGCTCCGGTACCTTCAAAGTAGTAGATTTTTTGGTCCGATAATGCTAAAGACACACAAGCGAATGCTTTAGCTCTTCTGTACTTCGTACAGCGCGCTAGAAATACGAATTAGAATTGTACTAATTATGTAATTTACCGAAAGTATACCTTAATAAAGTGAAATAGTCGATTCAATTGCATTTTTTTATGCTATTTACACCATGAACATAAGTATGCAATCCAAATTAACGTCATACGTTGTTATACAGGAAAGATCGGAGGAAACGGAACAACTTGATACCTTGGTAAAAATTTTGATTGGCTTTTACTGCGCTAACATTGGGAATGCGTCACCTTTTCTATTTACACTATGTTTGAGAGTGCGTTGAATTACTAAATTAACCCTTTAGGTATTCAGCATATTATCAATAACAATATCTGATGTGACCTTCACTCGAGTCTCTTATGCCTAGTGATTATTTTATATTTTATATAGTATTGTTTTATTGTGTTTTAAAATCATTCCACGATTAAACAATATCAATATGTGAAGAAATTAGGGAAAAATATAGGTAATTTTCTAATCCGATTTTTCTGGAATTGGCACATCTTTCCACAAATCATTTCAATACTATAATTTTATTAACTATAGGAAGTAATTTGGAGTTTCCAAGATTATGTTTAAAATTCCTAATAGAGTTTCAACTTGGCTCGTTTGCCAAACCCTTAGCTTATTAGAAGAACCGTGCAATAGACATAAGAAAAAAGAAGAACAATGGAGCACGTACAATAAAAACTACAAAAGAATAACGACATTAGGGCAGCTGCCAAGTACAGAAAACATTTAGAAAGGTAAAACAAAAATCATAGCAGAGTTTCGACGTGGTAATAAAGGGAAGGGAAATCGATGCTGACCAAATAAGAATGACAGGAAAAGAAACAACACTTAATAAAGTGAAACACAGGCAAATGTTATGAACAATCAAGTAGATACCGATATAGTGGAGAGGTATAATACAGAACAGTTATTACAATTAGGATGGTTTAATACAATATATATTCAGATTGTTAGCCAACGGCCATAATAATAATTCAAAATAAAGATTTAATTAACAATTTAAATTCAACATATGAATTCATACGGATCTATTTCTTAGAACAGATGGATTAGTAATCTCTGCAATGTTTGCATTTATTCGGCGAGCTGAAGGCATAGGTGCCTGTACCTAAGCTTGATCTCTTAGTCAATCAAACAATTCGTGAACAAATATGGGTAATTTAAGTTCAAATTATGGATGATTTTTAGCAACGAATTAAGTTCGTGAACCGAGGTTTGACTGTATAGTGAAAGCTTAGGTATAAGAGAGTTGAATGAAGAACACTTTAATTATTATTATTTATTTTATGGTTGTTTCAAATTCAAGTTTCGCTTTAACAATATAATGTTTAATAATCAATTACTTTTAATTAATTTATGGTAGCATACTGCTTTGCCCAAGAATGTTTTTGGAAAGGACTAAGTTTATAGAATAGCGCTGCGTGATATTCATATAGTTTTTATAAAATCAATATTATACACATCAATTTCAGAGATTTATTTCCACAGATAGTACTAATGAAACAATCATGTTAATTAAATTTTATATCCAGTGGCATTCTCTCGATATATTTTGTTACGGTAAATATATAATAATACTAGTTAGTTATTTTGCAAACCCTTTCAGTTCCAATAGTCCTAGATATTCGAAATTAGCATTATCGACACATAGAATTGCTTGTCTTGAAGAAACTAAATTGTTAATTGTATTTTCTAATCTTAATTACTAATTGGCTCGCTATGAATGACGCTTCACTACTAATCTGCATACACAGTCGTCGTGAAATAATAATAAGATTGAAACAAATGACTCTGTTCTATATTTTCCTCAATATTTACGAAACTGAAAAGGTTTTCAGAAATTCTTTTCAGACCATGGCGACGGTAACGTTGACTTTTGTGACAAAACATATTTTATTTATGAAATTCCTCAAATTGTTCCGTCTTTTAATAGCAACTACAAAGTTTTCAACATTCTTAGTACCTGCATTAGTCTTTTAATCTTAAAATTAAAGAAAGAAGATTTTTCATTATTTTCATCAATAATTTAATAGTTTCTCATAATTCTGCCTTGAAGTCAAAACCGATAATATGGCGGGAGCCAATTTGATTCGGCGGCTAGACATAAGTAAAGATTGAACTTTAAGCTAATATTATAATTAATGTGATTCTTTGATCAACAAAGTCAATTTTTGGTTAAATGAGGAATAGGTTAGAAAAATTCGCTGGTATATTTCGAGAAATATATGGTTTTCTTCGTAGTATTTGGAAAATCAACAAAAATCGTTTGATATATATTCCAAACAAACTGTCAAAATACACCAATACTCCACCAATTAGCTTATTAATTTAATATGTTATCAAATATTGCATCTTCAATATGAAACATAGATGTTGCTTCTTTAAATTGACTCTAAATTTCACCTTCCCAGTCGATCTATTTGTGTTTAGCAGTGAAAAATGACGTATATTATTTATATTTTGTTTATCTGCCATATTTTTATCAGGTATAGTTAATATGAAAACAATAAAAAAATAATCTCACAAATGTATAACAATGGTAACATATATAAGATATGTAAGATTTTTCGTAGCAGTTTTCTTGTAAATGTACCAAAAAAAAAATATTTTCAAATAAAAATTGCGCGAAATATTAATATCTTTAATTATGAACATAACTATTTTTGCCATAAGTTTAGCCGTTATAGTGATATTGGAGATGAATAGAGTAAGCATGCACTTTCGGTTTGAATACTCTTTTCAAAAATAGGTGCACATTTAGACCTGTTGGTTTTATTATTCGTCTAAGTAATATACAAGATTAAAAACTAACATGACAGATCAAAGAATTATTGTTTTGTTATTATTATTTCATAGGTCTGGTGATCTTTTCAAGAGTGTTCTTTTATTTCAACACCCCCACTAGAAGCATCTTGAAGTACCAGCCCCATTTTTATTCGACTTTCATTATATTTGGTTTTAAATAATGCTTTGGTTAAAACATCCGCCGTCAACGTCATTTCGAAAATAGTCCCATTCGATTCAGGAAAGGTAAAAACATGTATATCTGTTGAAATCTGTTGAAAGATATTTTTTTATTGGTAACCCAAAGACCATAAAAAATATAAATAATTATAATGTTGAGTTATAAAATATGCACTCAAAATTAAAAACAATTATTTTTAAATTTAAAGTATTATGTGCAAGCGCAAGCGCTGTTCGCATCGCTTATATTTCCTATAAGGTGAGCTGAAAGAAAAGGTGCCTGCACCTAATCTTGTCTAGCCTTTAATAGCCTTTATACGTATCTGCGTTACCGACTGAAACTGTTTCATTATTTACCGTTTCGTTGTTTAATATTAGTTAGATTATTATTATTGCTTACCGCTTTGTAGTTCAATATTTTTCTAATTATTTTATATATTATCATTTCGTCATTTACTATTATTATAATTTATTTTTATTTCGCATTAACTATTCTCATTAATGTTTTAACTAAAGTGTATTGTTTGTGGACGTCCATACATGTTTTCTAAATAAACATATTAACGTCGAAAGTCCTAATAACTTATTATTTCGTGACCAGACCACAAAATTCCGGTACCAAATTATTGTCTAGCTTCGTACACAGAAGTTTGTAACCGCATCGCTCCTAAAAGTGCGTCCGAACTTTATTTATACATATGTATATCTCACTAAATTCACTGCTAATTTCGAGTTTTTAGCCAAAAATTTTAAATCATCTAGTGTGGCACTTAAAAACAAGCAAATTACTTGGTAATATTAGTAACATTGTTCAGATTTTACAAATATAGACACCTAGTTCGGTCATTTAATAATAATGAAATTCTTTTCCTCTTTCTGTCAGATTGTAAATAGCAGAGACATCTTACCAATATATTTGCGAAGTAGACAGCCACTTATACTGGCTGTGTTTGCGAAGATCGTCTTTCTGACCTGAGATTTTAATGGCGACTCTCTCGGTGGATTCGAAATAATACTTTCAATTACTTTAAGGAGTTCCGTAGTTATACTTCTAGATTGAATTCTGTTTGACTATGTTCTCTCTCGATCGTATTTTAACTATATTGCCAAATAAAAATTTTCAAATTGACTGGCGTCCGTGTGCGTTATACGTATTTTCATTAATACATTATGAAAGATTGATGAATGATGGCAATGTAGGTTTGTAGGTGCTCCCGTTATAAAAATGGATAGAGGAGTTGAGTGACAAAGATAGACAAGCCTTGAGTCGTCAATTTTTATCATGTATGACAGATAAAATGCATACGCAAGATGCGCATGGGATAAATAAAAAAGCTGTCAGATCACGTGGGCAAGCTAATTAATTTTTAACTTATAACATTTTACTTTCTTGGTTGAAGTCTAAAAAAAAGTATTGTAATCATGAAACATTTGTTTTTCTAGTAACAATATTTATTGATTTTGTTTCATAGAAATCGTAGGGGAAATTTAAAATGTAATAAAGCATTTTTAGCTCGCCGTACTTAAGTACCGAAGAAGCTAAAGCATTTGGTCGCGTGTCTGTAGTATTCTCGGATCAAAAAAATTCTTAACAAAACGTGTTTGTCTCGTTGCCTTGAATCCAAAAATATATATAACTTATATACTTGGATGTAAGTCGTCACTCGCTCGTAAGACCAAATTTGTGCCCTCTACTCCTCTAAAGGAACCAGAGCGATTCACACCAAATTTGGTACATATATTATTTGGCTTTCCATTTGAATCCGCTTGCAGTTTAAATCCTATCGCCCGTATACTTCCCGAGTTATAGACCCCCAAAATTTAAAACCCCCCTAATACTGCCCTTATAAAAATAATTAAAACACTCAAAAATTTTACTAACAATTCTAAGATATTTTATGTTAATAAGATTTTTTCATATTGTTAACCTAAAGCCCAAAAAATATTATTATAATTTTGAATTTTAAAATATGCACTAAAATTTTTTAACAATATAATCTACAAAAAATTGTAAGACTATCTTTACAATTTTTTCAAATTATTAACCAATAGGCCATAATAATTTGAAACCACTGCTTGCAACGCATATCTTACCTAAAGGCGAACTCTACGCATTAGTGCGTTTTACTTCTTCAAAAATAAGTGGTCATAATTAGGATTTCTTCCTTAAAACATCAGTGATTAAAATTAAGTGTTCTTGACGAATATTGTAGTGGCAAACAGTAATAAAAAGAGAATAGAACGCAGTTTTAAGGTAACATAAATGATAGTTTTTATTACAACAATTACTAATACAAGAAGACAAAACACAACTAAATCTACACAACGGTTACTATGACAATGACACTTCTATTTATTAAGCGGGAAGTTTAAAAAGAGGAAAACAAACGCATTTAACTAACAGTTCTACATAAATATACGGCGCGCAGAAGACATTAGCACAAATTCTTGTTTCTTATATCTTCATAAAAATCTTTAGGTGGGAGGGTTAAATATTACGGGTGCTATAACTCTGGATATAAAATGGACTATGTTTAGCAAATTTGGTTAACATATAGATTCTGTACCTTCAAAGGAGTATAGAGGCTACGAATATGAGCTATATATATATATTTGCATTCATGGCGACGAGTTAATAACATTTTGTAAAGGATATTTTTTAATCTTTAAATGTTACAAACACACGCCCGAATACATTAGCTGTGCTGTACATCATACGGCGAGCTAATAGATCGAATCTAAGAAAGAACAATTGATGAGGTTTCAGCAGTAAATAAATAAGATTTTTAAGAGTATGTGTTCACTGTTCAGTGGATCATAGAAATATTGAGGTTGTGAAATGTACCGCTTTCATTTGTATGGATGAAACAAAACGCTTGGGAAGTGAGCAGAGTATCGATGAAACATATCTTACGTGACCACCATATATAAATAATACACGTTACAAACAGCATTTGTAACTTCTTTTATTAAAATCTTTTTTAGTGATACTTCGATGCGAAACTGCGTGGTTTTGACTCGACATTTTGAGACAGTTGGTCTTCTGATACAATTTCGAAGGCGAGATACTTGTGTCTAAAATAAAATATTTCAAACCTGAATATATTTTTCAACTTTGATTTTGGTCGTGATTATCATACTTCCTTCTATACTTTCGCATATAAAATAAAAAATGCTGTAAGTCCTATCCTCAAACCATATATAAGCTCTACAGTCGGTCGGTGGTAAAATATATTACACCTTTGACCTACAAAAAGTTAAATCCGATCAAAGGGGCTCCGGATCCACTTAAGCTCCGTAATCGGCGGTCTCAATATCCTCGCTCGCTAGGGAATGAAACTATCAGGGCTTTAACAAAATCCATGATTTCAAGGTCATATTCCCGCCTGGTGATTTACTGCTCGGTTACGTATAAAGACGTACAACAATAAGTGTCAAAAATATATTTATACTAATAATAAAACGTCTATTTTATACTTGCATGTTCAGTACATAAAGGCAATATAAAATATGGGCACTTATAGTAATTGTATCTTATAATATACAAAATGTGCAGATATTCGAAACAGTATTCGTATCAGACAGTTTCTGTAATTTTTTTTCTGGAAATAGTATTTGTTACACAATTCCAATATTGATTCAAATTTTAATTATAAGCGAATTCTAATTTGCATTTCAAATAGAAACTTACGAATCTAAATGTGTATTTACAGAAGAAAACACTCATAATAATCCAGTTTATTTTATGATAAACAATGCTAACGTTCACAGCGACAAATGTAACGCTTTTATTGGTGAAATTTTAAATAAATGTATATCTGAGTTACATTACTAACATAAAAAATTTAAATGTTAAAGGTGAGTATAATTATTTTAATTTAAATTTTATATAAATATATTAAAAAACAAGTTTCACAATTTTACGTTCGGCAGTTTTGGCTCTAGAGCGTTCACAGACACCCAGAAACGCAGACAGACACACAGACGTTGACTTTTGTCATTACTGCATATAAGAAAATAATAATTTCATACCTTAGTCAGAAGTTCTCAGCAAATTAGCGAAAAGTTCATTGGAAAAATTCACTTTACACACACATTTTAAAGATTTTAAAAACAATTTTATTATTAGAATCTATACAAATCTATAAAAACAATTTTAATTTCGTTTAAATACTTACTAACCATTTGAAAACTAAAATTTAACACCAGGGAGACAAGATATGTACGGAAATGATCACAAAACGCGTCAAACATATTTTTACGACATACAAATCTCAACTGAACATGTTTTTACCGTATAAATACAATTCCTTATAAAATTTAATTGAACTGTTTACATGTTTTTTCTTGTATACGCAAACTAATCCAACACCTGGCCAGGGCGAGTTTTCACTGCTCACTTCTAATTTCGTCTAATATACTCTTACTATAAGGGTCCTATTGCTATCCTACTATTTTAGCTATATAGCCAAACGCATCAAAGTAAAACCAAAATATTTCATTGCATCTACAGTTCAATATCGTTATACACACTGTGACGTGTTCGGGGTTTTGAGCGTTTTCTCGAGATTTTACATGGATTTTCGTGGTTATTAAAAGAATTTGTAGTGTATTGTGAATGATGTCCATGATTGTGATGTGATGATTGTCCATTTGGAACGAAAATGAACCTGCAAATGTTTAAGGTAAGATTTATAATGTATCTTGCTTTTCTGTATTGGAGTCCAATGCATATTACGATAAATAATTTATTAGGTTCTTATGTGATGTCAATGTTGCTCGAGCGTCGTACTGAATTACAATAGAGCTATAGTGTCCAGTAGAGTATCTGTAACATTGGTAAATTAAAACAAGATTAGATACAAGCATCTATGCCTTCAGCTCGCCTTATAGAAAATTAATGTGACGTGAACAGCGGACTTCGCCTTCCTACTACTAGTGCATAAAATTTTGAATATAATAGAAGTATTTTTAATTATAAAACATTTGGGTTCACAATTAGATAAAATTTGGAGTGACCTGCACTCAATATCCTATTACGTAGTTTTCATTACAAATATATATCCTAATTTTGATTTAAAACGGACCAATTTATAACTATTTGCTATTTTTATTCGTGATTACTAATTAGTTCGCTGTAAATATACAAATTACTGTTTAACCAGCAAACTTAGTGTCTTGAAGGTCACGTATAGGTATAAATTGTTTGCTATACACTATCTCGTATAGCAATGACCGAATATAGATGTGACTAAAGGCCAAAATACAAGCATTCAAACAGTTATTGGGGCGTTCTGTGGATTAGGATGCCGCGGAACTGGCGTTATGCGCTAGAGACAGGAACAAGATAAAAGTCTCAAATCGAGCTAGCTAATACGTTGTCGGCCGATAAACATCAGAAACACTTGAGTATCCGCTTTCTTATATATTTTCTTTGTTTGTCTAAACGAGAAGATAGAACGTTGACTCCTATTTTAGG
The DNA here is from genome assembly GCA_933228885.1 of Leistus spinibarbis. NCBI lineage: Eukaryota > Metazoa > Arthropoda > Insecta > Coleoptera > Carabidae > Leistus > Leistus spinibarbis. The sequence goes on along the minus strand of OW121794.1, from coordinate 4,290,344 downwards.
AAAACCTAAACGACATTTGAACATATCAATATAGACATAAATATTATTTAATGTTCTTTCTTCACATTCGCTTAATAGATATTAAATGTTTTCATGATATTTAGAAAATATTTAAAAATTGATTAACACTTTGGATCGAAGACAAACAACTATGCGAATAATTTTTGTAAATATATGCGTTATTCTCTATTGTCAAATTCATATTTGATAATCAAAATAGTTATTTAGTATTTATAAATAACTATATTGTGTTGGAAAAAAAAAAAATTCCATATTTTCCTAGAACATTTCCCTCATTTATTATTTACGATTCAATTGCAGACAAATGAAAGAAAAAAAACAAAAGAATTTATAAAACAAAATCGGGTAGTTACTTTCTCTGAATTAAATATTAACTTTGATTTTTAAATGTTTGTCACAGGATGACTAAAAGAGATTCATTCATTCCAAACGTAGAAAATTTTTCAAAATTCGATACTAACAAAAATAAGAGCTGTGTGAAGGCGCAGAAAAACGTCGTTTTTCACATGGGTTTTTCATCGTCTTAAGAGGAATCCCTACCCAGTTCACTTTTCGCTATCAGCATAATTCAGTAGCACAAATTTAATACTAATTCATAAAATACATAAAAACCAGATATTACAATGCTTGCGTTTTAGACTGTACCGCAGTTTTTACAAATGATACTGCTAGAGGCAGTACATTCGAAACAGTTTGTTTGAAATTGCGAGCACAAATTTTCGAAATATGTCTATAAAATGTATTTTTAGTAGATATTTCTGTTAATAATTGCAAGTTAAAAGATCAATCCAGGCATGTACAGCCGTAAATTGTGAATATCGTTCTTCAATTCATAATTAACCTCCTATAAAAAACAAAAATATTTGGGAAAAAAAAATCATTTATTATTATATGTAAAATGTCAAAAGCGGAACGATGATTTTTGTTTTCACGCTACAAATGGAAATAAAGATTTTAGCCTAAAAATATCGAACAGTGCCAAGTTGACGTGATCCTATATGACTGTGAAAATAAATTGTTCATGTTCTGTTTACTTTATGACGTAAATTGGATTACACTAATTGCATGTTGCTCCAAAACAATGAACCTTTTAATCTAATTCGAGATTCCCGTGAGTTTTGGAATGATAATCAAATATCAATCATACTGTCACATGATGATAAAGGTTGTATGATTTGTGAAATTGATGGCCATACAACAGAATTATTTCAAAACCTTTCACAGCATTCAAAAAAAAACTTATTTTGAGTACACAATTTAGAAACAGAAATGTCATAAATTTCATATACAAAAGAACGAATTTGAAAGACCATGTTTGGACTTACATAAATAGAAGTGGACCTCCACCTTCCTATCGGCAGGATATTATTTTTGCTAGATCTATAGCTTTATATTGAATTGGTAATTCTAATGACTTTGATAAGACGGTTTCAATATACATATGAATTTTTCTTGCTTGTATAGGTATCCTAAATAAGTATCCACTACGGCCAAATGAACAATATTTTTAGATTGCCAAGCAATATTGACTTTATTTTATCTATTTTATATCTATAACATTTTTTCAAATTGTTAAACAAAAGATCATAATAATCAAAAACCGTTGCTTGCATCGCATATATTACTTATAAGGCGAACTGGACGCATCGGTGCTTTGTACGTACCGAATCTTGATTATTAATGTTTCAATTTTTTTTAAATACTCTTGTAATTACTGAAGTATACCGATATATTTTCATAATTTAAAGAGATAAAATAATTAAAATCAATAATGGAAACAGTTGTTATTGATATCCATCAATTATTACGACTAGTTCATATTTATGAATGCTTTGTTTTTATGTTTATCTTTAAAACATTTGTTGGCTTGTTTGTCAGCAACAGCTTTGCTTTGATTTATTTATGTGCATAATAATGAAGCACAGAAGCTTTCAATGTCTTTCGTATTTTCATTTCGATACTAATGATGCAATTTTCATATTCAAGTATAACAAGCAAGTTCAAGAAACCTACAACTAGTTTAATCTTACTAAGAATTCGATCTTATGCAATTTTGAACTTACGAAACAGTTAAAGGTCTTATGTTCCGGTTACATTAATTTACGATTATTGCACTAAATTATCAATTCACGGTAAATACCCAATATAAAATTTAAATCTCGATTTTTGAGCCTAGGTTAAAGCATATTTATTATAAACGATATTTAAAAAAATCCTAATGCAGAAAGAAGCAATAACGAGGTGCTTTGCCCTGGTCTGCCAATTTCACGCAATTTCTCAAATTTTGTTTAACCCAAGTCGGATAAACAACCGATTCCGACAGAATTCTGCAATGACTTTTAGAGCTCGAAAAATCAAATTATTATCGCAGTTGCACTGTAAACAAGCAGGAACAGGAATAGTTCCGTATCTTGGCCATACTGATAGTAATCGAATTTAGTTTTGCCCATGTCGTTTCGAATGTAGATAACACAATCCGCTATTTCGAATCTTGTGGCATATCTACGGAGAGGGTAAATTGCACTTCAATAAAAGGGGCAGATGTACTATATTGCACGAAAGCAATACGGTAGACAAATGATGCTGCACGATTTTCTTAAGAGGAAAATGTCGGGAAACTTCGTAACAAATGATTCCGTTCAACGGTTCTCATCTTGTTTAATCACAGCTTTAAAATTAACACACACTGATTTAGTTTTTCACACCTATAACAAATTATTAATAGGGGAGAGTTGCTGTAATTGTACTACATAGGAATATTGAATTTCCGGGTAAATTTTGTAACTTGCTGAGATATGGATCCAAAATATAATGTAATTTCCTAGTTCAGGAGCAAATAAAATTCAATCAACCCTGCAAGATATAACATTGGCATTACTATTTTTTTAAATTATATTTATTTGGAATTCATTTTATAAAAAAATTATGTCATAAAATCGATATGATAATAATTCACAATAATTATTTTAATTGCACCGCGTTCAAATCCAATAAATATAACTATTTACATTCAAAGACACTGTCAGATAAAATCAGTTTACAATATTCATAAATATTTTTAAGAAAAGAGTAAATAAATGATAAAAATTAAAGTTGAAAATAAATACATATACGAATTTACCCACAAATATAAAGAAATACAAACATATTTTCACATTGCACACATTTTGAGATTACTTTGCAAGTTGTTTAAAATATTGAATTTAAACATCTATTTATTGTATATTAAAAAAAAATAACAATAAAATAAAATCTAGAATTGGGGTATATGGAAGGTAGTCCAGAAGTTCCGGGTGCTGTGAGATGAAGTCCGATTCTGGACAATGCCTATGAATAAGTCGACTTTGGTATGTGTTAATTATTATTATTTAGACCCTTTGAACACATCGTCAACTGTCAAAAAGTTACATTAAAATCACTTTATACGCAATCACACAATTAACCTATTAGATAATTCAAATTTAAATTTAAATCGTTTTCTATCAGTTTATGAACAGCTTATTCTCCCACATATTTCAAAATTTACAATTTTACTAAATTACTACTTTACCTTGTTACAGACTATAGAGTTAAAGCAGACGCCTCATCCGAAATGAAACTGGGTAAGTGATTTTTTATTAGTCCCACGTGCCATCTTTATATTTCCCACCTGATTTCTATATTTATTTCATTAATTATATGTGTATGTACCGTACGCAATTTTGACCCTTCGGTGGTGTTACGCGAATGTATATTTTCAAATGCAATAGTGAATTGCCAAAGTCTATGATAAATCAGTGAATAGTCAGTGAATAGTCAGTGAAAAGTCGGTGAAAAGTCAGTGTAGAGTCAGTGTTATAAAAATAATGAAACGACCGTTTAAAATATGTGAAGTGAGTGCTTAAAAGTCGTAATTCGCGGGACTCTAAAAAGTGACATTATCGCCAAAAAGGACAACTAGATCTTCAGCTGTGATGTACCCAACCAGCATAATGTTGCCAAGTTGCCTAGAAGTCTGCCAAAAAACTGTTTTAGCAAAATTGCGTAAATTTATGCCAATTTTGTTTTGGTATTTTTTGGGTAGGTTTTTGAGATTTGGGCACACATTTCCCTGGTTGGTATAGGAGAGGATAAACTTTGGATTTAAGCGGTGAGTCGTTTTTCAATACTAATATCAGCGAACGAAATTAAAAATCGACTGTAATTCTAATCATTTTTGTTATAACAAAAGAATTAGCAGTCGCGGGTGTAACTTCTTTTCAATAAGTCTTTCTGGAGTTGCGAGACTTTAGAACGACTTACGCCTTCCACAGCAGGGAAATATAAAGCATAATCACCTATTTTACACTTTTGCTTTATTCTTTAAGCATAAAGTTCAATTTTTTAAGGGAATAAGTAATTTTGAAAAATGGAACGACTCTCTCCCCCCTATTATATATTTGTGTTCCATATTCGTGCATCCTAACTTCCACATATCTTCGCGCATCATAAAATATTGCAAATTCGTTATTTTATGATTAACAACGCTTCGCATCGGATGGTCATATGTGTTGCCCATAAAAATGCCCATAAAATAGGTCGTTGTGGAAATGAAAATAGGTAGGGAATGGGTAAACAAGCATAAACGCCACCTAGCTGCAACAGTAAGATCATCAACAGGCTCCTCTGCTAAAAGTAGGGGCGCCTGCAACACAATACCATCATATTACTTTTCGCTATATTAGGATGTCGCCTTTATGATCTTGTCGCTCTGTTGAGTTGTCGCTCTTTTGGAACGTCGCTCATATTGCGTGCCGCTATTCTGGGCTTGTTGCTCTTTTGGGCTTGTCGCTTTTATGGGCTTCTCGCTTATATGGGCTTCTCGCTCTTATGGGCTGGTCGATGGGCTTCTGGCTTGTCGCTCTTATGAGCCTGTCGCTGTTTTGGAAGTCGTAATTATTGATATGCTATTATGGGTTTCGCTCTTATGCAGTACAACCATATCTCACACACAACTATGTTTTTCTTCGATTTTTTTCAAAATTAAAAATTTTCATTTTCCGAAATATCTCGAGTTGGCAATTTTTTATTATAATTTCATTAGATTTCATCCAAGTAAGTAAAAGTATTATGCAAGTATTATAATTCGGAACGTTTCTTTTGAGTAATTTATTTTTGGTGCATTTTTCTGAAGGACAATTACCCAGTGGGAATATTTTACTTCAGTTCTCATAATTCGCAATTATTTTGGATTCTCAATTATCTGCTACAATGAAATTCTACCATTTATTTGAAAGAACCGTATTTTCATTACATTCAAGTAATCCACTTAATGTTTCTACATCATGCAATAAAAATCTATGCAATGTGGCTCTTTTTCAGATTTAATCACTCTGGATTTACACTGTAAAATAATTGTGTACATTTACACAAACTATAATTGGCAACAAAGTAACCAGCGGGCTGTGTAATTTAACATGCATATGTAATTTTACTTTCCAAATTAAAAATTACATTTGAATCAGCAATATTAAAAATTCATATGATTTACATTTTTCGTAAAAGAATATTGCACTTATGAATATATGATTACATTTAGAATTGTAAACAGTACAATTTATTATGTATTTTTACAGACGCATTAATATTACCAACACAAAACCTAATGTAAATTTGATTAGCATTTGACAATTAATGTATGTTTTTTTCAATAATAATAAACATGAGCAATGAAAAATTGAAAATGTAAAATTTCTTAATGTATATAATTATCCTGTGACCAAGTTATACTATATTAATATTAGTAAATTAATTGTAGTTTAACGAATAGTAAATTACATGAAATATAACTCTTTTAATACATTATCGAAAATGAATACCGGTAAATAATTAATTGTGCAAGATAACAATAAAGAAAGTATTAATTAATATAATAATAACAATATTAAACAAAAATATGATTATAAATTCTTTAAATTGCATAACAAATGGGTTTTTAATTTCATTCTGAAAGCATCTTTATTAGCACAATTCTAAATATAAAAACATCAACCGTTATAATATAATTTTACACATTCAACATAAATAGAAGTTTTCTTTGAATTACTAATCTTAATGAGGTGTTTTTGTATTGTGTTGTAATTGTAAATATTTTTGTTGTTTACTACATAATAAATCTAAAATAGAATACATAACACTTGAAATATCAAAAATGTTCGCAAATTTTCTGTAATTTGTTCTAAATATTTTGTAAATATACATTTTACTCTATAATAAATACATTATTGATATTACCATAAAATTATTTAATTTTATATAAATATTCACTGTAATATTAAAATTTGAAATGTGAATTTCATATATATATATATATATATATATATATATATATATATATATATATATATATATATATATATATATATATATACGTAAATATATATATATTTTTTTTTTTGAGAATATTAGTTCATATAGAGAGATTTAAAAATTTTACAAATCATTCTATGTAAATTTACATTATTTTTTACAGTGTAGAACATACAAATACTGTGGTGCTGGAATTTCAAAGTATTTACCCGTTCGGTTTGTGCATGTATTCGCATCCCACATTGCTTCATCATCACGCATGCACTAGCACTCCATTTTCTAGTTTATAGCATTCGCAAAAACTCGCGAGTGTCTAATAAAAATGCATAGATATACATAGCCGGAACCGCACAGATCATAAATTACAATTATCCAGTATTTGGCACGATGCCGTCGCTTTAAATTCGACAGAATTGAACTTTAGTTGAACAGTGGGGCACACACTTTTTGACATCGAGTCAAATCAAATAATGAGGAGTGGCCTGCACTCGATTATCTTTTACGTAATTTTTATTAGAAATGTATATCCCAAACTGTCTAAATATACCAATACTCTACAGTAATACCCTGAAATTATATCATTTGGCTTATTATTTTATTACGTTATCAAATAATGTTTCTTCAATATAAAATATAGATTGTTACTTTGGCATTTATCTTATCAATATATTTAAATATAACTTTTAATAATATATTTCAATATTTATCTGCAATAACCATTACGCTGAAATACGTTCTCAGTCGATCTATTTGTGTTAACCAGTGGAAAATGACATAAGTTATTTCTATTTTGTTTCTCTGTCAAATTATTTACAGGCAGAGTTCATACGATTCATTAAACATATTATGCATGTATGCGTATCTATTGTAACAAATCAGAATTTTAAGATTTATTATCGCGGTTCTCTCTCTCTCTGTCTGTGTGTTTGTCTGTGTATGAACGCTCTAGAGCCAAAACTGTTGGAGATAAAATTCTGAAACTTAAAACTTAAGACATGTGTATTCCCCGGATGTGCTAATTTTTCAATAACTCGGAAACGATTAGGAAAAAAGAAATTAATTTTAGTAACTTTTGTTAAATTTTTTTTTTTTTTGGAAAACGTACCATTTACTGAAAAATTGCTGGTTATTTTATATTTACGTTTCTCTATAGTTACAATTCATATTGATTTTGTTTCTTAAATCGTAGAGTGAATTTAAAACAAAATATAGCATTATTTTAAATACAGATATTTACATAACAAGAAAGTCGAGGGAAGCCAATTTCTACTTCTCCAAGAAACTGCAATTTACGGAAAAAATGTGGGTAACCGTAATTATTAACACATGACTATATTTCTGCTCAATTAACATCCTACATTTATTAGTTTATTTCATTATATTTATAAAATCGTGATTTATCGCCGGTAGTGCATCTATAATTTTTCTGGGCCGAGCTGTCATGCACGTAGTTCACCTTCCTTGGTCATCCATTTCGGAGCGCGTGACTGTCAGTGAAGCGTCCGGGATGAGTGATGTGCTCGCTCTTGCTCTCTTCCTCTAATTACGGCCTCATGGAAAGAAAGAACATATTTCATTCCTATTCTATATAGAAATGGACAACACGCTTATATAGTGATCATTTATCAAAGCACGCGTCAACAGCTTGCTTGCTTGCCCCGTCAACGTTTCGACGCTGTCCTGCTCTGTTGATTTCAAATTGACCGAACAAGATGTAACAGCTTAAACAAGAATGAACGGAACCATAACCAGAGGAATGTTACTACTGCCCAGCAGCCTCCTGCTTGGTCAAGGCACAAACTTTATGATGAATTATGTGTTTAGCTACTCGCTCACTTACGTTCACTTGTCACTTTTGTTAGAAGCTCCGTTAAGTGAACCATTTCATTGGATTCTATGCTTGCTTTCTTCCATATTATATTCTAAAAGTTTTGGACTATTCTAATGATTCTTTACCCGAAGCGTCCAATATAGAAAATAATGTACTCGTACGGAAATATTTGAATAAGTCTATTATCGTACCCAGTACATTTTAATGGAAAAGCGCAAATGAGAAAGTTGTTCAGAACAAAAATAAACTGTTAAATTTTATTTAAATTATGCTCAAGCATAATTTAAATTAAATAAATGAGAGCGTTGTTTCTTTTTATATAAAAAAAATATTATTTTAAATATCGATTTATAACTTCCTACTGTTTATATGCAATATATCGGATAAATATTAACAATAATAATTTTCAAATTAGGAGATGTACACACAGGCTATATATTCAAGTCATAAATATAAAATTTCATAATTATTCCATTTTGTTATTAAAGAAAGTTTAACGGAAATAATAATTGTATGCATTACTAAATGAATGATATAAATATGTGATGGGGTGCTCGAGTACAAAGAATCGATATGTACTCGATTCTTGAAAGTAGTCGCTGTACTCGTTCCTGAGTATCGATGCATTTTGTACTAGTCCAGCTGAATCGTGTGAGCACAGCGAAACACGTGCTCACCGAATCTGTCCAATTCCAACGTATGCGTGTACTCGTACCCGTACTAGTTGAGTATTCGAATACATTTTGTACTCGGTTGAGAATCGATTCCAGCTGTATCGTATACTTCATTGAGTACGCGTCTCGTCGTGCTTACACAATCTATCCGATTCCACCGTACTTTGTTGTACTATTCCCGACTGCTCTACTTTTTTTTTATTGTAGTTGTCTTAATCTCTGATATCTACATGTTTAATTTTGCATGCGAATGGTAGGGAATTGTGAAATGTGAAGCGTAATTATTTGTTAACCCGTTGACCCTATCTTTCTTTATCTGCTAGATAAAAAAATTATTTCATCAGAATTATAAATAATACGCATATCTAAGATATATAAGTCAACAAAATTGTTTTTTTTTTTGCTTTACAGATAATGCTAGGTTTTTTAAAATTACCATAAAAAATCATATACTGACCATATTTTTCTAAGATATCAAATTAACAATTCTACGTAAAAGAATATATATGATTTCATTGATTTATTTGCAATAAATTGGTTACAAGTTGCGTCCACTACAGTTGGTTAATTGCTAATATTAGGTGAGGAAGAGGGGTTCACTGTGTCTTTATCGTGTAACTGTATTCTTACGAGTACTCAAGTACTCGGATAAGTATTCGATTCTTGACAGTACTCGAATACCGAGTATTCGATTCATAAAAGTATTTGATTCTTCCCATCACTAATATAAAATAGACTATCTTCGAGAAGACATCTGTGTGTGTGTATGTCTGTGTCCGAAACAAAAACTCTTATTATTTACTAAAACATAAAAAATTGTGATTACAAATTAAATTCGACCTCGAAATTTGAATGGGTATATTCGTTTTGAGGGTCCCAGAAACTATTTTGACAATTTTTTTAATGACTTTTGTGCGTCTCTGACGTTATGTCTATGCATGCTCTACAGCTAATTATTGAATATAAAAATATGATATTTTGAACTTAAGATTTGTATATGTAACAAGCATAGGTATAAGCACCAATGCTTTCAACTCACCGGATAATCAGTTTGAGGGAATTAGCACTTTTTTTTTAACTAGTTAGTTAACATTATCCATCATTTATTATCTTTCTCTGCTGATATCAATATTTTTTTTATAAAAATGATGTCTCATATTACAACTTATATTGCAATTGCAACGATGCCGTGACCAGGATTCGAACCTGGGTTACCACGGCCACAACGTGGGGTCCTAACCACTAGACGATCACGGCTACAACGAGAACTTCTGTTAATATTTAGATACAAATTCGTACTTTCTAAATGACATGCTTCAAGTAATATTGGGAGCAATAAGAATGTCAATCGAATATATCTGCAGGCAAATTAAACAAGACCTCCGATAGCCGTGATCGTCTAGTGGTTAGGACCCCACGTTGTGGCCGTGGTAACCCAGGTTCGAATCCTGGTCACGGCAACATGATGTAATATACATAGCTAATGAATTGAGGCATTATTTTATAAAGCGATAATATATATTTGCTTTCTGTGACTTGTATTCAATTTATGGGCGTATACACTCCGAGTTGATCCAAACCAAATTGATCTATTATTATTAAAAGTTTTTCATTTTAAATCAACAGTAATACAACTTATTCCAAATAAATTCGAAGTAATGTATGTGAATTATTATTCAAGCAATTCAATTGTAATTCATGCAATTCTTAACTGATTTTGCTACAATAATACTAATTCAAAAATATTAAGAGTAATTCTTAATAATTAATAGAATTAAATAAGAATAGTTTGTGTTCACAGCCAATCAATTGTTATAAAAATGCATTTTACGTAGGGTAATGCTAAGCTGTGATTGATTATATATGTGGTTGATGGAGCAATGCTGGTTTACCTACATACATGCATATGTGTAATCCTATGTTCAAAGCACAGAAAAACCGCATAATCGCTGCAGCAGCAGCAAACAGTTCCAGTTGCCAGTTTGCAAAAAATATGCAAGCCACAGCTGATGTTTTTTTTCTTCTAATTTTGTTCACAATGTTCGTTTGTAATTAATTTTCCATTATTTATGGGTCGAGATTTCACAACCCGCGTTCGAAATACTACTCTAGAAAATACATATTTTCTCTTATTGACATTCATTGTTATTTATTGCTATGGTTGTGTTTAGCAAAAGATACACAAACAATTTTATTTTTACTGTAATACTTCTCTACATATTATATAAGTAGGTTACCAGTCGATTTTAAAATTACAGTTTTAGAAAATGTATTATTTATAATCGGTTGACTATTAATTTTAATTTTACAGCTAAGAACCATTTTTATTCACGATTTTATTTTCTTGGTTTGCTTTATTACGATAAACAATATTATTTTATCTCTTCAAATATCTGAATAATAAATTTACTTACTGCTTCTATTTCTTAAAAATGCAGTTTGTTTGATTAGCTTGTGTTAGTTATTTAATAAATTATTTCAATAAACTTTACTGTAACCTACAGTTTCAATTCATAATTAACAAAGCTTGCTACACATAAATTCACAAATTCATACAAGAACATACATCATTATATACATACTAGGGTCACCCGTGGGCACCATGTGCCCATATGGTATACAGTTGGTATGTGTTGTATCATTTAGACAGTTTCTATGATTGTATATAAAAAACAGGATTATAAATTTACTTACGATTGCTGTTTATTATTTGAATTGATTATTCAAATAATAACAAATCCTTTTTACACAACATTTTTATTGATTTGACATTTGATTCATTATTGTTTTTGAATTAAATAATCAGGCTAGATTCTGAATTTTGCAGTATTAAACTGCTGCAGTGTCACAACGGCAGTTTTAAAAGTGATGATAATTAGTTATATGCTAAAATACAATGGATTGTGCCATCAAAAATAAAAGAATAAAATTGCCAACCAAACATGTTTCTAAATATCTTTGAATTATCTCTTCAAGATTTTATTACTCTAATAATCAGAATTATAAATTTACTTACTTGCAGTTATTATAATTTGACGAACTATAAAATCTTACCGCAACCCATAATTTCAAAAATCACTGCTTCTTGGCCATTTTGAAGTGAAAAATATTAACTATGAATTAAAATAAATGTACAGAAACACGTATTTGCTAAAAATATATGCTAATTAGGCAATAATATGCACTTATTTCATATTATATAATTAAAAATTGAAATTATAACATGCTACTCCCCTTAAACTTAAGATTAAACTTTGAATTGAAGATTTATCACACAAAAACCAATATTGACATTTCATTCTGACGTTTGATTCGTTTTTGTCTATTTCAAAGCAGACTGAACTTCAGAATCGTAGTGATTGTCGCTGTTAGGGCACCAAATGTGCACCAAATCTTCTTATTTAATCTCACTAATTTATTTTTCTGAATAATATTCAGATAATGATATAATAAAAAACTGAGAAAAATATGTCTACTTGTCACTGTACTAATTTTTTGTGACTGTCTATTGTTTTTGTTTTTCATGGCAACTCGATTACATTATTAATTTTTTACATTTAAATTATATTAAATATGAATCTTCACATTCTTCCCCCTGATGAAGGAACTTCATCTTCTACAAATTTGTAGTCGTTAGCAGGCCGGATGTCCAGCTTACACAACTTAACGATAGATCTTCTGTACATCCCTGTCGCTGTCTTCACTTCGGCTACTCGAACTCTTTTATCTTGGCCAGGGAATACTGCCGTCACTAGTCCTTTCGGCCAAGTATTCCTGGGTCCTTGATCATCGACGATGATGACGACATCTCCTACTTGCACTTCCTCGGGTTCCTTTAACCATTTTCTTCGTTTTGTGAGTGTTGGGAGATATTCCTTCACCCAACGAATCCAAAAATGATCAGCGAGACGCTGTGCTGTCCTCCATTGCTTACGATGGCACAGGTCTGTATCTTGAAATTCGCCCCATATGGGCGGAGATAACTCCTCTACTGTTGTCGTTACTCCACCTGACCAACCCAATAAAAAATGATTAGGTGTCAAGCAGTTTTCATCTTTTGGGTCGATCGAAACTTCCGTGAGAGGTCTCGAGTTTAGTATATATTCCACTTCGGTGAAGACGGTATACAGTGTCTCATCGGTTACATTTCTATCTTTCATTATTCCATCCATTGTTCTTTTGACGGATCCAACAAGTTTCTATCTTTCATTATTCCATCCATTGTTCTTTTGACGGATCCAACAAGTCTTTCCCAGACTCCTCCCATATGTGGAGAAGCTGGAGGATTAAAATGCCACTGAATGCCTTTCACGGCTAATTTTGTGGCCACATCCGATGTTTTTAGTTCTTCCAGGGTTTTCTTGAGCTCATTGTCAGCTCCGTGAAGATTTGTACCATTGTCTGAATATATACCGACTGGTTTTCCTCTTCTACAACTCAATCTCTGAATGGCAAGTATAGCAGAGTCCGTATTTAGTTTGGCAGCAATCTCCAAATGTACTGCTCGAATAGAAAGACAAGTAAAGAGGACTCCCCACCTTTTTTCTACTCTTCCTCCTATTTTTACGGTAAATGGGCCGAAGTAATCCATTCCCGTGTTAGTGAATGGACGAACATTCGACATGGTTCTTACTTTGGGCAGGTCAGCCATGTGTACAACTGAAGGCTTCACCTTCTTTATCTTGCAGATAGGACAACTTCGGAAGGTTTTCTTTACTGCTGACATGCAATTTAAAATCCAGAACTTTTGGCGAGTCTCGTTCACTACTGTTCGCTGACCCTGATGACCATACAACTCGTGTTCTTCTGCTGGCTTTTGTCGTTCCTCACCTCGCCATAGAAAACGCTGAGCAGGTCTGTCTTCTTGTCTAATAAAGACGCGGTGGAACATATCTTTTATGTCTCCGGCAAATGCTATCTCATACTGACGAAATTTCCACAGAACGGATACGAGTGAGTTGTTCATATCGGGTCCCTGCATCAACATATTGTTAAGACTAACTCCATGACTCTTGGCTGCAGCGTCGAATACTAATCGTAACTTCTCTGGTTTGTTGGGGTTTACTACGCCAAAGTGTGGAAGATACCACAATCTTGGATGTCTTTCTTGAGATTCCTGCGCCGTTAATTTTCTGATAAACCCTTTCTCCAGGTATTCATCAATCTTTGCGACGTATACTGCGGCAAATTTGGGGTTCCGATCCATTTTTCTTTCTTGGCAATGTAACCGGTGAAGGGCCATAGTTTTGCTCTCAGGAAGACTGATTTGATCATCTTTCCACAGAAGTCCTGTTTCGAATCGATCACCTTCTTTGACCCTTACGGTCGTTTTCTTCATTATGGCCAAAGCTCGTTGGCCTTCTTTAGACTTTGGACGATCCTGATTCATTTTCACACCGAATTCCTCAGTTGAGAAGCTTTTCTTCACAAGTTGATGAAGTTGATCATCTCGCTCAGTACTTTCACAGAGATGAAAGCACGATTCCGGCTTCTTCATATTATTGATCGTGTTTGGCCCAATCAAATACCAACCAAGTTTGCATCGCAAAGCTACTGGAGACTCTACTGTTGACTCCACATACTGCCTTGGAAACATGAAATGTATATGCTTACTCCCAATTAACATCTTTGGTTTTCTATAGTTAAAATTTGGAATTTTACATTTCTCGAATTCTGGCCATCGTTCCTTAATCATTTTGGCATCCTGACTCATGTGACTCAGCGGTAGCTCCGCTATCGTCCTTATTTCTTCAATGTCAAATGATTTAGCGGACGCGAAGATTCCTTTTATGGTGCATGCAACGTTGCGCGAGTCTTTGTAATTTTTCATCGCCGCCAACATGTCAATACAGAACGGTTCTTTCTTTCCTTGCAATCCAATCTTACTTGCCACTTCTTCTTCTAATAATGTAACGGTTGAGCCGTTATCCAGGAAAGCAAGAACTTCCGTTTCTCCTTTCGGTCCTTGAAGAATAACTGGAATAGCTCCAAGAATCGTCCGACTTTGCTTCTCATTTTGGTTAGTCTTCTTGTTGATCGTATTCGAAGACTCAACTTTCATTTCTATTTTTTTGGGAATATCTTTTGTTTGCGGGGTCTTCTCGGTGGTGTTACAAATTAATTTTTCATGTAAAATCACGTTATGCTTCTGCTTGCATCCATTTACGCCACACTCGCGGGCTCTACGACAATCTCTGGAAAAATGTCCTGGCCACAAACATGACAGGCATAGCTTTTTATGTGTTATTAGTTTCTTCCTCTCTTCTACTGATTTTCCAAGTAAGTCTGCGCACTTACTTGCCCAATGTCCTTCCTGTTCGCAGAAATTACATGTAGACCTTCCTTGGACATTGTGTTCCGTAGCATGGACTTTCTCTGTTTTTTTATTTTGATGCCAAGATGTAGGATTGTCCTTGACTTCTAGTGGATAACAAAGCTCTCTTGCTACCTTCATCTTGATCTCCATCCATTCTGAGAAGAATCGCAGGTTTCTCTCTCTATTCGAATTGAACGTTACCCATTCTATCCACTGAATTTGTAAAACCACAGGCAACTTTTCTTCAAGCTCCTGAATGAGATAAGGGTTATTCAAATGTTGGTCGCTCTTAAGAGTCTCGATAGTGGCGCTTAAATCTGTCACTGTCTGACCAAACTGAATGAGAGATTCTAATTTACCTTCTTTTACGCATTGCGCATTTTTCACTTTATCAATCATTGCTTTGATAATGTGTCTGGGATTCCCGAAAATCTCCTCCAATCGTATCATCATTTTAGGTACATTATCTGGAGTCACCATTAGGCTCTGGACCGCTGCTAACGCCGATCCTTTCAGGGCCTTTCGTAAACGTGTTAAATTTTCCGCATTTGAAAACCAACATAGGCTCGTGGTTCTCTGATATTCACTACTGAATTCCGGCCATTTTTCGGGTTTACCATCGAATTCAGGAAGGTCTTTTCCAGTTGTTTGCCGCGCGAAGAATTTGGAGTTATCATTCTGTCCACCGCCTCCTGCTAACTTAATTGCATCTGTAATTGCTTTTGTAAAGACTGATATTTGGTCATTTGACGGAGAGATACCAGAGTTTACATCTTTTTGATTAAAAGGTTTCTCTTCTGTAAAGGAGTATACAAGATTCTTTGAGTTCTCCTCTAATTGTTTTCTTTCGACCGCTTGTTGCTGTACAAATTCTTTTCTGTCATCTTCCAGTTTTGAAATGACAGCGCTCTGCTCTTGTTCCAATTTAAATCTAGCAGCATTTTGATCTTCTTCGAATTTCTGAAACTGGATTGCAGCGAGTCGATCTTCTTCCTCTTGTTGCTTCTTCTTAGCCTCTTCAATTTCAACTTCTTCATATTTGGATGCCTGATTCAGAAGCTTGTCCTGCTGCTGATGTTCAGCCCATTCTTTCGTGAAATCCTGTTTCTCTATCAAAGCTACTTCGTCACGATTTTCCTCATCTGATGATTCATCAAAGGCAATATCTGCCAAATTTAAAGCATGTAACTCTTTAAGATTTGATATCTCATCATTCAATGATTCAATTCGTCCTTCCAAATCACTTAATACGATATTTCGTTCTGCTTTAATCGTTGAGATCTGAATTTTCAAATTTCCGATGACTTTTGAGACTTCTTTCTTGTCTTCTACGGATAAGTCTTCGGTTTTCATTTCTTCCTGTTTATCTTCGAGGAGTAGCTCCATTTTTATTTGCTCAATATCAAGGTCACCTGCAACTTTCATCTTCTTTTTCTTCAACTCTTTCACTTGATCGTTGAATATCATCATTTTCTTGGCGTGCTCTACCACAACTGTTCTTGTTCTTGCAACTGATGCTTTGGACGTGTGATACAAGCCACACTTGGATGATCTGGATGATCATGCATATTGTGAAAATACTTTGGGTTCATTTTCTTTCAATCCAAACCGCTTCGGTGGATTGCCTTTAAGACGCTCGCTTCTCCTTATATCGCCGCTCTGCTCCATATTACTCAAAAGGAAGAAATAAACAGTAAGATACCTTATTTAAAAAAGTGTCACTAAAACGATTCTTTCCTACTATGGAGTCACTTATTTTCCGTGTCTGACTCTTAGACACACTTGTGCAGCTGTTGCTTGGCCCAACAGTAGCCAACGCTGACGGTGATTGCTTCAATTCAAATTAAAACTCCGGATGTAATCCACGGACGGTACGATCCGGTTCGAAGGACCAATGTTAGGGCACCAAATGTGCACCAAATCTTCTTATTTAATCTCACTAATTTATTTTTCTGAATAATATTCAGATAATGATATAATAAAAAACTGAGAAAAATATGTCTACTTGTCACTGTACTAATTTTTTGTGACTGTCTATTGTTTTTGTTTTTCATGGCAACTCGATTACATTATTAATTTTTTACATTTAAATTATATTAAATATGAATCTTCACAGTCGCCATGGTGCAGTGGCTAAGTGTCATGCCTTTCACCCTGGAAATCGTGAGTTCGATCCCCGTCTATGCCAATCTGCATTTTTACAGAAAAGCGTTCTACACATACACACTCACATACACACTCACATACAAACATTTCTGGGTTATTATATTAATGATATAACAAGTAAGAATGGATATTTCGATTACTCTACTGTTATTTAATTTTGTTGTTAATTTTCAAATTAATTTATATCTTGATTATAACAATTTTTTACACATGGTATGACCATGAATATATCATAAATTATTTACTAATTTCAAAAGCTATATTCTAATAATTCGTGTATATTTGAGAAAAAAAATTAAACATCGTTTAACATATATTAATATCCTATACCCCTTCGTGATTCTCTTATTTCGTGTACCATTCTAGACGACTTGAATAGTGAAAAAGAGGGGTTTAGTTTTACACACTTAGGAAGTTTATCCTATATGATAAGTAAAAGAACTAAAAACTTCTATCTAGATTAAGGTTGTGTCTATCTAAATTTTATTTTTTAATGGATAGGCATAACTGTGTATTGATTGAAAATAACCCTTTTTACACTATTTTCAAGTATCATTTCGGGAAAGAAAATAACCATTATTTTTACTTTCTTTTACAGAGTAATAAATAAGTATTGTAATTATGAAAAATTTTGAACTCGAGATTTCAACGGATATACATGTTTTGATGTTCCCTGAATCGAATGTGACTATTTTCGGAATGACGTCTGTCTGTCTGTGTGTGTGTGTGTCTGTCTGTGAACGCTCTAGGGCCAAAACTGTCGAACGAATAATTATGAAACTTCAAACTTAAGACTTGTATATGCCCTAGATGTGCACCTTTTGAAAAGAATATTCAAACCGGAAGTGCATGTTTACTCTATGTTTTTTTGTTCTATCACCAATATCACTAGAACGGCTACACTTACGGCAAATATAGTTATGTTCATAATGAAAGAGATTCATATTTCGCACAACGTTTGTTTGAAACATTTCTTCATTATTTGTACCAGTTATGAGAAAACTGCTACGAAAATACTCAAATATCTTATTTACGTTGCCATAGTGATACCTACACTTGTGACAAATTTTATTATTTTTAAATCAGATCAACCATGAGTTACATCATTTGTTTCTTGTTTATTGAAAACAAACAAGCATTACATTGACAGTTAACTGTATGAATAATATTTAAAATATTGATTTCTTATTAGAAAAAATTGTACCAGGTAAATTATTATAGAATTAATTTATATTATATATATTGTTATATAATTAAATAACAATTTCAGAGTTTTACTGTGGAGTTTGACTGTTTAAGAGTGAATACGATAAGTACTTCTGATACATTATAAATTGGTATAATTATCCAGTTATTATTAAGTTATAGTAATTTAATTTGAATTTTCATTTTATATTGGTCAGCAAAAGATTTTGTTATCACTTAATAATAATAATTATTATCTGCGCCCGTTTTTGCCAGGAAAACAAAATAGACATTTCAGAGTATTCCTGTAAAGTATTGGATAGTTTGACCGTTTGTTTGAGATTATATATATATATATATATATATATATATATATATATATATATATATATATATATATATATTTATATATATATATATATGTAGACCTGTTTGTTTGGGATATATATGTATATTAATATCTATCTATATTTTTATCAACAATAGTTTTGCTGTAGAAAGTTCACACACAAACAGAAATTCTCTCAAAAATTCTTTATATCTATTAGGGAAGCTAAAAGCGTGTTCGATATATTACAATACTTTCTTTTTGACTTCGTCCAAGAAAATAAATTGTAAATATTTTTGGTATCAAAGGAGATGAAAAAGAAATATTTGTGCAAAAATTGTTTGATTCAGAAAGAATAGGATAGGATTTAAAATTAATGGAGTGGCAGTCTTTTGGGGTATTCACAACTATACTAAAATAAAAATAATAAATTACTGAGATATCATGAATCCAACACGAACAGGAAAGACAAGTTGTTTGACTCCGAGAGAGAAATATATGGTATGAGGAAATCTAAATATGAAAAGTGACTCCATTATGTTTCAAGATTTTCAATTTGTACGGATATTTGAATCCTTTGAATTCGATGCAACATGATTCGGAGATTGTCCATGGCTGGTTCATTATATCATTTATGAAAGCGGGAACTATTGATGGTTATAATGTCGAAATACACTTCGTAAATGGTAGAATTTTGTTCTGTCGTTGGCAGAAAGCTGAATTTGGGTTCCTGCTTATAACTCACCCATGTGAATATGAAGCACATTGACCCACGTCATCATTTGCATTATCTGTTTTTTTTTTTTTTTTGAGACACATTAAAAATCATTTTATCTGCAGCAACTTGGGAGATGCTTTTAGTGCTGCATTAGAATTGGTTGCGCTACTGGGTGTACCAACCACTTATAAAACTCGATGCCGAAAATCGTTGCAGACAGCCCAAGGAAGTAACGATGCAAATATTCAGATTCTGCAGTGTCTTTTTGTACGTATTCGCGCGAGTATCTCTCTGGTTATTGTAGGTACTACTAACGTAATAAAATATATAACTTATATACGAGATTACATTAATTTTTTACTTCTTACTGCAACTCCCCTACTTTAGATGAAGTTTCGCTGCATGTCAAATACACATGTAGAAGCTACGTATCTGTATGCATAGAAACTCCACCATAGGTACTTAAGCCAAAGGTGCTGTAAGATTACAATGAGAAAGATCCACTAACACTTTCTAACAAAATGAATATAAAAGTAGTTTGATCCACGATTTACTAGCTATATTTGTCTTAGATTGTCTATGATGGTAACGCATAGGGTTAATGTAAATATTAAACTGCCGAACTTTGCTAATCCGTGAATTTTTACTTTACATATCTTAAGACGGTAAAGTAGTTATCACAAAATTTAAATTTGACTTTTCAAGAATATACCTCCACCCTTAAATTGCCGAATTTTCCGCGTCTATACTGAGATAGAAAATAGATATATCTGAATAAAACGAATTCGATTAAAAGGGTATAGTAGGATAAGATAGTGAAAAGTCCCTCCAAATGGATTGAGGGTCAAGATAAGTCATTTAATTCATCTTCGAGTGATAATCAGCTTTGAGTTGGGCAGAGAGTTTCAGCTTCAAAAATAAATCCTAACGCCCAAAACCTCAAAAATACGATTTTTCTTTCTCTCTCAAATATCTCCACCTTTTATATGTGGTTTGATGCATTCGAAAGGTATTATAAAGACCGCCGCTTTGTACACTTATTTTCACTTCAATAAGGGACATCCAGGGCCGTATATGCACCCGTGCCCCCCACCAATGAACGTGCAACAGAGAAAAGTAGATAGAAATGGGTCAAAAATAATATTTTTAAATTTTTGAGGCCCTTGTCAAGGAAAAAAAATTTTCTCTGTCCAATCTGAAAAAGGTTAAAAATGCTTCAAAAAAACTAATTGTACCTTTTCGGCATATGTGAGAAAATTGCGTATAAAAACTTCAAAACGCCATAAAATTTTTAATTTCCAACCTAAAAATTCGAATTAACACGAGATTATCTCTATAAGACCTTTCGAATACTTCAAACCGCATGTCAAAAGGTTGAGTAGGATCAGAGATATTTGAGAGAGAAAAGAAAAAACGTATTTTTGTGGTTATGTGCACTAGGAATTATTTTCGAAGCTGAAAATCAATGATTTTCTCTCGAAGACGAATCGAATGACTTATCTTGACCCTTAATCTGTTTCGGGAGACTTTTCACTATCTTATCCTGCTATACCCTTTAGGCATGTTGGAGACCATTATGCCAAAAATGTTATTCATAAAGGATTAGTCCACCATTCAATATTAGCATCTTTTTAGGTCGCCGAATGCAGAAAGAGCTATAATAATCGATTGTGCGTTTTTAGCATTATCGGATCAATGAAATTGTTAAACAAGAGTTATAATTTTTTTATTATTATTATTTAAATTCACTAAATAGATTATGTGGTGAGCTAAACGCATTGGTGGGCACATGCTCAAACAATATAGCTCATTTGTAATACTGTGCTCTGACGACGAGCTAAAAATATTTAAAATGTGAAGAGCGCATTGAATAGCTGTTAAATGGAGTGGGGTGTGACATGCGCATACCAACAGGAAATTGCGCAGGCAATATATCTTTCATTCTCTTCTCAATCTCGATTTAGGATTATATACCACATAATAGGTATATCTGAATTTTTCATCATTGGCTTTTTAAAGCCATAGTCAATGTTAGCTCCATAACGACGATATTAGTTTTGGATATGCCATGTTCTGACGCCTCGTGGGACAAAAGATATTTTGATCGAGCGAGAGCGTGACATACATTGAACAATTTTCCAGAAAACCACACGCCAATGTTTATACCAAAGTGCACCTGTTCGTTAATATTGTCGTTAAGCGCGCCACACCATCTCTTGGTAAATTAAAAAGTTGCAGAGACGACGGAGAGTAACTTTTAAAACACATATGTTCCATAAGTTTTATATAATAAAGCGTATAGTTTATAATTTGAAATTAAAACCCCAAAGCAATGGTGTCGGTTTGACCATGTTGGTTTCGGTACGGTTTCATATAAATATGAAATACTGTGCCTGCTTATTTCAATTCACAGTTTAATAACAGATAGCGATGGTAATTTATGGTTCACCGAAAAACCCGAGCTTCATCACATGGTTATGGCATAGCGGTTTGAGTTACCAAGTTACATAAATCAACGTGATATGTCATTGTTTATTTTTGAAACAGTTCTGGTGTAACCAGGACAATATTTTATGGAAGAATTATATGCGTACATATCAAAGAGCCTGTTGTGTAATTAAATAAATAAACGTTTAATAATAACTTACAAGATTATAATTACAATAATTGAAATACAGAATTAAAATTAAAATATTGATTTCTGGTATACTCTTGTATTGTAGAAACCAATGTATTCAACTTCCTCCAAATAATTCTGTACAATCTCTGCGAAATTTATACATACCAAATCAGTTGTGGCCAGCACAAGACTTTCTTAAACGTTAGTTATGGTAGGTTTATTGTAGCCGATGTCAAATAACAAATATCATATTATTTGAATTTATTTTGTTTACCAGTCAATTTGTTGTCAAGCATAGTTTATACTATTTAATAAATATAATCCACATACATGCGTATCTATGACAAAATAAATAAGAAAATTAAGATTGTCCATAGTAGTTTCTCGGAACTGGTACATTATTTGAAGAACATAACTATTTTTGTCATAAGTGTTAAGTGCAGCAGTAAAACGAACGAATATTACAATATATTCGGAATGAAAAAAATAAATCAAAACTTATAATAATAGAGTTCAATAAAAATTTATTTAAAAACCAACAAATTGTACAATATATACAGAACGTTTTTTTTTTTTTTTTAATAATATATAATATTGGTAATTGTCGCATTATGGATGTCATAAGCAAATTAATTATTGTTGTTTCTGAGTCCAGCATTGAATAAGGAAGACACGCCTTTTGCAATAATATCGTCGCCAATATCATTGTGATTAGTATTCCCAAAACCACATGTGAAATTATCATTGTTAATTTGCAATTTGCAGTTTTGATGACCATCGCAACTAAAAAGGAATTAAATATTTGTATATAGTTCATTAAGATGTTTGACTCTCTCCTCCAACTGTTATTTTTAATCTTGTACAGAATATACAAAAGAGTTATAGTGTGTCTGTAACATTCTCGGATCAAAAATCTCTTCAACAAGAAAATGTTTCGTTGCCCTGTATTCTAGAAAATTTATAACTTATACACTTGAATGCATGTAACTAGCTCACAAATCGATAAAAATAGTCTAAGTAATTTGAATTTCTTATTGATTCTTAGTATACATCTATAAACCTGCTTAGAAATTACAAGTTTGGACAAAATTGTAATTTGAATAATGGAACGAAAACACATTCCGTATATCAATGCTCGAATAAGTCTACTACTAATACGTAAAAGAAAGTTCTGTGTTGGCCACAACAGATTCTTTTAGATTGTGAGCCAAAAGGTCAGAAACAAATTATTAATTTAATAATTTTCACGTTTAAAATAATGTAGCGATCGATTGTTACATTATATCTCTTCAAAATGTATTGGTTAAAAATAGGTTTCTTCTTAAACATTCAAATAAGTTATGTATAAACAAAAATATTAAAAACATACACTGAATAGATAATACGTTGAACTTAAGGCATTGGTGCTTGCACTCATACTTGTTTCAATAATCTATTTGAAAATCAGCAGTTCCCTTAATCCGTACAATCTTAGATTGTAATATTTTCTGTAATTTTTGTACTGTATTAATATAATAAGTGAGTTTAGATAATACTCGCATAATAATGTTTCACATTTGTTCTAAATTTTAACATTTACATTCAGAACCAAGTACTCATATGGTCGATTTTATGCACGAGCGAATGCGTTAAATACCCGAGAACGTTCATCTACGAGTCACGCAGTATCCTCTTAAATTGATAATAAACGGCATTTTTATATTACTTACGTTGCACTAACAATAGTAGGTGTATGTTCCGAATGGCAGTTTATGGTCATGTTTGGGTCATCGTAATATGGACAAGATGCAGCATTCCATCTTCCATAATCAGCCTTCAAAATACGAATCATTTCACTGTATGGACAATGCAGTTTCATTACATGCCCCTCACAAGCTCGAACCTGATGTACTTTAGCTGCAAAATAATACAAATAATTATTATTACTTAAACATTTTTCAAATAAAACCATTGGCCCTCTGATATTAGTTATTGAATAATATATATTTATAAAAATAAATTCCCTTCGTTGTAGAGTTATAGTGTAGCTAATACACACACAATTAAAATCAGTGTATACCCCATTGTGGAGACTTCGTTTGATGTGATACACAATCACAACTGAACTGAAGCACACAGTCAAATTAATAACATGAGACTTTCGTTACTATTTTGCTCAAATTATTGATACACCTCCACAAAAATCATACTTCCTTTTTCTAATGAGTATTAACAGATTAACAGTTCCTTTTAATTAATGGCGATATTTTAAATGTCGCTGCGATTACAGTATTAAAGGTCTCACGGGAAATATATCGGACCGGACAAAGAATTCATTAAAAATATATGTAGAGAAAAGGTGTTCCATCCAGTATACTATACATTGATTAACTAGGATTATTAGAACGAAGGAGAACTACAAAAAAGTTACAAGCATTGTATCAAGCACAAATGCTTTCTGTTAATCTCTGTCCAATAAACATATTTAATAATTATATTTAATCATACTTTTTATATGTAATATATAAAAGGGAGTATTATAATCACAAAATATCTGTTTTGTTATACCCTAATTGAGCTGAATTCATTTGGACCAATTTGACAATGATGTCTGTGTGTATGCATTTACTTGCATATGTGTGTTTGTTTGTGTGTCATAAAACATACTAATATGATGCTTTTGAATGAAAGATTTATATATTCTGGGAAAGGAAATCTTCTATTTTTGAAATGGATATTTCAAAGAGGTTAATAAACAAACATAGGTGCAGGCACCAATGCCTTTAGCTCGCCGTATTATCTATTCAGTGGATGGTTTAACTTTTTAAATTAAAGAGTAAACATATTTTTAGACACTGATATTTGAAGAAGAAAACTTATTTATGAACACTGAATTTGAAGATATAAAATTTAAATGATAATAATAACATTGTTTTTAATTGATTAGAACAAAAGCTATTCTTTTAAGGCGATAACTACCAAATTTTAAGCTTCAAAATTATATTTTTTAATATCTATTCGGGCATTTATGTTTCGAATAAAAAAGAACGTAATTGATATACAAAATTATGAATATCTTTAATTTTTTAAATATTATTGTTTATCATTATTTCATAGATATTTATTTTTACATAATATATCTTAAGATTATTCGTAGAATTTTAAAAAGTTGTAAGGATAGGGCTCACTCGCGAGTGATCTTGTATTTTCGGAATTAGGGGGACACATATCGATCCTGGGAATGCTACAGACTTACAGACACTCAACCGAATGCTTCAAATCGTAGGGCGTCAATTTTTCTACTCCTTTTTTTCTACTAATAATTATTTCTACCTTATTCTTTTTCCTACTGCATACAAAATTCTACTAATTTCTTTTTCTACCAATATTAATTTATTTAATTTTCGAACATTCGAAAAACATTAGAACACTGACATCTTCATGACTAGTTCACGTTCATTCATAATTTGACACATTTGTAACTTTGATAATATTCTTTCAACTTCTTTTAAAATTATGGACGTGGAACTGATTAAAACATCTCGAAGTACATTGTTGCACATTGGGGGATATTTGTATTCCAAAAACAATGAAAAAAACGGGCGAGTAAATTGGAAGTGCCGCCAATATCCGGAATGCAGCGCTCGAGCGGTGACCCGTTGTTATTTAACCCACGGTCAAGCCGTTGAACTCTTGAGGGGTCCGGATGAATCGCCTTGACGTTTGGGTATTATTATTTTGGGTAGATAATAACAATAGTAGAAAAAAATTAGTAGAAAAATCGGAGTAGAAAAAATGGAGTAGAAAAAATGGAGTAGAAAAAACGTCGTACAATCGCTTCAAATGTCGCAAATTGAGTACTTCAAGCTAGAATAAACATTACCATTTTCTTATGTTTCCATGAGTGAATTTCTCGCTAAATTTCAGAATCACTATGTACATTGTAAGTACACTTTAAGTGGCTCGTCTGCCGTCTGGAATAACTTGATTGTATAGCGATAGTGCTTCTTGTATTTTATGATTAACAAGTATATAGCAGAAACTTAATTTCAATTTGGAATGTATAGTTAGCTAGATAAATGATATTAACTATTTCCCGCGCAGTACAAAGTACCTACATTATTTGGTTGTGTGTGAATAAAATTCACAGAATATTTTTTCTAGTTCATCGTAAGGTAATATAAAAGTGCTATAGAATTCAGTTGTGAGTCTGGAACATTTTCGGAGCAAAAAATATTTGCACAGATATTCGTTTCTTAACTTCCTATTCCGTTAATGTATATATCTCATTATCTATGATGTATGTCGTCACTCGCTCGTTAGGTCATTAGACTTTGTGCTGAAGGTACGGAACCAATTTCAACTAAAAGGATATGTTACATATATATAATAAGTAAGTACATATTTAGTGCCCTAATAAATAATTTAAATATATGTAATTTTGTTGTTGTTGCTATTTATGGATTTTTCAGATTGAACCTAGTGGTCCATAATAAATACTAACATTTACAATATTACAATGTAAATGTTTGTCTAGTCGCTCTGAATCCAAAAATATATATAACTCATATACTTGGATGTTAGTCGTCGCTCGCTCGTAAGACCACATTTGTGCTCTCAGCTCCTCTAAAGGTACCGAAGCAATTTAAACCAAATTTCCTACACATATTCTTCGCCATACCATTTAAATTCGTTCGAAGTTTATATTCAACTCCTTTATAGTTCCCGAGTAATAGGCCCGCATAATATGGAGCCCCCCTTAATACTGCTGTTAGGAAAATAATTAAAACATCCAAAAAATTTACGAAGATTTATAACTACATGATTTTTTTTATATTGGTAACTTATATGCCAATTATTATAAATTATAATTTTGAATATAAAAATATTCAGTTTTTTTTTAGTGAATCACAAATAAAAGCAAATAATTGTAAGACTTTTTATATCTAGGTATAACACTTTTTAAAATTGTGAACTTATAAGCAATAATAATTTAAAACAAATATTCACTAATTAAACATTTATTAAAACGACTAGTTTCACCGACAATGTGGCATCTTCAGAGATCTGTAATGGTCTATATGTTCAATCATGCACGTTTTTGTTATATTATTATTACACTTTATTATTTCTAAAGTTGATAATATTAGAATCTTTAGAAATAATACTGTGTATTTTCTAAACCTTATTCCAAATTATGTTTACTATTATGCAAAGCGTGGAGTAGGGATTTGATTGCATCGCATATATTACTGTTAAGGCGAGCTGAAGACACAGATGCTTAGTACCTAAACTGGTTTATAATAATGTTTTTTTTTCTCTAATTCAAACCGTTTACGAAATATTTAAATAATAGCAAGAGTAAACCAATTACAATAATCAAGTTTGACAGCGGCTTAGCTGATATAAACAAAAATATGAAACCTGAGCGTTCTTTTGTTTCATAACGTATCACAATAACTAACACTCGTTTCCTTCAATTTCAAGTCTTGCATGTAAGAGAAACTGAACTGAATACGTGCCCGTATTATCTGCATTGATTTTTGGTGTGGAGTTTTATCAGGGGTTACAGTGCAATCATGGTCAATAATACAATCACCCGTTTTATAGGCTTCGGTTCATCTAATCTCGAACGTCCAATGCAATTTACAGTAATAACGCAATGCTCATGTTTGCCGTCATTACATATTTGGAAATTGTAAATACTATATAACATTTAATAATATATTTCGCATATATTCTATTAAAATGTATTCAACTGCTGGGTATATTTTTGTTGAAATCGTAAATTAGAATTTAATATTTCGTTCAAAATCTTTTGGATACTATCGCTCAACTGAAAATTATAATATATTTTATATATGTAACGGCTTTTCTGACTGTCAACTCAAAGGCCAGACAAATAAATATATAATTTTCAAATTTAATATATTACTGATCGCATTAAAAGACTAGCCATTGTTGCAATCAATCAATAATAATGTCAATATGGGCCTTTACATTTT
This sequence comes from Leistus spinibarbis, assembly GCA_933228885.1. Taxonomy (NCBI): domain Eukaryota; kingdom Metazoa; phylum Arthropoda; class Insecta; order Coleoptera; family Carabidae; genus Leistus; species Leistus spinibarbis. The sequence goes on along the minus strand of OW121794.1, from coordinate 4,262,174 downwards.
ATTTCTTCAAAATTCAATGGTTATAAACCGAATTTCTTCATTAAATTCCACTAATTAGAATATACGGTGAGATGAAGGCATTGTGTTTGTACCTATGCTGATTTTTCTTTTTTCTAATGAAAGGGTATCTTACGGGCAATATACTAATTTTTACTTATTTATTTTATCATCAATAGTTCTAGAACGCTCTCAAAAACACAGACACATACACAAATAGACATATACATATACATTTATAAGTACGTACTCTGGTCAGGTTTAATTTTATATTTGATTAATATTGGTTGAGTAGTTTTCAAGATTTAACAATGGTTGTCTGTAATGTAGGACAATGGAGTCTGGCGATATGATGTCCGCCGTATATAATACACCATAAAACTCCGAAACGTCATGGAATACACATAATTAATCATAGTTGTACAGTTTCAGTTCATCGTTAAAGAACAAAACTTACACCTACAAAATCATAAAATGTTTAGAGAATCGCTTTTATAATATATAAATGAATTTGTAATATGTATAAGTGTTGTATACAAACTTTTGTATGAATAAATTAATTATTAAGGTATACAACAAATATTCATCATTTTTCGTATAAAAGTTATGATGTTGTTTTACAAATACCGCCGTACCGGTTCATAAAAGTATAAGCTTGGCAAAGTTAATATCTGAATATGTTTAAAGTGCTCAACCCAAGGTTATCTGACGTTTAACTTGGAAAGAACTTAATACATTATTTTTTAATCATATATATTAAAGAACTGACGTGGTCCTAAATCGACTTTGTTCTTACAGTATTTATATTTAAGAATAGAACTTTATTTTGTTTTATTTCACTCTACGATGGCTTTGAAAAAAGATCAATATGTATTGTAAATAGAGAAACGTAAATATAAATTTCGAGTTCGAAAATTTTCATTATTACTTCCTATTAGACTTCGTCCAAGGAAATAAAAGAAGCATCTCTGGAGTTGACCAAAAGAATAATGTCATAATTTAATAAAGAGCGAACCATACAATTTACAAGCTAATTCCTCAGGAAATATACCAAAGAAATACATTTCGTTTGTAAAGATTTAATCTGCGTTTCCCTTATATGGAATCAAAGAATGTTCCTTGAAGTCTGATAGAATCGCTCGATTAAGACGATCAAAAGCAATAATTTCGCGTTACTATTTGATTTTCCTTTTGCTACATTAATCTTTAGAAATTAGTTTTATAATACGCACTTTGATAAGATATTAAATTTAATATTTATATTAAAGTGTAATGCAGTAGCATTGTAAATAATTTAAAGCTGCATTATTTATAAAAATATAAGGTAAAACATTTTTTGTATGATATATGTCTTCTTCGAACTTCATATAAATGTCATAGGCATAAGTATAGGAAAACACACAATAGCCCAATTATTAATTAATTACACGATTCTGAGCTAGTAAATACCAAAACCTATTTCAGTTTTCTTTGATTTATACTTGATTCGACATTATAATAAGCATAGGTGCATGAACCAATGCCATATGGTGTACTTATATTCAGAAAAAAGCTGGCGTGCCTTTCACTCGACTTTCTTGTCTTTTAACTATTTGTATTTATAATATTGTTATATTTAGTGTTTCGATAAAATAATTAGGTCACAACACGGTATATAGTGTAAATCCATTCAATATCTGTTATACAAAAATGTATATACTTTCCATCCAAAAGTGTCACTTTAGAATATGTGTAACAAATAAAAGCTTTAGTCGTTTGTACATGGTATCAGCCATTGTGTTTTGGTATGAAATGTAATGGTATACAGTACACACAACTTTTCAATTATTTTGAACATACCTAAACGAAGAGCAATTGGACTAAATTTGTAATAAAGATCTATGTCCGTATTTGCATATCGGTTTAATCACAACGTTTGTTTTAACAAATCTACAAGTTAAATGGAATTTTAAATAAAATTATATATACAAACATTAGTTGTTTAAAATCAACATAATCACAAAAAAAAAAGTATTTCATTAACATATACATGTATAATTTTCATTATAACAACTGGAACAATAAAGCATAAAACGAATTTCTGTGCAAAAGAAAAAGTGACACTGGAAAAATGGCACAGACCGGAGATGTGTAAATCGACCTTTATCATATTTGCAATAAAAATAACAGGGCTTTACAGGAAACATTCCTGGCTTACTATTCTTAAAGCTAAAGGATGAACACATAAAGGTTAGATGGCAGATAGAACTCACACAAATGTATCACAACTTAAAATATTTAAAAGGGCGGGTTTGCTTTTTTATATGGTTGTTATAGTATATGCTGTTTTACATATACTAATAAGTATATTTTTACAGCGGAAATTAAACAGCAGGGTAGTCATTAGAGAACAACAAAATCATTTAATTTAAAACAATGGTAATCTCAGATCTAACGGACCAACATAGGGGTACAATATTTAACTATACTTTATATGGATGTACGCAAGGAAAATTAACATGCATATGTATAGTATACGCAGATTTCATTCCCCTTCTCTACTAATCACCTCATAACGAGAGTTACAAAAGTAACAATGGCCATATAGAAATACTTTCAAAGGAAATACGTCCAAAAACCTATGCACCTAAAGGTTGAATATTGTTTCCACTATTCAACCATATGCGATTTTGTCTAGGCGGTTGGGTTTGCCAGGGATGTACTTAATTTTACAAAATAATAAATAAAAGCAAGTTTCCATGACCATCCAGGAGGTACTTGCTTTAATAAAAAAAAAAATTCTTAATTTTGTTATACATTTCTGAAAATTACAACAATATATATTATAACATTTGTAACAAAGGAAATGAAAATGTAAAATAGTTATTTTCAAAAGTAATTCTCTAGTAAATGAAAAAATAGGGAAAAGTCTCCCAAACAGATTAAATGTTAAGATAAGTCATTCGATTCGTCTTCGAGGGAAAATCATTTGCCTAGATTCTCAGCTTCAAAAATCATTCCTAACGCCCATAACCTCAAAAATACGTTTATCCGAGAATGATGGAGTGAACAAGGAAAATTATTATTAAAAACGTTTTATGAGAGTATCTTTATGCTAATAAAACGTAATTCTAAAATATTTTGTGTATAATATATTTTTTATGTTTAGTACGCTGCAGGGTATGTTTGCATTTTAAATTTGTTATTTATTATTTATATACTACAACACGAATATATTTACACTTTCGCAAACTCTTGGCATAGACTTCTTGACTTCCTGCTTATCATAAGCTTAAAGTTTCAACACAAAACGGTTATTTAATATAGTGTTTTTTGTTCGCTCGTTAGATGAACTTGATAGCAGGTGTGTTCCATTAGGCAACGGGGCGATAGGCGTCGTAGCGCCATTATGTACGTGTGAAGAACAGAACACCGCAAATATCCTCTGCTCATTTCGTAACACTGTATTCTCCTAATTTTCCGCTGAATATATAACAGAGTTCCGGAGAAACAAAAAGCAAAACAAGAAAGGGGTAGCACATCTTGATGATTCCCGTGATACTCTTATACATCAAAAGAGAGATAACAAAGGCACTGGGTTACTTCTATTGTCAGTCCGCGCTCGACGTTATTGCGACGAACATCACACAAATGGATAACGCAAAAGCGTGTTATTTGAATTCAGAGCGCCTACCTACATGTTAATATCTCACTTTTCTTTCCGTACGCGCACGGAATCGACGTCATCCCACTTGGCGCAGTTTATATTTTACCCTAAGAGTAATGACTGTGTTGTACTTGGAAATTGTCACTGTGCGTCTAGATATATTATTCCCAACCCTGTTCGTATCTTGCAAGAACTTATCCGCGCTGCCTTACAAATTAATATTGCTAATGGTTGAATCGTATATTTTTTTGTTTTATTGAGCCAATTTTTCTACTACATTAACCCGAGATTGACATGGTCAAATGTTGTAATTAACTTAAACGCTACGAAATGAATTTATTTATACACATATATTACATCCTAATATTATGTAGGTAATTTGACTGAAATTGTTAATTTTTTATATTATTTCTAATAGTAGTTATTGATCATAAAAGTCAAAGTAGAGGAGCAATAGGAAATTGTTAAATGAACGTAGTCATATATTTCGACAAATTTATTATCTTCATCAGAAGTGAATGATTACGATGCTGTGTGTACGACGATGATGTGTTCTGTTCCTCTACTTTGACTTTTATGATAAATAACTACTATTAAAAGTAATATAAAAAATTACATCCTTATGTGTCTTCACAAACTATATCTATATTTACTATGAAGCATTCTGGGCACAACACCATTCACATATATTCTCACTTATAATTATTAATTTTACACACATTTACAATTTAAATAAAATAAAAGAACACTTGGTTGTTTCACAATATTTTAATTTATTACGACACGTGTTTCGACTTCTATTTCCATTAATAACAGATTTACAATGTCTATTCACATGCTATTTTCTGTCTGCACGCTACTACTATTTATAACTGTCGATCTCTGTGCTGGTAATACATGCATATACGGAGCACAATACATCCAGAACACATCCAGAGACTCTCCACAAGTTTCTGGAACAATCCACGGCGCAGATAAGTTTGTTCTATCGAATTCTGTTTAAATACATATTGATACAATTTCACGGCAATCTAAGGATTAATTGAAAACAAAATAACGTAATATTATATTAAATAAATAATAAAAATATAAGGAAGTCGAGTACAGGTTATTTGTTTTGAATTTTCGGGTATTTACTAAATAATAATATGCATAAATAACAAACACAAGCGTCAACCATTAATACATATACCAATGCCTTCAGCTCGCCTTATAATCAATATGTTGAATAACATGTAAATTCCCATGTTCTCGATTTCGATTGATATATATTAATATAATTTGTAAAACTCTTTGATATATTCAAAATCATCAAAAAATCATATTAATGGGGGCTATATTATCTTACGACTCTATACATCCGAATGTATAAGTACGATTTTCCATACGTCCAAATTTTGTTAATATCGGTTCAATATTTTATTAAGACAAGAATAACTTTTCCGATATTACACGATATTATTAATATTGACTTATATATAATACCTGTACAATTAAAAATAAAAAGAATATATTAATACATTACATTGCACCTAATGCCAGCAGGCATTGGATGGAATAACCATAATTTTTGTTAAATATCCTAATATTTAAAAATATTAAAATCATGTACTTTGAATTTAACTATATAATAATTTCCGAGCGGACAGGATATTATTTCAATAGTACATACATGATTGAAAGTCGATATCATTTACAGTCAAGCCGGAAATTATATATTACTACCAGATAATCACCCGTATCATTTCAGGAATTATACAACTGCAAATCTAAAACGGTGATTGTTCGAATCAGTTTCTAGCTAAAACAGAATATTCAAAGCAGTAAATGCATCAAATATAGATAAACAATACAGTAATTACCAATAAAAAAGAATCTGCGGCATATTTATATGATTTTAATGATAGAAGTTAATATAGTTTACGTTTGTTTTCAAATTTGAGATGAGTTGATACTGCGATTATCCTGAAACCATTTGGAAAGATTCAAATCCATTCCTTTTAGCGATTTCCTAGTAAATGATAAAAATATCTTATCACATATATCTATCTCTCATGCCGTTATAAGGATGATGCAATAATAGAAAGAGTAAATCGTAACCTTCGGGTAAGATATTGGTTTCAAAAACAGGAGATGCACACCCGGACCAAATACTAATCATAAATGTTAGGTTTCATAATTTTATCTTCAACAATTTTGACTTTAGAGAGTTCACACACAGACACACAGATACAGACGTCATTCCAAAAATAGTCAGATTCACTTCAGGCATGGAAAACGTGTATTTGTGTTTAAATCCAATTTGTACATTTTATAGATGATAACACTTCCTTATATACATTAGTATAAGAAATTAAAAACCATCTTACTCAACGAAAATTTTAATCAATCAATGGTTAACACAGCGAATAACAAAAATAACGAGTATAAACATTGTTGCAAACCAAATATTAATATAAAATAATATCGTCAAACTTATTCCCCAATTAAGCGATAGCAAGGTTCAAAAGTTTAATATTTACATTAACTTTTCGCCATGTTTTACCAAAACGGATGGAAATTGCAATACTGGTTGTTGGTACACTGGTATTTATAATATTTTATGGATCTGTATTTCAGTATTTGGGCAAATTAAAACATTAATTTACTATTTTAGGCTTAATATAAAATATGTAATATGTAGTTTTAGGCTGTTTTTCTTGTGCAGCCAAAGATTACTGGGTTTGATTTAGTCCGTGCGAATATGGTGTGAAACGGATTTCTGTGTGATGTCAGATTCTGAGAATGTTACAGACATATTACCGAATACCTACTATAATTCATTTTTGTATAAGTTGTTTCTTCTGTTTAGTAAAAATTAACTTTGGCACTACGACTATTCGAATAATTTTTACGCCGTGACTTTTTGTATCTTAGCATCCTGTTGGATTGATTAATAAATATAAATAGGGGATAGTCGGAAGTACAATAAGTTGCCAAAAAGGAGAATGCTAAAGAGATTCATTATTATGGAGTTCCATTTTCAGGAATTTGCTGTTCCACTCATATACCAATTCGGGTAATTCATTTAAAAAAGTGTTCTTGGTATCTCTTCGTGGTCCAGATAGCACAGTATATAACGTACGTAGTCCGGCAATATGTTTTTGCTCTGATCGTTCATATTGCAGATAGTATAATACCTGCTGGGTGCTCGCATGACATTATTCAAAACCCAAGAGATACTATACAGGAGTAAATACAGTGTTGATAATGTTATCGACGACAGGAATTAAACCATCATTTAGCCACGAAACAGGCGGCCTCGTTGTATTGGCTGCCGGGATAAAAGGTGTTTGTATGTAACTTAATTAAAATTTCACTTTATAAAATTTGTTACGACATAAAAGAAGTAATAATCGATATTTGAATTAATTAGCGAAATTGAACGAACTGTGATATTTTATTTACGGTTTATAGATGGTTCAATAATAAAAATGCACCCAATTTGGCTTTTACACGGTATTTTTACTTTATTTTACGTAATAATTAAATATAAGGATCACCAAAAAACTTAACTCCAAATTTTAACGGATATACACGTTTTGACCTTTCCTGAATCGAATGTGACTATTTTGTCTGTGTGTGAACGCTCTGTCGAACGTAAAATTATGAAATTTCAAACTTAAGACATATATGGTCCTTATGCATTTTTTGTTTTATCTCCAATATCACTAGAACGGCTGCACTTATGGCAAAAATAGTTACATTATAGGTATATTATGAAAGTATTAATATTTTGCACAACTTTTGTTTTGAAATTTTCTTTATAAAATTTACCAGTTACAAGAAAACCGCTATGGAAAATCTTTAAATTCTTATTTATATTATCATGAATATGCATTTGTCAGAAGTTTTTTAATAGTTATCGTTTTAACTATGCCTAAAATAATTTGAAAGATAAACTTAATATAAATAATGTAAGTCATTTTGCACTCTTTAACAAAAATAGATCGACTGAGAAAGTGCATGTTAAAGAATCAACAACTACGTTCCATATTGAAGAAACAATATTTGATAACATAATAAAACAATAAGCTGATTGGTACAATTTCGGGGTATTACTTTGGAGTATTGGTATTTTTTGATAGTTTGATTGGAATATATATACCAACACCGTGCTCACAAGTAAAAACCGCCTAAGAGAAATGCCTAATTTATATGGTGTAACAATGATTAGGTCTACATTTACAAAGAAAGTTCATAGATGGATCGGTGAGGAGTGAACTGTATTCTGTATACCTGTATATTATATGGGCACATGGTCCACATGGATTAATCTAGTTACATGATATTTACATACGTACATTTACATTCATACAGACATTTTACGAAATCCAAACAGTTTTTAAACAGAAGTGGATTAATATCAAATAAATGCATATACTAACCCAACACACCGTGATATTGTAATGGTAGTTTCAATCGCCTTAGTTTGTTGTTATGTATTCAAAAAAAAAAACTGTTTTCGGAGCGTCAATTCAATAGCCGATCGGTCGTATTCATGGAACATGCTAGTAAATGCATCAAATTTGTATGTTCATAGTACCATTCCGAGTCATGAACATGACTATGTACATACTCATCACCTCTAGGCCGTACATAATAGGAATGTAAGCCATATGCAACAGAAAGGCCAACCTTCATTGTGATATTGGTTGTAATTTTAGACAGCTAAATATTACAAAGTTGTGTTGAACCATGGAACAACTCATATTGGAGATTCAGTAAAAGCGGCTTCACTATAAGCCGAGAGCGGTAAGTAGAGCCAGAAAGGCGCTAAACATGATAAAACTCTTGTTTCCTTATGTAAGCATACATATTCGCCTTCGGCAATGTTAAGCAGCTTGCAGCTCGGCAACGGTAATATAAACCTTCGTTGTGTTTTCCGTTCTCGTGCGTTCTGGGAGTCAATCATGCGACAGTATTTTTGGCATGCGTAGCCATGACACAATTATAAGCAATTATGATAGTTATTTGTTATAGCTTTATGGATTTATTTTGACTTATATTCTACGGGTATTTATTTTCCAGTAAGATATTTGAAGTAGATATCACTCTCACTTATACTAAGTTTTTATTACATATTTAATATAGCTTAATTTTGTTTTAAATTCATTCTATCATTGCTATGTAACTAACAATGTGTGAGGTACTAGGGAAACAAAAATTTCAAAGGCTATTTTGCAGTAAATGTTAAATTTTTCATAAAAAATAGCAAATAGAAGTAAACAAAAAATGTAATATCAAACTAGGGCTGCTAAAATTATCCGGTTACTACGATTTTCGAAAAGAACCAGTTATTATCTAGCGGTCAGCTAGTTAACCGATTACAACTAACCAGTTACTCAACTGGTTACAAAAAATTGTTCAAATTTTTATGTCTATAACATTTTTTCAAATTGTTAATTAAAAGGCCACAATAATTTAAAAAAAATATTTTTTAATTTTAAAAATCTGCTGCTCGCATCGCATATATTACTTATAAGGTGAGTGAACGCATAGGTGCGTTGTACGTTGTACCTAAGCTTGTTGGTCCGAGAAAGCTACAAACACACGACCCGATTGCCTTAACTCATTTGTACTTCGTACGGCGAGCTAAAAAAATATAACAATATATTTATATTAAATAAGCAGTTGAGATATTGTTAATCTTCTTTTTATTATCTTTAAATATGTTTAAATCGGACAGTGTTACAAAAACTCAACTAGATTGCCACTCGAGAACTCTGTGATAGTGAACTTGTTATCTCCGTAAAACTAATAAGTGATAATAAAGAGGTTGATTTTTTGTGAAAATGACGACGTGGATGCTTTGGTTAAATAAAAAGTGACTTTCAAATATCTGCCATTAAGTTTTTGGCTTGCAATCAGAGCAGATTAATTATTAAGAAACTCTATAATAAAAGAAAGAAACGAGAATCAATGTAACGTATAATGTGCCATAGATCTTGTTGAACTGACTAACTAATTATCTTTTATATAAGAAGTGCAGAATGTGGACGCAAGAACTGTAAGCGCACCGTCATTATGATTTGTGGTGAAAGTTATTATCATATATTTCGCTACATTTCGTCGACCAACACCGAATGGAGACTTGCTATATTCCTATTATGGAAAATCCTAGCAAAAGTATGGAATAAATGAGCAAAGAACAATGTTGCACCTTTATATATATATATATATATATATATATATATATATATATATATATATATATATATATATATATATATATATATATATATATTCTCCTTATAGATAAACTGGCTAAACAGAATCGCATCTTTAGTTTAATTATGTATATTTTCATAAATAAAATTAAACCCACATCCATATTCGCCCTTTCTTTGATAATAAACGGATTAATAACTAATATCCCAAGAACAGTAATAAATGTTGTGTAAAGTAAAAATTAAGATCAAACGAATATTTTTCATTAACCAAGAGCTTTTAAAAATACACAAAAAAATAATTAAAACAGAATCTAGCCCACCGCTTGCTTAGATTATTTCCGGCGTTCCGAATGCACCAATCAAATCAAACTTAATTGGAGTTGAAATTATCGATATAACACAGACAATGCCAAATTAGAGCATTGTTAAAACCGGGAACAGAATTATGTTTGGAACTTTTTTGTTACAGATTATTAAAAGAAATTTAATCAATTATTTTTAGCTCGTCGTACAGTAAGTACAAAAGAGCTATAGTGATTGGTCGTGTGTCTGTAACATGCTCGGATCGAAAAAAAATCTTAACAAAAAGTTCTTGTATTTTCGCCCTGAATCCAAAAATATATATAACTCATATACTTGGATGTATGTATCTCGCTCGCTCGGTCGGTCCGTCGTAAGACCTGAGTTTGTGACCGCAACTCGTCTGAAGGTACCGGGCCGATTTTGATGAAATTTGGTATACATATAATTTCCATGCCCGTGATGTTCCCGTCGCATTTTAAATCCAATCGTCTGTACAGGACCGGCGTTATAGGCCCCCAAAATTTGGAACCCTCCTAAATACTGCCCTTAGTCAACTTTTAAAATTTTTAGAATTTTCTACTCAACATTCTAAGATATTTTATGTGATTAAAGTTTTTTCAATTTGTGAGCCCATAGGCTTAAAAACAAGCATTGGCGCTAGCGCCAGTGCAACCAGTTCACCGTTCCGGCGAGCGCGGTCCCATCAATAAATACAAAACTAAAAGCGATAGCAATTATTATAGTACAAAATTTATTGTTGTTATGATATTTCATCGGCATTTAATATGAAATGAATAAATTTCTAAGTTTACGTATATAATTCTAAATCATCGACATTATACTCACATTGCTCATTGAATCAATCTAACCAATTATGATCCCGACATTTATTTACTCCTGTACCATAACAGTTTTAATTTCCAAAAACACCACATTTAAAATTGCACACATCCACATGGGTAACGTTAATATCGTTCGTTTCGTGATTAGCCAAGGATATTGAAAATTATTTGATGAACATTTCCTAATTTTATAAATTAAAACACAGAAGCAAATGGTTTATACATTGGAAAATATAACCAAACAAATTACTGTCAAATAGACAACTTTTCATTTCACTAACAGATGGCGATCAATGTCTGATATACTTCAAAATATATTTATATTTTTTTTTAAGCCTATGGGCTCACAATTTGAAAAAACTTTAATCACATAAAATATCTTAGAATGTTGAGTAGAAAATTTAAAAAAATTTAAATGTTGGCTAAGGGCAGTATTTAGGAGGGTTTCAAATTTTGGGGGCCTATAACGCCGGCCCTGTACTGACGATTGGATTTAAAATGCGACGGGAACATCACGGGCATGGAAATTATATGCATACCAAATTTCATCAAAATCGGCCCGGTACCTTCAGACGAGTTGCGGTCACAAACTCAGGTCTTACGACGGACCGACCGAGCGAGCGAGCGAGATACATACATCCAAGTATATGAGTTATATATATTTTTGGATTCAGGGCGAAAATACAAGAACTTTTTGTTAATATTTTTTTTCGAACCGAGCATGTTACAGACACACGACCAATCACTATAGCTCTTTTGTACTTACTGTACGACGAGCTAAAAAATGGGTTGTGGCCAACGCGGGACTTTCTTTTACGCAGTTTTCATCAATATTTATTGATTATAAAAATATAATATTAGGAAATAATAATCCAACAGAAACAATATGAAAACCAAGCTTACCTTATATAAATGAATGGGTTGAAAATTATACCAATACCAATTTGTAATGGTTTTGAACTAACTAACTATCAAAACTAAACAATTCTCTACAGAAATATTCTGAAATGTCATTTATCTAATTCAGACCATTTTGTTTTCTTGTCGAAATATTGACAGGCGCAGATGATCCGATTTATTAAGCTACATTCGAATCAATGACAACGTAAACAAGATTCTCATAATTTTCGGTAGCAGTTTTCTCGTAACTGGTACATTTATTGAAGAAACTTTTCAAACAAAAGTTGTGCGAAATATTAATATCTTTCATTATGAACATAACTATTTTTGCCGTAAGTGCAGCCGTTCTAGTGATATTGGAGATAGAACAAAAAATGCATAGAGTAAACATGCACTGCCGGTTTGAATATTCTTTTCAAAAATAGGAGGTGCACAACTAGACCATATACAAGTCTTAAGTTTGAAGTCTCATAATTTTACGTTGGACAGTTTTGGCTCTAGAGCGTTCACACACACACACACGCACACACGCACACACACACACAGACGTCACTCCGAAAATAGTCACATTCGATTCAGGGAAGCTCAAAACGTGTATATCCGTTGAAATCTCGAGTTCGATTTTTTTGGTGATCCCTATACTTACTTATTACTTCGTAAAAGAAAGTAAAAATAATATAAATATATTTTGAAGTATATCAGACATCGATCGCCATCTGTTAGTGAAATGAAAAAGTTGTCTATTTGACAGTAATTTGTTTGGTTATATTTTCCAATGTATAAACCATTTGCTTCTGTGTTTTAATTAATAAAATTAGGAAATGTTCATCAAATAATTATCAATATCCTTGGCAAATCACGAAACGAACGATATTAACGTTACCCATGTGGATGTGTGCAATTTTAAATGTGGGGTTTTTGGAAATTAAAACTGTTATGGTACAGGAATAAATAAATGTCGGGATCATAATTGGTTAGATTGGTTCAATGGGCTATGTGAGTATAATGTTGATGATTAAGAATTATATACGTAAACTTAGAAATTTATTCATTTCATATTAAATGCCGATGAAATATCATAACAACAATAAAATTTGTACTATAATAATTGCTATCGCTTTTAGTTTTGTATTTATTGATGTGACCGCGCTCGCCGGAACGGCGAGCTGATAGCACTGGCGCTAGCGCCAGTTCTTGTTTATTATTATTATTATTTTTCTTTGCAGAGTAATAAGTAAGTCTTATAAGCATGAAAAATTTCGAACTTGAGATTTCAACGGATATACACGTTTTGACCTTCCCTGAATCGAATGTGACTATTATCGGAATGACGTCTGTCTCTCTGTGTGTGTGTGTATGTGAACGCTCTAGGGCCAAAACTGTCGAACGAAAAATTATGAAACTACAAACTTTGTATACGGTCTAGAAGTGCATGTTTATTCTATGCATTTTTTGTTCTATCTCCAATATCACTAGAACGGCTACACTTACGGCAAATATAGTTACGTTTATAATGAAAGAGATTAATATTTCGCACAACTTTTGTTTCAAACATTTCTTCATAATTTGTACCAGTTATGAGAAAACTGCTACGAAAAAACTCAAATATCTCATTTCGGTTGCCATTGTGATACCTACACTTGTGACAAATTTTATTATTTTTAAATCGGATCAACCATGAGTTATATCATTTGTTTCTTGTTTATTGAAAACAAACAAGCATTACATTGACAGTTAACTGTATGAAATAATATTTAAAATATTGATTTCTTATTAGAATAAATTGAATTGAAGGTAAATTATTATAGAATCAATTTATACTATATTTGCTAACATAATTAAATAACAATTTCAGAGTTTTACTGTGGAGTTTGACAGTTTAAGAGTGAATACAATAAGTACTTCAAATACAGATCCATTATAAATTGGTATAGTTATCCAGTTATTATTAAGTTATAGTAATTTAATTTGAATTTTCATTTTATATTGGTCAGCAAAAGATTTTGTTATCACTTAATAATAATAATTATTATCCAGGAAAATAAAATAGACATTTCAGAGTATTCCTGTAGAGTATTGGTTTGTTTGACCGTTTGATTGAGATTATATATATATATATATATATATATATATATATATATATATATATATATATATATATATATATATATATATATATATATATACTGTACAACTTCCCTATCTCGAACTTCTATAACTCGAAGTATTCTCGAGTCGAACTTTTTTCTTGAACACTAATGTTTCGTTCTTTTTATTGATGATTGTATGTTTCTGATTATATATACAATTCTTTAAATTTAGTGGAAGATTTTGTAGAAAATGAAAGGTGGTCTTGTAAAATACAAAAGAAAATTACTGAATACTTTAAAATAAACAACTAATTTATTCACATATTTTTATTGTGTATTTTCTATAACTCGAAACTTTTATCCTGTACCTTGAGATTCGAGTTAGGGAAGTTTTACTGTATATATATATATATATATATATGTAGACAGTTTGTTTGGGATATATATGTATATTAATATCTATCTATTGAAAACTACGTATAAGAAAGTTGAGTGCAGGCCACTCCAGATATTTTTATTATTGGAATATACGAAATTGATAGGTGGTGCCGCCATCAGAAATAGCCCAGGGCGGAGCTGGATTACATCGAACTAGACGTACCTGGTGGTTCCTAGATACAGCAGATTCACTAGGAATTATTCTAACTGCACACGTCTGAGTAGAAATCGAAAATTTTAGTGCTAAGGATGTTATTTTTTAAAACACTTCTTGATTAATATAAGTAAACTAGGGTAAGCCGTGGGCACCGTGTGCCCATATGGTACACTGAATATAGGTCAGTTTGGACGGGTGAGAATTTTCTTGTAAATCATAGTTTCAATATAAAAATAAGGGATTACCCTTACACGCTTTTTCCTTCAGTTTGTATCGTTTAACAAACCTAAAAGAAATTAAATATTCATAATTTGATATATTTTATTGACAGATGTACTTTAGTTAAAAAACCAGCGCTAGATTTGCTACCTCTTCAAAAATCAAATATTATTTCATAATTTGTCTATTGCTTTTATTAGATGTTGTAACTGCGGTATTACTAAACTAAAATATACAAACAATATTTTGAACATTTGTACACGTGTAATAAAACATTCTCCGTGCATGTATTATTACACAAAAATCGGTATTTTAAATTTACTTACGGTTTCTGTTTTCTAATTGAATCGATTATTCAAAAAATATGTGTATTACAAACAATTGTACACAATACTTTCAATGATTTGACATTTGATTCGTTATTATTTTTGAATCAAATAATCCGGCTAGATTCTGAATTTTGCAGTTGCACGGCAGTTTTAAAAGTGATGGGTCCTATGCTAAAACACAATGGCACAATGTACACAACTCGATATGCATTTTATAGATTCGGAATATATTTAAAATTGACATTTGAATTATTCTGACGTATAACCTATTATTTTTACGTAGGGCATATTACTTGATTAGAAATTTATTAATTGCTGTTGTGTAGTCTTTTATTTCAGTATAAACTATTTGATATTATATACAAAATTCTTATCTGTCGCCATGGCATGGTGGCTAAGACACTCGCCTCTTACCCTGGAGGTCGTGAGTTCGATCCCCGTCTATGTCAATTAGAATTTTTACAAAAAATAGCGTTCTACACACACTCACATATACACATACAAATATTTCTGGGTTATTTTATTAATGATATCCATGACATATTAAGGGCTGTCTTAGATTGTTTCATTGCGTTTTCTCAGTTCATTACAATGTAATGCGTTTCTAAGGCGCATTACACACTGTCCAGCCAATAGCGTTACTGCGTGTAGCCTAAGACAAGCTCTTCTTCTATAAATATTGAGTCAGGGCAGAAGAACAGATTCAGACATTCTTCCGTTTTATTACTCTATTATATTTGTGTTTCCATTTCCACCCATATCGACGGACGTGCCGTTTATTGCCAAAACGTGACATGTCCTAGATTCAGGCAATAAGCCATTAAATTTGCAGTTTCATTCTGTTATTTTCAGTTAAAGTGATAAGATTATAGATAGAATTGGTAGTCCGACTTTGTGAAGGGAATATTTTTAATTAACATAATACTTTCGTTGGTGGGCACTTGGTGAAACATTTTCAATTATAATAAATTAGAAAAACACACTTGCTAAGTTTCACAAAATCTTTATTAATGCTCTACAATTGTTTCGACTTCTCGGTCATCATCAGAAACTAATGAATATTTTCAACTCTTGACCTCAATTCTGTATCCTTGAAATCATTCGTACATTTGTATACTCTATTTCATATGGTGCAAATACATATACATTTCGTTTCAAATCAAGCCCAAACTTCCATTCGAAAATGCTGAAGTAACCTTCTCTCAACTTTGTCAATATCCGTCAAATCCCAGTTATAGTGATATCTTGGTAATCTCGGATTTTGGATAATTGAATGGATATATTTATATATCCGGACAAATATATGATTATATGTGTATTTAGATAATTTATTAAAATCTAATATCTGAATTTAATTTGGTTTCTGTATCAATAAAAATCATTTGAGATATTCCAAAGGTTTTCGGATTTCCGGCTATTTAACAGGATATCCGAACGTATGTGGATTTACGGATGGTCAAATTTAACGGACAATGAAAATTTAAAAATGCAAATATCCGGTTTCACCCATTTCGTTGACAGTCCTATTTCTTATACGTAAAATTTAATATAGATTGCGTTATTTTTTAATATAGATTGCTTTATTTTTTAAATTAATAATACGTTTTCCATTAAACAATATAAATATACATACGATTTTTCCTTTTAATACGGGACAGTATTTCCATTAAAATCTAGCGATCCTGCAAGATCCTGAGTACAGGATAAAATCGATCAGTGTTGACAGTATTGGTTCCACAATAATTTGCATTTCCATGTAACAATTGTGAATGAATTTGATTCTCTATATATTCCGTATTCGCCAATCCATTGCTTTTGAGTTGTTTGTGAAACACGAATACATTTAATGAAATTGAATTCCACGAACGTGATCCGTCTAAATTCATTAGTATGGATCTTGGCCGGGCCAACATTCTGTGCCCAGAATAACGTAATATATTTAAATAAACCTTAAGTACCTATCACTTGCTCTTGATGCTGGCACTTCTAAAGGCTCTAACGATCGATTTCAAGACAGTAATATTAATTTTGCAGAACTGCTAATCGTATTTTAAAGTTTCCTAAAGAATTTCTATTGCGTAAGAAATGTAACATAATAAACCTTATGGCGACTTAATTTGATGGTCGTCGTACATAAGTACAAAGAAGTGTAGTACTCGGTCACGTGTATGAAAAGAATTCACGTCACGATGGGTTTAAATCGAATTTCCTCAAAATTTGCGTGTGTGTGTGTGTATGAGTATGTGTGAACGCTCTAAGAGTCTATACTGTTGATGTAAAAATACGAAACTTTAAACATAAAGCTTATATATGGACCGGGTGTGTTGTTCCTATTTCGAAAACAATATATAATCTGGAAGTAACGATTGAGTCTTGCTACTTTTCAATATCTCGAAAACGACATGAAAAAATCATTCTTATAATAGTTGAAAATATTAATATTCTCAAAGCTTTGTTTAGAAGGTTTTTCGAAAAATACCATTTACTAAAAATGGTATTTTTTAAAGATCCAAGTTACATTACGTATATATAATCACAATACATGTTGATATTATTTCAAAGCAATTGTAGAATGAATTTAAAACAAATTGCATCAAATTTATATGTATATAAATAATGAGAGTATAAGAAAGTCGAGGAAATATCATTTTAGCTTTTTTAATATATTAGGGCTCTTCAGATTAAACTCAAAGGTTTAAAAT
Organism: Leistus spinibarbis; assembly: GCA_933228885.1. Classification (NCBI taxonomy): domain Eukaryota; kingdom Metazoa; phylum Arthropoda; class Insecta; order Coleoptera; family Carabidae; genus Leistus; species Leistus spinibarbis. The sequence goes on along the minus strand of OW121794.1, from coordinate 4,244,339 downwards.
TATTAATTTTGAGTTACAAAATTATCAATAACTTTTTCGTTTATTGATGTGTGTGTTTTTATGGTCACCAATCAAGTTTCCATAAATGTTTAATTATTACATTAAAAATGGTAAATAAGTTTTCATCATTAAAAAATCTGTGGTTATAAAAATGTTTCATTAAAATATGCTCACTCACTCATCATATATGTTCGTCGTACGGCAAACTAATGCTATTGGTGCTTTTGGTTTTGCTCGTTTTCGATGTTAATTTAAATATAATCTAATTTCCGAGAGGAAATAAAATATAATGTGCAGAATATATACAGTTGAAAACTTTATGACTGGACTAACTATGTAAAGAAGATTAAGAGATTTGTAGTCTAGGATTGGGCAAAACTTCGGTGCGGAGGCTTGACAAAGTTTAACCCAATCCTAGACTTAAAACCGGCGGGGCTTTCAGCAAGTTTTATTGCCTTCATCAGGACCCAAAGCAATATTACGAGTATAATAATCCAATGTTATTGCACGCTTATGTATACACAAAAACCAAATATTCGGTATTTCAAAATGTATCAGTTAATAAGGTGAACGGAACGCATAGGTGCGTTGTATCTAAACTTGTTTAATTTTTTTTCTGTCAATATCACAAAATTATGAATATAATTATTTTAATAAGTTTTATAACAACCTTATAATTAAACTCGCGATTATGTAAAGTCTACGATACAAAGTTCCAAATTAAACGAGATTGATGATGAAACAAAGAACATAATATTGATAGCCTAACAACTTCTCAGAAATATATTAATCAAGTACCAGCAGAATAGAACAATAAAATATTATTGATTGGACATGATTTAGGATGTTTCCGGAGTACATTTTGAATAGATACAATAAATGTACAATATTCATGAAATAGTATTTGATTTGTGAGGCAGTTCATCTATCAAGTAAACTGTCTCATATTTGTAGAAAGTTTGCTTTAATATGCAGATTATTTTGACAAATGAGGTTATATGCAAGTATATTGCTTGGCAAAATTAACCATCTCTATGCTTATAACTATAATCTATTACAAACTGTGTGACTCCAGTACAAATTTATGTAAAATGCTACAGCACATTTTGAAATGTGACCTATTTAAAATATGTTTTTAGTTAGGATCATATCTAAATTATAATGCGTGAAAGTTACACAATTAATATTGAAGTTGAAAACCAGATTTATTTGAAACTGGCAGTTACTCGTTACAATTTATATAATAAATTCTCGGTATAAATTCATTACTCTTGCATTTATTTTTGCATGATATTAAACTCGTCTAGCATATTTTATTTATGAAATATAAATTTTTACTAAAGTAATCTTATATTAAATTGGACAGGTGCATTTTCTTGACTGAATGTGTGATGAAGGAAAATATTATAATTGCTTGAGAAAAGCAGTAACTTTTTACTTTCTTTTACAGAGTAATAAGTAAGTATTGTAATCATGACAAATTTCGAACTCGAGATTTCAACGGATATACATGTTTCGACCTTCCCTGAATCGAATGTGACTATTTTCGGCATGACGTCTGTGTGTCTGTGTGTGTGTGTGTGTCTGTCTGTCTGTGTGTGTGTCTGTGAACGCTCTAGGGCCAAAACTGTCCAACGAAAAATTATGAAACTTCAAACTTAAGACTTGTATATACCCTAGATGTGCACCTCCTATTTTTGAAAAGAATATTCAAGCCGGTAGTGCATGTTTACTCTATACATTTTTTGTTCAATCTAAAATATCACTAGAACGGCTACACTTACGGCAAAAATAGTTATGTTCATAATGAAAGATATTAATATTTCGCACAACTTTTGTTTGAAAAGTTTTCTCATAAATTGTACCAGTTATGAGAAAACTTCTACGAAAAAACTCAAATATCTTATTTACGTTGCCATGGTGATACCTACAATTGTGACAAATTTTATTATATTTAAAACGAATCAACCATGAGTTACATCATTTGTTTCAAACAAACAAGCATTACTTTGACAGTTATCTGTATTAATTAATATTTAAAATATTGATTTCTTACTAGAAAAAATTGTATCAGGTAAATTATTATAGAATCAATTTATATTATATATTTGCTGACATAATTAATTAACAATTTCAGAGTTTTACTGTGAAATTTGACTGTTTAAGAGTGAATACGATAAGTACTTCAAATTCAGATCCATTATAAATTGGTATAATTATCCAGTTATTTTCATTATATTATATATATATATATATATATATATATATATATATATATATATATATATATACATATATATATATATATATATATATATATATATATATATATATATATATATATATATATATATATATATATTCATATATATATATTCATATATATATATATATATATATATATATATATATATATAAGAAAGTTGAGTGCAGGCCACTCCAGATATTTTTTAATTCTCTTCTCAAAGTTTAGGCATCGCCTATACCATTTTCAGGAGTTTGAATCGTCAATAATTTAAATATACTTCATGATGTAAATTACATCAAAATTTAAAACAACATTTTTTTCATTTTTTTTAAAACGCGTAAAACGCACAAATGCGTAAAGCTCGCCTTCAGGTAACATACGCATTGCGAGCAGTGGTTTTTAATTATTATGGTTAACAATTTGAAAAAATGTTATAGAGATAAAAAGTCTTACAATTTTTTGTAAATTATATTGATTTAAATAAATTTAGTGCATATTTTAAAATTATTATAAAATTTAATATTTTTTTTCGGGCTTTGGGTCTTAAAATTTTTAGTAGAATTTTTGAGCTTTTTAACATTTTTTATATAAGGGCAGTATTTAGGAGGGCTCTACATTTTAGGGCCCTATAACTCGAAAAGTATGCAGGCGATTGGATTTAAACTGGGAGCGGATTCAAATGGGATACCAAATAATATGTGTACAAAATTTGATGTGAATCGCTGTGGTACTTTCATAGGAGTAGAGGGCACAAATTTGGTATTACGAGCGACCGAGCGACGACTAACAAGTATATAAGTTATGTATATTTTTGAATTCAAGGCGACGAGATAAACAATTTTTGTTAATGAAATTTTTTGATCCGAGATTGCTACAGACACATGACCGAATGCTTTAGCTTCTTCGGTACTTGGTACGGTGAGCTAAATATACTAGGAAGTTGACACCATAATTCCTTGGCGAGAATACTTTTAAAATTCATATCTCCGAAATTAGAAGTTATATAAAATGATTATAATTGAAGAATAATATAATATTGCATAAATAAAAATTTAATACGTCACTTGCATCATATCAATTGGTTTGCGTTACTGCTAACGACATGTAATTATATCTGCAGTGTCATCGAAATAGTGGTCACATTGTTATGTTATTGTTATCATTTCTATGTTGTCTTTTGTATAATTTATTTAATGGTAAATTGGAATTTATTAGTTAGGCTAAGTTGGGTTATGTTGGTTAGCTTAAGAAAGCTAGAAAAACCTATTAACACATTTAGATATGTTTCCATTAAGAGAAATCTCCATGGTTGCCCGTCCATACAAGTCGGTGTAATGAGGGAAGCGCACGAATATCGTAGCGGCATAAACAATGCTATTTACTACTCAGTTGAAGCGTTCGTTTGACCCTTAAAATACTTGCTAATAATTTTTTTGAATAAAACTTTTAGAATATTCCGGTAGAAAAATACTCAATGTATCCTTTTCTAGTTTTGAATTTTTAAATTTGACATCTCAATAAAAACCATGGACATTTGAAAATAGGGTAAATATAGAACAATATAAAAAAAAAAATCTAAGCAAAAACTTGAAAATCGAAAACTAGAGATGTATTGGCTATCTGAAAAAATAAAATTTCATTCATTTTAATGTTGTAATAAAGTAGTTTTAAGGGTTCGACGAAACCTTGTTTAGCTATGTTTGCAGCGGCTATGGGGATTCCTCTTAATAAGTGTCACTAAAGTGTATTTATATATCTGCGCCTGTTGTACTCAGTCAGATCCCTTTTTTGGGAGAGTGTGCTTCTAAGGCCGGAGAACTTGGGAAAACTAGTGAACGCACCATTCACCGTAATAAATCAGTATCACAGGTCATTCGATGTAGTCAGGGTTCATGCCTGGGAACCACATAGTACAACATATTTTCAGGCGTCTGTTTCCAGATGGCCATCATTCTTTTTAGCTAGTTGTCTTATAAATAATAAAATAGTATGTCTAAGTTTGTTTTATTTCATGATAGCTAGAAACAAAAAGCCGGTGTGGCCTTCACTCGCATTTCTTGTCTTAACAGTATCTGTATAATAATAATAATAATAATGTTTTATTTTGTATTAAATTCAACCTACGAATGCTATGAAACAAAATCAATATCTATTGTAATTATGTATACATAAAAAGAACACTAACTAGTGTGAAAGTATTAACCATTACGCCATAGCTTAATAATTGATTTTCTGTGTTTACTCAAGAAAATTGTCGCAATAATCTTGAGATATTCCAAATATTTGTAAGTAATTTATTTGTTTGTTGGTTTTATTTTATGCGCCGCTTAAAAGAATGTTCCTATTTCGGATGATTGTATGGTGTCAGTGTAGATGGTCGATATTTCCATGTTGTTTATTGCGCGATTTCCAAATCATAACATGGTAGGATATATGAGTTAGAAAAATAGGGTATCAAGAGATACTGGCGAGAACGTAAAATTATTGACGTAATTTAGAAAATTGGCTGAGGCGTATGACGGTGTTGCTCATGTCTTTTTAGACGTCAAATTGTCATATTGGAAAACGGTCTCAAGCCCAGAGTACCAACCTACACAATTGTCGATATATCTTCGTAAGCAGCAATATGTCATCGCCAGATGCGACAATGCTACTGCCTCGATATTGTTGGTGTGAAAAGGGACTCGCAAGAATAGAAGCGAAACGAACCCAACCGAACCGACATCCACGCTCATAGGGTTACGAATATGATACGATAAAATAAAAATTTATTTTATCTTCTTCTCCTTTGTACTATATATATTCAAATATCTAGAAATTATACAAATGTGAATTTTTATGTTTATTCCTAGGCCGACGATGGTTGTATAAAATTAAGGGGATAGCAATGTTCAGTCACAGTATAAATATTTAACCAATTACGGAAGTCCATGCCGTTACATTAATCTGGGGTAATCCGACTTTTACTTTCTTATACATTTTTTTATTAAGCATAGGAAATGATTATTTGGCGATATCTCTTTATTGTTTAGTTTTAGAGGAAAGTAAGATTTTCTTTTTAAATTAAAGTATTTAATTATTTAGTGTACCTAAGAAAGTATTGTATCATGAAAAATTTCGAACTCCAGAATTTAACGTAATAATCGAATCTGTTTTTAGTTCGTCGTACGATAGTACTACAGTGTTTGGTCATGTGTCTGTAACATGCTCGGATAAAAAGAAAAATCTAATCAAAAAGTTCTTAATTTTTCGCCTTGAATGCAAAAATACTTGGATGTATGTATCTCGCTCGGTCGTAAGACTCAACTTTGTGACCGCAACTCCTCTGAAGGTACCGATACTGAAATTTGATATACGTAAAATATGGGTGATCAATCGTCGCATATTTAATCCAATCGTCTGTACAGGTCCGGAGTAATAGAGCCCCAATATTTGAGGCTCCAATAAAATTGGCCTTAAAGATTTTTTTTTATTATTAAAGAAATCTAAGTTAATTCATGTTCAGTAATTATCTTCAAATTGTGGGCCCGAAAGTATGTAAATGATATGTTTTTTTTTTTATATTCAAGCATTTATAAGGGTTTTTTTTTTTTTAATATATATACAACTAATTTTCAGATTATGAACCCAAAGACCAGATAAATATATATATATATATATATATATATATATATATATATATATATATATATATATATTGCCACGGCAAATCCACACCGGCTAGTTCGTAGGTGGATTTGTCACACACTCTTTATAAGTATGACGTCGTTGTTAAGAAAAGGAAACGAATTCGGGATTAAACAAATTTATTACAGTATAGAAATCGGGACTTAACTAATCTTAACGCCAATACAAAACTAAATTAATAAATTATATAATAAATAAAATAATAAAATAAGGAAAAGGATACGGATACTCTACCCGGTTTCTTTAAGACGTTGGACTTTAGACAAGTTGGTGTGTCTGCGCCAGTTCTCTTAGGAGAACGCCCTTCCGACTTCTTCTGTAGAGTATCCGCTCCAAACGAAAACCAAAGGAATAAATAAACGGTAGAACGGTAAAATAACGGTAGAATAAGGAATGAATAACGGTAGAATAACGAATGAGAAAGCGGAACGATAATCGAGATTAGCGGCAAAAAGTATGATGACAGATAATGATTTTCTAATCAACAAACTCTAAAACAAAACCAATTGCAACGCATGCCAATAAATTCTAAAAACGTGACAATATATATATATATATATATATATATATATATATATATATATATATATATATATATATATATATATATATATATATATATATATATATATATATATATATGTATCCATAAAGTTGAGTGAAGGTCTTTCCAAATTTGTGTACTCATTGCACAAGAAAATTGAAAATATTTGCTTTTGCCAAGACTTTAATTTTCACTTTATACGTAATATTTGAATTTAAAATAAACCTATAAATTCTTAAGAAATGATTGGAGCACCCTCTACATCATACAATGTGCACATGAAGACCAATTACGTGTCTTAAGTTTGAAGTTTCACAATTTTATTTTCTACAGTTTTGGATCTAGAGCGTTCACACACACACAGACGTCATTCTGAAAATAGTCACATTCAATTCAGTGATGGTTAAAACGTGTATTTCCACTAAAATCTCGAGTTCAAAGTTTTTCATGATTACAAGGCTTATTCATTACTGCGTATAAGAAAAGAAAATATAAATATTAATTTTATATCTATAGAGTGTTTTCATACTGTTTACTACTTTGTACATTCACTATTTATATAATTTAATATTACAGTAATTTGTAATTTTGTAAATATATTTAGGATACAAATATACAAAAATAACTTTTCATAGAAATGTGGCTATGATTGCATATGGTAAAAGAATATTAAATTGTTATCTGCAACTCAATTTCCTCAACAAGAATACGGTTATACAATTTTATTTTGAGAAGTAAATTGCTTCTAGCTACATATATGTACCTACTACTATATATATATGAAACAAACCACACAACGTTTAGAGAAAACTTCAGTCAATGTATATTTCATGTGAACTCAAGCTGGCATTTGCGTTCGTAACTATAATTTAAATATTCTTCATACATCATTCACATAAACTTAAGTACACTGGCAGAATAAAACATAAAAAAATACGTGCAAAATAATTGTTTTACATTCTTTGATACGCCTGTATGGCACCGATAGTATTTGACTTACAATTTTTGGGTCGAAAAAATCGTTTTTCTATGTTGCATTTTTCATAATCATTTTATAACTACGGGGTCACAATTTAAAGAAATTTGCTAACTAAAATTATCTTAGAATTAATTCATATTTTCTATATCTTTTAAGGGCAATTTAAGGTGGGTGGGTTCAATTTTAAATGCGACGAGAACATTATGACCATCCAAATTAAATGTATACCAAATTTCAGTAAAATTGGCCCGATAACTTCAGAAGAATTACGGTCACAAATGCAGGTCTTACGACCGTCCGAGCGAGTGAGATACATACATCCAAGTATATAGTTATATATATTTTTGGATTCAGGGCAACAAGACAAGAACTTATTGTTAAGTTAGGTAATGTTTTTGATCCGAGTATGTTACATTACAGACACACCTACCACTCATTTGTACATTCCGTACGACGTGCTAAAAAAGATAATATCCAAACTAACAGTATAAAAATAAGTTCCAATATAGCAATATAAAAGTTTGTTGAAATTGAACAATATTTTACATACCTATTTTAACAATGACGCATTTTATAGGATTTTAGAACGCCATCTAGCGGTGTTGGTCTGTGATATTGCTTCTATGGAATTCTCAAAATACTCAAAAATTCAGGTTTTTTTTTACATTTTGGATATCACTACATAAATACCAAAGCTGTTCATAATGATGCTTATAAAAGGAATTTAAATAAAACTACTTGCCAGAACAAGCATAGATGCAGGCAGCTCGTCTAACCAGCATTTAAGGAGCAGTAAAAATGACTTAGTTCTTCTAACACTCAACCTACGCTCTCCCGTGCCGCCACTAGTACTTTCCGTGATGTGAGTTTCTGCACAAATTTAGTATCAAAATTTACTTCTCAACTGAAGTAGCTACATACATACGTTTCGTTCTGTCGGTAGGTTGTAAAGGCGCGGGGAAACCAATCAAATAACAATGTTGTATTTAAAAAATATTATTTATTTATCTTGTTCCGGTTCAAAACATTTGAGCCCGCGTGGAATTCTTCTTCTAACTATTTTTTGCAGAATACATTCTATATAGAAATGTATTAATTTATCCTGCATTTTATTTTGCCAGAAATCACTTTCTCTCAATTTTTTCAATATGCAGGTCAACTTCATAATTTCTGTAAATTATAAAATAACAATATTCCCTATCTGATATTTGAAGCTGACCTTGTATCTAAAAGTAAATGCGACAAAATAAAAATTTCAACAATTATGTGATTTATCTTACTTGGAAGTAATAGTCGTGGCTCTTTTTTAATTTAACTTCATTATTTCTTAATTCTAAACAAATATTTTTGTTTTTTAATTCTGCCTTCATCGGCAATTTAGAGCCGGCTAAACTATACATGCATTTAATTTCAATGATGCCATTGTCATTTATCAAGCCTGTAATATGTGTATGTATTTATATATATATATATATATATATATATATATATATATATATATATATATATATAAATGATAAATGACAATGGCATCATTGAAATTAAATAAATATTTGTTTAGAATTAAGAAATAATGAAGTTACATTAAAAAAGAGCCATAATAATTATAAATGTGTGTGTCTGTATATATATATATATATATATATATATATATATATATATATATATATATATATATATATATATATATATATGTATTTATATATTTATATATATATATATTTATATATATATTTATATATTCGTACATTCGAAATTCTTCCTCCGTTCCCCACGCATTACTCAAATCATCAATTGAATCAAGTGTCATAAGTTTTGGACTAGCTTCAAATTGCGTCTCATTTCTTTTTGGACAAATTATAAGATAAACAATAATTCGAACAATGTTATTATACAAATTAACTTTAGTTTAGTTAATTTTAAGGTATAGTAGGAATACCTGTTCGAAATATCCATCGCTTCTAAAACATCAGATTCTAAATCTATAAGTGACCGTGGTGGTGAATAAGTATTATTATTATTGTCACTGTTAGTACGAAATTTTTTCCATCTTAATTTCGCAGCTTTCGAGGCTTTAGAACGTTTAATTCTACGACTCAAACGTCTTCGAGTCGGCGCCATAATTATTAAACTGCGCTACACTGGTCTATGCTTTGATATTAGCAAGCGGAAGAAAGTTTGATATCTAATACGTACAGCAGAGCCTCTCACGGACAAACGCTGAAACTTTTAACATTGAGTCTTATGGACGATTCTTTCATCATTGTTTTTGCCGATTATATATAATTAAGAATACTATATGTAGACTCCTTTTAAAGATTATGACTACCTAATAGCTCTGAGACATGATTCCGCTCAATTCAGTTCTATTGGACCAAATAAAATGAGGTTCAAAGGAGCAGCTAAAACATGCCATGGTTAATAAACATTTATATTATTTATAATAATGATTTAGCAGTTCATTTTCTATTCAGAGCAATCAAGATACATCATAGAATCAGTGTACTAAAGGAATTATCATTTGATTACTTGTGTGTTGAGATAATTACGAAAATATTTCACTCATTTGTATCAAGACTTAAATTGACATTTTTACGCGACCTTAATATAAAGAAGCTGTGTCCTTCGCTCAGCTTTATTATCAACTTAGCTTAGTTTTCCTTATAAATAATAAACATTTTAATTGTGATGTATATACTCCCTATATAATATTGTTAAATTTATATTTAAATTCATGAAACGATTACTGTGAAAAAATATAGTAAAAAGTATCGAGAAACCAATGATTTAATCTATGTTCCTTGGTGAAACGTAAATGTACAATTTTTCTCAATCGATTATCAATTTTCTTATACGTAGATTTCAATAGAATTGTATTTCACAAGAAAACTGTGAAATCAACCAATTCTCCACAATAATACTCTGAAATTATACTATTTAGCTTATTATTTTATTATGATACCAAATATTATTTCTACAATATAAAATATAGATTGTTTCTTTAATATTCACCTTCTCAGTCGATATATTTGTGTTAAACAGTGCAATATATTCAATTATAATATTGAATATATTTACCGACGGTTCTTCCAATACACTCGAAACATGTTCTTGGTCGATCTATTGATGTCAAATAACAAATATCAAATTATTTGAATCTATTTTATTTCCCTGTCAACATGTTGACGCATAGTTCATACAATTTATTAAATATAATCTTCATGCGTGCGAATCTATTGCAACATAAATTAGAAATTTAAGATTTTCTGTAGCAGTTTTTTCGTAACTGGTACATTCTTAAAGAAATTTTTCAAACAAAAGTTGTGCGAAATATTAATATCATCATGAAAGTAACAATTTTTGCTATAAGTGCAGTTGTTCTAGTGATATTGGAGATAAGACAAAAAATGCATTTAGATCATTTACAAGGCTTAAGTTTGAGGTTTCACAATTTGCGTTCGACTGTTTTGGCTCTAGAACCGACATACACACACTCACACACACACACACACACACACACACACACGTATACACAAACAAACACTGATACGTCATTCCGAAAATACTCACATTCGATTCAGAGAAGGTCTAAACGTGTGAATCCGTTTAAAAATCGATTTTGAACTACTACTTATTACTGCGTATATGAAAATATATATATATATATATATATATATATATATATATATATATATATCGCTTAAATACTATATTACTCCGTTGGAACCTCCAAGTTCCAAGTTAAGATGCTTATACGATATGAAGCATTATTCAAACCAAGAAGATTTCTATTTTCCTGGATGAAATATTGTAAATTTAAACATTTAAAAAAAGATTTTAACGGAAATGCAGCAAAATACAAGACAGTTCACATTTATTTATCAATAATTCACAAATTTTACGTAATTTTTCAAAAGATTTGGTCAAACTATCAAATAAGTCGTTAATACTACTAATTTTAACAAAATTCTTAACAAAATCAAGTAAATGTTTTATCGATTCTACGAAAAGAAACAGTGAATAGTTTGGGAATACTTTTTTATTATATTACAATTAGATAATTTTTCTAACTGTTTAGAAACAACATTTAAATTCAAATAATTTTAAAAGCTTTCTTCTATTAAATGGTAGCTATTTTGTGGAAAGTTTTCAAACAAATGTTATAAGAAATTTTAATATGTTCAACCTATATATGAATCACTTTTCTATAGTGAAAAGCCTTTACTACTTTTGTTAATGTTTTTAAAGGTAGAAGTTATTCTACCTATCTTGCGCTAAATACATATAAACTTTCATACCTTCAAATGTTTGTGCGGTGGAACGTTCATAGATACATCTTGTAATAGTTAAAATATCATGTATTTCCGGTATAATCTCGTGTATTAAAGTTGATGACAATAAGTCCAAAAAAGTGTCTTAAAGTGGCCTTACTTACGGCCCTGATATTAACATTTTTCTGAATCTTGATAATAACTAGTCACAACATGAACAAACCTAGTTAATAATTCACAAAGAACACGCTATTAAAATGTGAAAAATAATATGTTTTAGTCATTATCCTTTTTATGGATATGCCTACACCCTTATCATTTACCGTTATTTTTTCCTATACACCATAATTGATGTTATATTAAACCTTAATACGTATTATAATTAATATCGCGCAATAAGATCATGAACAAAGCATAATAGCTTTTTGATCATTAAATTTCCAACCATGACGGATATATATCGAATTATTATATTGGTTTTATTAGTTATTTTACCTATAAACAGTCTATTATCACCAATGAACATATATAAAATCGACACAAATTGTTTGAAAACGCTAGTACAGAATGTAAACTCTGAATATTTGGTGACAGTGTTAGAAGAAGAACTGCTTAATTTACCGCCTAAAATAATACTTAATCCTAATGTTAAACTTCAAGTCGATATATACGACGCTACCTGGACTAAAGCAACCAGTTATTTAATTGTACTACACAACTTAAAATTTAAAACAGTAATACAATTTTTAAAAGAATCTTCAACATGGTATCCACGAGCTAAATTCATTGTCTTTGCGCCTAAAGAAAATGTATCTCAAATATTAGAAACTGCATACAATTATTATGTGTATAACATAATTGTATTGACAAATAATATGAAGATATTTAGTTGGTCGGAAACAAGGATTTGTGGACGACCCAATGAAATAATACAAGTAGACTCTTGTGAAAATGGAATATTCAAGAACGAAGCAATATTATTTCCAGAAGAGTCCAAAATCCCTTGGACTAATTGCAAGTTACGAGTACTTCCAATTATTATACCGCCATACGTGTACTGGAGGAATGATGGACATCTTGATGGTTTGGATATCCGAACAATTGAAATGATCCAGAATAAAATGGGTTTTAAAATTGAGTATATACAAAATGAATTTAAAACTTGGGGTTTAAAAAACGGCAGTACTTATACACAAGCTTTTGGTGCGATTTCAAATGACAAAGCAGATTTACTAATGGGAATGTGGCCTTATAATTATACGCAATATTGGGACTTTGATCCTTGTTTCCCTTTAATTTACGATATAGTTACATGGGCCGTTCCACGAGCTGAACAATTGCCTCACTGGAAAAAACTAGCAAATATCTATCCATTGTCAATCTGGATATACTGTGGAATACTACTCTTCACAATCCCAACACTTTGGCAATTTACAAATAGATTTTTACTGAAAACTGATAATGCACAGTACCAACATTGGGGATTGTGTTTTTTGAATGCACTCGCAGTGTTTTTAAACGCAAGTATTCCAACTCCTCAACCACGCTCCTCAATTATACGAATAATTTTCATCACTTGGGTCACTTTTAATCTGCTATTAGTGACAATGTACCAGTCCAAACTAGTCGCATCACTAACAAAAACACAATATGAACACCAAATCTCAACTGCCGAGGAATTAATCAAGTCTGATCTATTACTTGGTATGAATATCAATCTTATGGATGCATTTAACGATCCAAACAACCCAACATCAATGACAATATTCCGTAAAGTAAACACTTGTGACCTTACACCGACTTGTTTGAATCGTACGGCGTTGCAACGTGATTTTGCTACTCTTAGAAGTAACAGTATTGCCAAATACTTAGGGATGAAATACTACACAAATCCAGACGGATCGTCGATGTTCTATTTGTTTAAAGAAACTGTTCTTATTATGTATAGTTGTATAGTTTTCATTAAAGGACATCCTATGTATGATCAGTATAATCAGTATATAAAATGGATGTCGGAATGTGGAATTATTCAATTTTGGCAAAATGATATCAGAGTTACAGAATTACGAAATAATCTACGGGGGAAAACGTCTGACGTATCTATGGCTTTGAATTTCAGTCAAATGATAGCTGCGTTTTTTTTGTTAGCTATTGGACTTGTTTGTGCTTTTGTTGTATTTGTGTTTGAATATGGCATTGCAAAAAAACGGTTAGTTAAACGCAACGCACCGCATCCTGCGAAGAATAAATAAAAAAATTATAATAGATATAGAAGCAATAGCGTTAACTAAAAGAATTGCACATTTAAAATATTATGCATTGTGATATGTATAAAATGTATATGCTTTATAATTGCAATAAAAATTATAATAATCTAAAAAAAAAAATTCTTGAAATAATAATATTTATACGCGATGTGATGTTCAAGTAAATTGTTGAAATGGATAATGGGAACTCAATATTTTACTCGAACGTATACTTTGTTGAGATATTAATCGGCAGTTGCATTATTTAAATCGGTCAACTCTAGGGGCGAGCACAGTATATCTTAACCGCTGATTTCAATACCACGTGATCTCAGTTTAAGACGCGAATATACATAAAAAAGAGGTGCAAACCGGGGCTATATGTTTAAAGTTTCACATTTTTTTGTCGTCAACAATCTAGGCCTAGGAAAATTCACACACACAAACACACACTCTGCGTCATTCCGAAAATAGTCAGATTCGATTCAGGCACAGTCAAAACGTGTATTTCCGTTAAAATCTCGAGTTCAAAAATGTTCAAGATTACAATATTTTCGTTAAGATATCGTCCAGAAGGGTAATGAATATTTAACGATTATTACCATATTTTTACAGATTTTTGAGAAAATAAAATTTTATGCTATTCTGGGCTTTGGCTTTTATTTTTAGTTATACCATACACAGTAAAATAACCTCTTAGAACTATTTTACATTTATTTTAACTAAATGTTAAAATTAAATAAATTTTATTCTAAACAAGGTGCTACACTTGTGGTCACGCGTCAAATTCATAATTTATAGTATACAAACAAATGATATTTATCCGAATAATATGTATTTTATACATAATTAACAATATAAATTATTAAATCGTTACAGTCATTGATTTAATTGGCACACGAACAGATTAAATAAAATTTCCATTGACATTATACACGGAAGACGCATGCAACAACAGGACAGCGAAGAATTTTTTAAATTTGTTGTTAATAATAAATTTTCTTATTTTGACTTCCTTGTTACAAAGTAATAAGTAGTTTCGATTTTTTTGGTGATCACCAAAAAAATCGAACTATTTTCAAAGTGACGTCTGTGTGTGTGGCTGTGTGTGTGTGGGTGTGTGTGAACGCTCTAGAGCCGAAAATGTTGAACGTAAAATTATGAGACTTCAAACTTAAGACTACTTAAGTATATGGTCTAGTTGTGCACCTCATATTTTTGAAAAGAATATTCAAACCGGCAGTGCAGGTTTACCCTATGCATTTGTTGTTCTATCTCCAATATCACTAGAACGGCTGCACTTACGGCAAAAATAGTTATGTTTATAATGAAAGATATTAATATTTCGCACAACTTTTGTTTGAAAAGTTTCTTCAATAAATGTACCAGTTACTAGAAAATTGCTACTTAAAATCATAAGTACCTTTTTTACGTTGTCATGGATTCGAATGGAAACAAAATAAACTGAATTAGATAAATGACATTTCAGAATATTTCTGTAGCGTATTGGTTAGTTGTGATAGCTAGTACTTCAAATCCATTACAAATTGGTATTGGTATAATTTTCCACCCATTCTTTATATAAGGTAAGCTTTCATATTGTTTTTGTTTGATTATTATATCCTAATATTATATTTTTATAATGAATTAATATTGATGATACAATATTTGTTAACATAATAAAATAATATGATAATTGGATCAATTTCAGTGTATTACAGTGAAATATTGGTATTTTTTAACAGTTTGTTTGTTATATATGTATATGTATTTATATATATATATATATATATATATATATATATATATATATATATATATATATATATATATATATATATAATATGTATATGTATGTATGTATATATAATGAAAACTACGTAAAAGTAAGTCCTGCGTTGGCCAGAACTCATTTTTACTTTCTTTTTACAAAGTAATAAGTAAGATCCCTATGGATCACCAAAAAAATCGAACACGTGATTTCAACGGATATACACGTTTTGAGCTTCCCTGAATCGAATGTGACTATTTTCAGAGTGACGTCTGTGTGTGTGGGTGTGTGTGTGAACGCTCTAGAGCCGAAACTGTCGAACGTAAAATTATGAAACTTCAAACTTAAGACCTCTTATTTTTGAAAAGAATATTCAAACCGGCAGTGCATGTTGACTCTATGCATTTTTTGTTCTATCTCCAATATCACTAAAACGGCTGCACTTACGGCAAATATAGTTGTTTTCATAATGAATGATATTAATATTAAATTTCGCACAACTTTTGTTTGAAAAGTTTCTTCAATAAATGTACCAGTTACGAGAAAATCACTACCGAAAATTTTAAGAATCTTGTTTACGTTGTCATGGATTCGAATGTAGCTTATTAAATCGGATCATCTGCGCCTGTCAATATTTCGACAAGAAAACAAAATGGCCTGAATTAGATAAATGACATTTCAGAACATTTCTGTAGAGTATTGGATAGTTTTGATAGTTAGTACTTCAAAATCATTACAAATTGGTATTGGTATAATTTTCAACCCATTCATTTATATAAGGTAAACTTGGTTTTCATTTTGTTTCTGTTGGATTAATATTTCCTAATATTATATTTTTCTAATCAATAAATATTAATGAAAACGTAAAAGAAAGTCCCGCGTTGGCCACAACCCATTTTTTCATTTTGCATTAAAAATTTGATAATTTTCTAACACGAAAAACATATTTCACATATTTTCACCACGCTACTATTACCACTTAAAATTTATCATTTATTATATAATCCGGCTGACCGCTATTGTATGTAGTAGTATAGCGTCGTAATGTATATTTTCACACTAAAGAGTGGGCTCCTTATACAGACACTCGTAA